>CAOLHI010001298.1:0-403900 GCA_948474755.1 Ctenosaura bakeri
TCTCCTTCTTACCCTTTCCTTTAAAAGACATGAGAAATTGAAAGTCCATGTCGAGACTGCCTTATCTAGAAATCTGAAAACTTTCAAAAATCAAAACTTTTCACTGCTAACCACTTCCTTCTACCATCAAGGCAATGGCAGTGGTACTCTTTCTCATTCCTCTTTCAGATCTGAAGAGCACTGCCGCCACTGCCTCAAAGGCTGAAGTGGGCAGCTGTTGGCAAAAAGAGAGAGACTGAGGATCTGTGAAATGTAGGAGGCATGGATTTGCATTGAGCCTGGGCTTGGATTCCTACCGGTTTACTGCTCCTCAGTCTCTCTCCAGGCAAGTAGTGACTGAACCAGCCGTGAGGCTATTCCATAAATGTACTGTATTCCAAGATCCAAAAAAATCCAAAATACAGAACACTTCCGGTCCCAAGCTTTTTGGATAAGTGAGACTCAAGCTGCACTATGGGTATTGAAGGAAAGGGATTAAAAACTGTTCCATGAAGAATTAAAAAAAAAGTAATCGTAGTGACTTTCTTCTCCTCAGGGGAAAGTATTTCTCTGGCTGTTGGTTCAAGTGCTTAGAGTCCTATAAGAATTCTGAATTCCCAATTTGATCTTTTATCCTCAGGGGCAAAGGAGACTACTTCAGGCTAGGACATGGCACTGATGTTCACGTAAGAAAGCCGCAAGTAGTAGAAGGGCTGAGAGGGAAGAAGATAATTCATGTGGCTGTAGGTGCACTCCACTGTCTAGCAGTCACTGACACAGGGCAGGTAAGACAAACCTGTCAGCGCACTCTGAAGACCATTATGTGGTAGTAAGGCCTATTGAAATCGTAAGAGTTACTTCCCATGGCTTGTTTAGAATGAAAGTTTGAGCTCCTGCCAATAAATGACTAAATGCTGAGACACTGAATACAACAATAGAATAATTTCATGAAGCTTTTAAAATTACTGCCAGTATAAGCTACTCTTCCTTTTTTTAAAAAAATCAGGCAGTATTGCCTTTTTCTAAGTGTGTTGTAGTCTTATTCTTTTCATAGATAAAGGGCAGAGGCAGTTATTCCCATATTGAATTTCATCACTTTTACTAGGTAGGCCATAATGTTAAGTGGTAAGAGTTCCATAGATTTCTCTTGACCAATGGGTAACTCATTAGATAATTGTTTTCTTTTTTTAAGCTGGAGGAAACAATAACTAGTTACAGTTGGCTGTACACATTTGCTGGAGATAGGGGTGTAGGACCCCTGCACAAGTGGAAAAGCCACAAATATCAAAATGTGTGTTGTATGCATAGACCTGAGGGAAGGGGGCTGAGGCATGGTGTGGAGGGTGGACATGCATAGTCCAGACTAAGTCACAGAAAGGAAAGGGAAAAGGTGTGGGTGGTTGCCCTATCCTTCCTCTTTGGCACCCATCTCTTTCTTTGGGTTGGGGGGGCATCAGGGAGGGTTTGTGGTGCTGAGGAGTCAGTCTGCGTTCTGTCCTTAGCTGGCCAGGCTGCAGCTGGTGGAGGAGGAAGAGGAGGACCAGAGGCGAGTTTTTAAAGGGCTGCACAACCTGATCAGAGCCACTGAGAGGGAAGGTTCCCTCGAAAAAGAGGTTCTTGGTGGGGCAGGGGTTGGAGAAACTCGCAAATAGTCAAGGCCGTGAACGTGAAACCTACAATTGTGGAGGGCATACTGTATAATGTTTAGTTAGTAAATACAGCTTCTGTAGAATTGTTTGGCTGTTTTCATTCAAAAATGTATGTTTCCATCTTACGCAGAGGGGTTCATGAGCTAGCTAACACACAGAGTACAAAATCATGGTAGCAACTTTAAAAGTTCCACAAATGGAAGAAAAACAGGAAAGTCCAAATAAACTCTGTGGTAACAATAAAATTATAAGTTCTTTTAAAAAATCAACAGTGAAGGAGCTTCATATTGTAAAGGCATTGCATAGACAGGGTTAACTCTTTCTCTCCCTATAGGTGTGTTCTGATTCCTGATTGTATTATTCATACATCTTTGATCAGAACTTGGATTTTGCAATAGTTAGTGGTCAGTATATGAATTTTTAATGGCGCTTGATTTTTTTAAATGTTAAAGAATGGAAATAAACCAAAGCTTTTTAGAATTACTGTGCAAGTATTTTGCTTCAGTTTCATACTAACTGAAAATTGTGGAGAACCTAAGTGATGTTGAGCATGCTGTATATGTGTCCATCTTAAAACAGAGCCAGCATGGTTTGAGCATTGGTCTAGGACTCTTGAGACCAGCATTTAAGTCTCTGCTCAACCATGGCAACCCACTGGGTGACCTTGGGCAAGTCCTTCTCAACAAATCTTACCTAGAAAAACCTGTGATAGCTTCACACTAGGGTCACCATAAATGACTTGAGGACACAGAACAACAAATATACAAAAAGCTTACCAGAATAAGTGATGCAAAGAATTACTTGCTTTATTGACAGGTTTATGCTTGGGGTGACAATGATCATGGGCAGCAAGGCAATGGGACAACTACAGTCAACAGAAAGCCCACTCTGGTCCAGGGTTTAGAAGGCCAGAAAATCACTCGTGTAGCATGTGGATCTTCCCACAGTGTGGCTTGGACAACAATGGATGTAGCTACACCTTCTGTGCATGAACCAGTTCTTTTTCAAACAGCGAGAGACCCTTTAGGCGCATCCTATTTAGGTAATATATATGGCTAGCATTTCTTTTCTTTGACAATAGAGCTAGTAGAAAGAGTGGGAAAGAGAAATGATTTTTGTATTTGGGAAGAAAGAAGCTTGTGCCACAGACAGAGAATCAGCTAAAGGTTTAATGGCTCATTACCTCAGCATGTTCCCATCTGGCCTGAAGCGTAAGGAGAGGGGAACATCTTGGACTGTGATGTGCATTGTGTGGTAGTCACTGTGGCAGTTGAAGTGTGTGGCTCTTGGGTCCTTGTTCAGTTCAAGTATAGCTTCTGTTAACAGATATGTTATCTTCTGTAGCCACACGGCTAGAAATAGAAGAGGGAAAGAGGAATAACACGTAGTTAAACATTAGCCTAGCTTAAAGGATGTTTTGGATGCCAAGAGTTCTTGTTCAGATTTTTTCCCCAAATGCCTTCTCTTTGAACTGAAATCTGACAGCTGAATAACTGAAATGAAAGACAGATAAATTCATTGAAGTAGAATGAATCATTCAAATGACAAGATTTCTGTATATGTAATTCCACTGTTTATAAAATAATTTATTATAGTGAAGCAGAAGGGTATGAGTGTTTAGTCATGCTGCAGGAATCATTGGTGAGGAATATTATAACTAAAGAAAGAACATGGAAATATTTTTATGGGAGTTTTTACCTAGGGTACAGCTATGTAGTCGTATATGGAGAAAATTTTGTAAGCCAAATCAACTTGTGGATTTATATCCTTGATTTTACCTGCTCTTTGGTGTCTGAGACATCTAATTATAAATTCCTGGATATCTCTTATTTCTTATAGGTGTCCCATCAGATGCAGATTCTTCTGCTGCTAGTAACAAAATCAGTGGTACAAACAGCTCCAAACCTAACCGACCTTCACTTGCCAAGATTCTTTTGTCACTGGATGGCAACCTTGCCAAACAGCAGGCATTATCTCATATACTGACAGCCTTGCAAATCATGTATGCCAGGTGAGCACATGGCTAAAGATGGATAATGGAGGAATTTTTTTTTTTTTTGAGTTTCCGTATTGGCCTTGGATATTAACTCCAGCTTTTCTTAGAGCTTGGAAAATATACGTTTGAACAACAATTCCCAGAATCAAATAGCATTCTGGGAACTGTAATCTAAAACAAACAAGCAAAAAACACCTTTAAGAGTTCCAGATTTTCTGATACCTGATAGAGTCTCTGAAGAAAATCTATATACAGTTGGCCGCCCATATCCAAGGATTCTGTATCCATAGATTCAATCAACCACAGATTGAAAATATTCAAACAGCAACAATAGCAACAAAAAAGAAAAGAAAAGGAAAAGTTTGATTTTGCCACTTTTTATGTGGGATACCATTTTACCACACCATTGTATGTAATGAAATTTGAGCATCTATGAATTTTGGTATCCATGGCAGATCCTGAAACCAAACCCTATGGATACTATGGGCCCACTGTACTAATAAAGCAATGCAAATAAATCAAATGTAATTCATCAAAAAGTCTGTTGGTTGACTCTGAGTGGGCATAGTCATTGTCTTGTGTGTCTGTGTGTCAAACCTGCTAAGTGGCTAGAGACTGTAGGCTAGCAAAGATGTTAATAATGTATCTTATAGATTAACATACCTGTAAGTTGGAAGCTGTTGTCCTTGCCTTTAGAGACTTTATGGTGGCCATTTCTTCTTACCACATTTTAAAGGAATGTAAATGACATTCTTCTGCAGTTTTATCTGTTGGGAGTGATTGGATCAGGATGATCCTTAATTAGGGCTAGCACTGACTTAACTGTGATGCTTGTGTACAACCTCTACAAAAGAGGCAACCACGTAATGTTCCTGAAAATATGCTGAATATTTTTATTTTTGTTTAGGGATGCTGTGGTTGGAGCTCTGATGCCTGCAAGTATGATTGCGCCAGTGGAATGTTTGTCTTCATCTCCTGCACCACCTCCAGACCTTGCTTCCACAGGCAGTGCTCCCAGTGGAGAGGAAAGCATGCTAGCAATAGATGCAGAGGAGCGGCTGAGCCCAACCCCTTGGCAAGACAGGAAGGTAGAGGTAAATACTTTTTTCAAATGAAAACATGAACATCATACTTGCAGAAAGTGGTACGAATCTCTTCCTGCAAAATAGCAGTGCAGTTTTGCTTGCCTGTATTTCAGAGATGTATTATTTCAGTAAAAAAATATTCTTAGTAGATATTTTCTTAGTTTAGTTCATGAGCTTTGAAAATAATTGTGTGGGGCAGTTGCAACACATATGATAACACAAGATGTTGTAGACTTCAGAGACAGGAGACCACAGAGTTAAGAAAAAGAGAAGTTTATTTAAAGTGCGGGCTCAGGCTGGGTCACCCCAAAAAAACCAAGAGCCCTGAAGTAAGGTTACACAGTTATTTTATAGACACAGCATATAAGTTTCATTTCTCTCAGTCCGCCCAAGTCCGCCCCCCTTTGAATCTCGCAACACAGCACATTTGCAGTCCCTCCCTCAGTCGGCCATGTTTTCATTCCAGAAAGTAACACTCTGGTTATCTTGACCCTTATTCTCAATAACAGATTTATAGCTGACGCAGCTAGCAATTGCACCATGACATTTCACCCACTTCCAGATGATTCCCCATATTCACTGCTATAATTATGAGCATATCGAGGCATTAGAGCAGATATTTTCAGGAGAATCTTTTCCAAACATTCTATAGACTTAATCATATTTTATAATTATATATGGGGTCCCTGCTTCAAAGATACCAAAAATTTTTAGATACCAGAACTATGCAATAAGATAGACATTTTAACGTTTTGCTTGTTTCAGAATCTCATTTTAATAAGGCAGACCATATCCCCCTATATAAGCCTGCCAGTGCTTTAAGATCTTCTGGAGAGGCCCTTCCCTCCATCCCACCCCTTTCCCAGGCATGGGTGGTGGGGCCATGAGATAGGACCTTCTTGGTGGCTGCCTCTGGATTCTGAAACCTTTCTCTGAGGAAGGCTAGAGTGGCCTCCTCCTTGTTCTTCCATCAACAGGCAAAACCCTTTTTTATTTCAAGAACCTTTTAGAACAGAAAGATTTAGATAATGGGTTGAGGGAGCTCTTTTGTTTTAAAATGTATTGTTTTAAACTGAACTTTTTAATTGCTTTTTATCTTTCTAATTTTATTTTATCTTTCTAAGTATAGATTTAATGGCTTTAATATCGTAAATAGTTTAATTCCATTTTAAAGTTCACTTTTTGTACGTTTTTTTGCTTTATTGTTCATTTTGAAGTAGAAACCACCTTGAGTCCCAATCTGGAATATAAATATAAGAAAACTCAACGAATCAATATCTTACTAGAGAATTTGGCTTACAGTAAGATTGCAGAAAAAGATTTTTTTTGCAAACAATTTTAACACAAGAAATAAAAAAGATGACAAAAAAGATGTACTACAATACATCACAAACAGAAGACTACAATAGTAATTATTAAAAAATGCTACCACATTATCCATTATGATTAGATTATATCTAAATATAATTATGACAAGTTTAAAATATCTTCTCTTACATTTCTTCATATCCTACTTACTTGCATGTTAACAACCTTTAAAAATAAAAACATTCTATTGCTACCAACACAATACATTTGGCTTTGATTACTCAGATTCTGCTCCTGCAAGTCTGTCACCCATATCTTTTAAAAATTCAATAACTCTCACTCAATGTTTATGATAATTTTTTAAAATAAATCTTCTGTTATCAGAATCTTCAACTTGTCCTTCTCTGCCATATCCAATATCTTCAGTAACCATTCTTCAGGAGATGGCATATCCAATTTTAATCCTAGAGATTTCTTCTGTCATGCTGTGTCCATTTCCAGTATTGCTTTGTTTTGCTGCAAGTCCCCTCATCTTGATTATGTTTCTAACAGTTAGTAACAGAAGCCCCCACAAAAAGATTAAGATCAAAAAAAGTCACTGTATAAATTGGCAAGCCAGATATACATGTGTGGCATATATCTCAGTTGGTAACCTCTTGGAGGATGATGATGACGATGACAATGATGATGATGATGATGATGATTTGGGACACTGAAAATAGTTGAATCCTGAAGTATCCTCTAGGGACTGCTGCAAAATGTTATTTTCAGGCTTGCTGAAGGAGCAGTCCACAACTAGTGGGTTATTCCCTTGGTCAAGAGAGGAGACTTCAAAATTCCGATTCTGTTTACTCTCACCTCTCCTGCAGTTTTTATTTTCCCAATTTTAATTTGATTTAAATTGTACAGCCCTTGTTTGTTACTAACATGCTATTGTATTTGGCTAGGTGGCTTCTTCAGAAGATGCTGTGACCCCCTCTGCTGTGACTCCCTCTGCCACTGCAGCCTCATCACGTCCTTTCATTCCTGTCACAGATGACCCTGGAGCAGCTAGTATAATAGCAGAGACGATGACCAAGACCAAAGAAGTACTGTTACCAGTTTTTTCCTTATATTTTTTTACTGAGTATTTTCAGCCCAACTAAATGTTGATGGAGATGGAGAAGTTTGGATTGTAGGGTGGCCAGCTACTGTAGAATCTGGTTAAAAAAAGGTTAAAAAGATAAAGTGTTTAAATCTGTGCTAAAACATAGATCAAGCAGGTGGATTGAAAACTAACTGATAGCTTGTAAGACAGTAAAATCTGAAGCTATAAATGTTGGTCTAAATCCAGTTATTAGTTCCAACTAGAATAGATCCATTAAATATATGTAAACTTTGTAAGTCTACACTTACCTGAGTTCCACTGATTCAATTTGTTCGCTACAGTTAGGGCTACTAACTGAATTTAGCCCACCTTACTTTGCTAATAAGTGATAATCAGATTTGTTTTTTTGTTTTTTTCCCCACTCATCTCCATTATAGTAAAAAGTTTTCATGCATTTTCTTCATCTGTCTTTTCTTCAATTTTGTTTTAAAGGATGTGGAAAGCCAAAGCAAGGCCTCTGGTCCTGAGCCACAATACTTGGATGAGTTCACTGGTCTCCTGGTACCAGATGACACTAGAGTCATGGTTGATCTGCTGAAGCTGGCTGTGTCCAGTCGTGCTGGAGAGAAGGGAAAGGAGGTTCTTTCAGCTGTGCTCTCTGGCATGGGCACTGCTTATCCTCAGGTGGGTTAAAGCAACCTTGGTTTTTGCTGTACTGCTTAGTCTGTAACTTCAGTAGTTTTTAAATATACTGAAATTCCCAACTGCTGCTGACAAGTTAAAAGACTACTGGAAGCACTGCAGAATATGTGCCCATGGATTGAAATTCTTAAAGATGTTTTGAAAATGAAACTGTAACTTGTAAACAAGTTGAAACAATGTTTCCAGCTGAAAAATTGACTTGGAAAAATGGAAATTTTCTAACAAAAATGTTCGTGTGTCTGCGCTTATACACGTACTTGTGTGTAACAAACTGATTGGAAACTGGGTTCATGTCTCTTTTGTGTTTCTTTGGGAAAAGCTCACCACGCTGTGATTGTTGGTAGCATCCGTGATCCTGATCTTGTTTGCTTGTTTGTAAATGAGCAGTCAGGATTGGGAACAACATCCCCAGCAATCCCAGGGCAGCCAGCAGCTCCTGGAAAAAGCTCTTCACTGCCCTGCAACAGACTCACTGTGGTTAGAACATTGATTGAAGGACAAAGAGCAGCTATATCAGCAAAGGGTGAATCACAAAGGATTTATATTTTCAGGTTGCTGATATGTTGTTGGAGCTGTGTGTTACAGAACTGGAAGATGTGGCAACTGATTCACAAAGCGGTCGTTTGTCTTCACAACCCGTGGTGGTGGAAAGTAGCCATCCCTATACAGATGATACTTCCACCAGTGGCACAGTTAAAATACCAGGTACTAAATCTTTTGAACTGCTTATTCAAAGCTGGAAGCAGTACCTGTACATTCACTGTAAATAATATTTGTAGAGGGTTTTGTTTTTCCTTGAAAATTAAAAAAGATGTACTGCTCCATCCTGAAGTTCTTTAGACCAAAAATGGCATGCCAGCTGCCATTAAGGATTATGTGGACAGCAGTAGTTGTGAGATTGAAAAAAGTCTCATTATTCACAAGTGTTTATGTAGAAACGATTGTGCAGACATCTCTTGGCATACAATGGTAATTGTTAGGTTGGAAAAAGTCTCATTATTCACAATTGTGAATACAGTATAATGATTTCTGTGTTGCCTATGATTAAAAATGGAATTAATTTTAGATCCATTTGGGGGAGCAGTGTCCATGTCATCTGTTAAAATCATTTGGACTTTCTTGCTTCAGGGAGAAAAGTTCTGTCTTTTTGATTGTTAAAGGTTTAGCTAAAGAGCCTGTCGGGGCTAAAGTTCAAGTTTGGAAGTATGTGCACTGTCCCTTTGATTTGTTGAGTTGTACTTGGATATTAATCATACAGAGATTTGAAGGATCCTGGTAGGAATATTTATTTATTTATTTGCCACTTTTCTTCCAAAGTGGGACCCAAAGAGCTTTCAGTATAAAAATAGGGAATTCTTGCAGAATACACGACCAAACGATTTGAAAAACTATGCAAAAAAGATAGCTTGTACCTGGGCTGTTGCTCTTGTTATAGTTTTCTGATTGTATTTCTCTGGCTTTAATATTTAGGTGCTGAAGGACTTAGAGTAGAGTTTGATCGCCAGTGTTCAACAGAGCGACGCCATGATCCACTCACTGTCATGGATGGAGTCAACCGTATAGTTTCTGTGAGATCAGGTAATGATACAGAATGTCAAATTGCTTCTTTTTATATCAGATGTTTTACCATTGTCTTCATGGGTTAGTAGCAAATCTTTATTATGTTGCAGATTAGGTTGTAGGCTGATTTCTAGCGGGGATTAATAACAGGAAAAAATAAATAAATAATATAATAAGAAAAGTAGAAAACATCTAACCCAAAACATAGGGTAGGTTGTATGTGATGGAATTAAACAGTTTCTCTACACTGACACCTTAATCCTGAGTTGAGCCTTCGGGTACATACTATGGCCGTCATGCATTGTTTTCAGCTGTAACTCTTTTCTGACCTTTGGCCTTATGCTGTTTACAATTTTCAGTTTGCTTCCTGTGCTAGTTGTGTTTTGTGAAACATATTTTCTCTGGATAGTTCAGAGGAACAATCTATGTCACATGGGTTGTTTCCCCTTCATGCCAGCTAAGAAGGCAGGGGTATGTGATCCAGTTGCATATAGATAGTTGTTTGCTCTCTATTTTATGATTCAACTAGTTTTCAGTAGTCACATACGGTTGTAAGAATAGCGCATGTATAGCTTTCCTCTGTGGAGTTAAAATTACTGTGTTTTGTGTCTTATATGGCGACACCTCAAAAAGAACACACCTCCGTCTTGCAGAGTTTATAATCTAAATAGGTTTTCTCATCCAAACTTTATAGGTCGGGAGTGGTCTGACTGGTCTAGTGAACTGCGCATTCCAGGAGATGAATTAAAATGGAAATTCATCAGTGATGGTTCTGTAAACGGATGGGGCTGGCGATTCACGGTTTATCCCATCATGCCAGCGGCAGGTGAATATCAGCTGTGGCTCCTGGGCAGAATAGTGAATTGCACTGGTGTGCTTGCTTCTTTTGTTTTTCTGAGCCCAGTTATCATGAAAAGTTCTGCTGGCAGCCTGATAAGCAGCTTAAACAGGAGGAGACGGAGAGATGGAGTACGTCTGCACTAGAGAACATGTGGTTAACATTTAACTCACATGATGCTGTGTTTGATCAACGTGAATTTTTCTTGTGATGAGAGCCAAATGCCTGTGATGTCAAAAGGCTGTTGCTTTAAGAAGCCATGTGAAAAAGCCCTTTTGATAACCTAGTTATCATGTGATAATTGTAGTCATTACAGGAATAGATGTGGTTATGTGCATATACATGTTTAAACTGCATATAGTTAAGCTGTTACTGCCATGCTTTGATTAAATGGTGGTGTATATTTAATTTTTTTCTCTTTCCTAGTAGCCCAAGTCAGGCTGCAGTTAAAATAATCTTTTTTTAAAAAATGTGAATGAAAACCTTTGACTGACATGAGTAATATTTTTATTTTTTCCCCTAACAGGTCCAAAAGACCTCCTGTCAGATCGCTGCATACTTTCTTGCCCCTCAATGGATTTAGTAACATGTTTGCTGGATTTCCGTTTGAATTTTGCTTCTAATAGGAGCATAGTTCCTCGCTTAGCAGCCTCACTAGCAGCATGTGCTCAGTTGAGTGCTTTAGGTAGGTGCAGTTTTTAAGATGCTTCTAAGTTGTGTATTTATAAATAGAATTTTAAGCCTATCTGCATTAATTTTTTCCCATGCATCTCCTAGCTGCTAGCCACAGAATGTGGGCCTTACAAAGACTACGGAAGCTGCTAACCACTGAGTTTGGCCAATCGATTAACATCAATAGAATCCTGGGAGATAATGATGGTGAAGCACGCACTATGGTAATTCCTATTATAAAATCATGAATTTTTGAGACGGTCATGATGCTCATTTAAATAGTAACACATAGCAACATTCTATGTTATGTAGAAGAGATGTATGATGGAGAGGGGTTTGGAGTTGATGGCTGTTGTGGTCTCTTCCAACTCTATGATTCTGTGATGGAGTAGACCAATTGATTCAAATTACTGAACAATTAAAAAGAACTTTCTGGTGGTAAGAACTGCTTGACAGTGGAATAGCCTTCATTAGAAGACAGTAGACTCTTCTTTTTAGCCAGATGTTAGTAGGCCATCTGTCAGGGATGCTTTAATTGTGGATTCCTGAACTGATGGCAGGGTGGACTTGATGACCTTTGGGTACAATCTAGCTCTTTGACTCATACTGTTTAATTATCCATGTAATGCCATACAGCTTCTGGGTTTTTTGTAATCGTAGTTTCCGGTAAGAAATGCCTCTGGTCTTTTGGATATTTGATTGATGGATTTCACAAAAGATACCATTTTTAATTTTGTCAAATGTGGCATGAATATTCTGGTAAAACCGTACACAGATGTGTAGTTTCATCCACAAAGGAGGAACCAAAGGAGAAACCAAAGCAGTACAAATGTAGCACTAATGAGGTCTTCTGTAGCTACACAGATGAGTAACTTCGCACCCCTTCCAATGCCATTTGGCAGTTCACAATGGACAACCATTATAAAGAACCATTTAGAAACTACAACTTCTTTTTGATACTTTTTCTTCCAGAGTTTCACCGGCAGTGCCTTAGCTGCTCTGGTTAAAGGCCTTCCTGAAGCTTTGCAGCGGCAATTTGATTATGAAGATCCTATTGTCAGAGGCGGCAAGCAACTACTTCACAGCCCTTTCTTTAAGGTAACTTTCTTTAAGGCTCTCAGACTACTATGTTGCGCTCTACTACTTGGATAACTAGAAATGGCTAGAGAGTAAATGGTTTGATGACAAACCACGCCAAGGACTTTAAAAGATTCACTTGAGTTCTTCTAATATGAGAAACAGCCAGTAATGATAGTATTGCCAGTAGCGATAGTATTTCCAGGCCTAGCTGAAGTCTTCTGCTTTCCAACTGAATTATTTTTTGCTTGTAGGTGCTTGTAGCGCTTGCTTGTGATCTGGAATTGGATACTCTTCCCTGCTGTGCAGAGACACATAAATGGGCTTGGTTTCGAAGATACTGCATGGCTTCCAGAGTTGCTGTAGCCCTTGATAAAAGAACACCCTTGCCTCGCCTTTTCCTTGATGAGGTATTGGAGAACATCTTTAACATAATATTTGTGAAAGACATACATTCCAATAAAAAATACTCAGAAGGCTATTAAGGAGAGAGGGTCATGAGACCACCAGGGGCTATTTTGAGGCCTGACAATGTTTGACTTGATTGACATCTCCTGCCTCTTTTCAGCAGGATATCACAGTGCCTTACTACTTGCTCTTGCTGTCAGGGCAAAGTGAAACAGTAAAGAAAATGTGTGGTAAGAGTTACAAGATGCTGTGTTTTAACTGATCACTTAAAAGTCTAATCTGTATTGCAGGTGGCCAAGAAAATTCGAGAATTAATGGCTGACAATGAAAATATGGATGTTTTACATGAGAGTCACGATGTTTTTAAGAGGGAGCAAGATGAACAGCTTGTACAGTGGATGAACAGGTACTTGTAGGCTTCATATTGTTGAACAGCATTCCAGCTCTAAATATATAAAGCATTTCTCATTACTATATAACGTCTGTTCTTTTCAACAGACGACCTGATGATTGGACGCTTTCTGCAGGAGGCAGTGGAACTATTTATGGTTGGGGCCATAATCACAGAGGACAGCTTGGAGGCATCGAAGGAGCAAAGGTCAAAGTTCCTACTCCATGTGAAGCTCTTGCCACACTTAGACCTGTACAATTAATTGGTGGTGAGCAGACACTTTTTGCAGTGACTGCTGATGGGAAGGTAAGTGTAAATAACAAGTTTAGGTAGGTCGTATGCAAAAGACCCGGTGTGACCAGTGAATTTTGAGTGAAAGGAAAGATTTGTTCTGATGTAGTAAGCCACATGACTGTAACATGTAAAATATACTAGAAAGAGCAAGCACTGTTTCCACTGAAAGCTGCCAAGATCAGTCAACTGACCTTGTTTCCACAAAGTGCTACTTGAAAGAGTTTGTTTCAGCAGTTGTTGTTTTAACTTTGGAATTCAAATCCCAACATCACGCAAAATACCCATAAATGCCCACCTTACAAAATTCTTCATACCTTCCATGACAGCAAAAGAGAAGGATGCATAATAATCACATGAAATGTAACATCTCCTGCCCAGCCACACTGGAATCTCCTGCTCAGATCATTCCCTCTTCAAGAAACAATAGTATTAGGCTATATATAGTACTCCAAAAGACATTTGTTTGCTGTGGGAGGAGGGTGCTTGTGTAAATGCAAATGGAGGGAGTGTTCCCCACACTGTTTTTGTGGGTACATGTGCCTATTCTGTTACTGGATGACAGTATGGTTGTACTTTGAAACATGCAGAATGACAGTATTCCAGAAACCTGATGTAGCATCTTTGGTACTCTGAGGCTGGAGGGTGAGTGAGAGCTCGAATCTGCAGACAGTATAGAATCCTAAGGTGCTAGTCACAGACTTGTCCTCCCTCCACATTCATGGATTTGACCTTTGCGAATTTGATTGTTCACAAGTGCACATTTCTTGATCTCCCCCATCCAGTTCTCCTCCTCTCATTCCCATGCATTTTGTCCCAGCACAGAGAACTCACACTGAGGCAAAACAGAAGGGGATGGGGCGGCAGGGGTTGGGGAAGACTCATGTGAGTTCTTAGCACTGGGGCAAAATGCATAGGAATTGCAGGGGGAGCTCTGGAGAAAGGAAGGCTCTTGCGAGCTTTCCTTCACCCCCATTCCTCTCCATTTTGCATAGGAAGGGGAAGAGGGAGCTCTGGAGGGGAAAAGGAGGTTGCTTGTGAACTTTGCCCCTCCCATTCCCCTCTTTTTTCATGCGAAAGGGAAGGAGGTAGCTCCAGAGGGAGAGAGGAAGACTCTTGTGAACTTTCTACCATCCCATTTTCCTTCTGTTTTGCATGGGAAGAGGAAGGAGGGGGCACTGGAGGGGAAAAAAAGAAGGCTCTGCGAGCTTTCCCCTACCCTTTGTTCCCTTCTGTTTTGCATGGGAATGGGAAGAGCAGAGCCTCGGAAGGGAATGGGAGGGAAGTGGAGAGAGTTATTTGCTTTTTTTCCACTTTCTCAAGGGTTCTGTGCCCTGAACCCTGAAAGTGGAAGGGGCACTATACATCCACAGATCTCTGTGTGCAGCTTTCCCATGAGAGTACCAAAACCCTGCATATCCGGTTGCCATTCTATCTGAAGGCCTGTCATCACAAGGAAGAGGGTGTGAATTTGTTTTCTCTTGCTCCAGAGGGTAGGATCCAAACCAATGGATTTAAATAACAAGGAAAAAGATTTTGACTGAAATTAACAACAATTTCCTGATGGCAGGAGCTGTTTGACAATGGAATAGACTACCCTTGAAGGAAGTGTTTTTAAAAGAAAGGTTGGATGCCCTCCTTTCTGGGGTGATTTAGTGGTAGATTTCCTATACTGGGAGAGGGTTGAATCATAGAAGAAATCATAGAAATCATAGATGATCAACTTTAAACTAGACTGTTTCTGACTAATCTCTTCTGTGATATTAAAAATTGTCTGTCATGCTGAGCAATACTCATTGTGTAAGTGGTTTTGAACTTTTGATATAACAAAGTCATGTGGAGTGTTCTCTGTAGAGAACTCCAGTGACACCATTCCATCCACCAGACAACACTCAGAATTGCATGCCTGTTAGGTATAGTTAATCCTCATTGGTTTCTCGCATTAGGACTTTTTCTGAAGGTTTTTTTTCGTTGTGAAAATCTCATTGTTCCTCAAAACCTTCTAATACCCATCATTTTTTGTGTGGATGTTTTCGTTGTGACTACATAGGCAATTACATTCATAGCTGGAATATCAGAAATAGAGGTGTTATATGTAACAACAACAATAACAATAACCACAATAATAATACTTGTTTCTTTTTACTGGCCTCTCCTTATGGATCAGGGTGGGGGAACAACAACAGATCAGCATATTTAGCATTGATTGGAAACAGAGCATCAGTTAAAAACAACAGTTAAAATATGTAATAACAATTTAAAAGAACAAATAATACAACTGTCTTTTAAAATTGACAATTTATAATCATGTGGATAACTCTCCTGGAAGAGACTGGTCTTTTAGTGCTGCTTTAAATTTAGACAGCTGTCAGATCTCTTCAGGCAGGTCATTCCACAGTCTAAGGGCAGCAGAAGAAAAAGTCCTCTGGGTGACTGTTGCCAGCCTAGTCCTGGCTGGTTGGAGTAAGTGTTCCCTGGAGGACTTGAATTTTTAGGGGCGGATTATACAAAAGGAGGCGATCATAGGTAACCTGGATCCAAACTATGTAGGGCTTTAAAGGTAATAACCAACAATTTGCATTTTGCCTGGAAACTAATTGGCAGCCAGTGGAGAGACTAATATTGGTGTGATATGCTCATTCCTAGACGTACCAGTGACCAATCTGGCTGCTACGTTTTGAACTAATTGAAGTTTCTAAACTTGGTAGAGAGGTAGCCGAATGTACAGCTCACTGCAAAAGCCCAGCCTTGAGGTTACCAGCAAATGCACTGCCATCTTTAGGTCTTCCAGCTCAAAGAAGGGGTGCAGCTGGTGTAACAGCCCAAGGTGATAGTAAGCACTCCTGACTGTTGCATCTATCTGAGCAATCATTTGGAATGACAGATCCAGAAGGACTCCCAGACTGCAAACACAGTCATTCAGGGGGAGTGTAACCCTGCCCAGGACTGGTTGACACACCTTCAAACTCAGGTTGGGACTTTTGACAGTAAGCACCTCCATCTTGTCTGGATTCAGTTTCAATTTGTTTTTCCTCATCCAGCCCATTACTTCTTGCAGGCAATCATTCAAAGGTGACACATTATCCTTAGATGAACCTGTTTTTGAAGGCATGGAGAAATATATTTGGGTGTCATCAGAATACCAACAGCACACTGCCTCATGCCTCTGGGTAATCTCTGCCAGCGGTTTCATGTAGATGTTGAATATCATTAGGGATAGAATTGTACCTTCTGGTATGCCATATAGCAGCTCCTTTTTTTGAGGAGCAGCTATCCCCAAGCACAACCATCTGGAATCTGTCTGAGAGATAGGACTGGAACTACTGAAGTGCTTGATTAAAACTTGGTTAAGCAAAAGAGGAAACTTTGTCTCACAGAGCATGAAAAGCTATGGAAAGTATCTAAATGAAAGTTTGAGGTCTTCTGGATGAGACAAGTAGATAGGCTTATTAATAGCTAGTGTTCTGTTTTTCTATGAGACTATCAGTGCTCTTCTCCACAGAAGCATTGAGTATTCACATTCACATGTGAAAAATTCTTGCAGTAACAAAATATTTTCTGCCTTTTAGCTATATGCCACTGGATATGGTGCTGGCGGAAGGCTTGGAATAGGAGGAACGGAATCTGTTTCTACTCCAACACTGTTAGAATCTATTCAGCACGTGTTTATAAAGAAAGTTGCAGTGAATTCTGGAGGAAAGCACTGCCTAGCACTGTCCTCAGAAGGAGAAGTCTATTCCTGGGGTGAGGCAGAAGATGGCAAACTGGGTCATGGCAACCGAAGGTAACACAATAATTTTTCATCAGATGTGTTATATGTGCACATTAGGGTTTAGGCAGAGAAAAATCCTGTAACAGAAAAAGTGGTTTATTTATAATACATTCTGGAACCTTTGAGTTGAGTAATTTTTTTAATACAATACTAGTCCTCTGTGAGAGAGCAGGACTAGCCCCTCCTGCTTTTGACAGAGTTCACCAATGTAACATAGCGGAAGGATGAGTAACTTTGGACCTCCAGATATTGCTGGACTGCATCTTCCATCAGTCCTAGCCAGCCAATGGTTGAGGAATCATGAAAAGTCTTAACAACATGTGGAGTGCGGTGGTTGATCATCCCTGTTATAGCGCAGTGGGCAGTACAGTTGTTGTAGTTAAATACTATAACCAGAGCTGTTATATTGGAGATTTGTCTGAAAGTTTGTTTGTTGGGTATTTGCCCAGTGCCACATCTGCCATGTTATTTCACAGGCTTAAGAATAGAACAGAATATTTGATCTCTATGTTACAATCTTTTAACACAGCAAAGTACTTCTTGGAGTTGTTCGTTCCACAAAGTTTGTGAGCTATGTCTTAATTATTTCTTTTGGTTTCTATTAAAAAATGGATCTTTATACTTTTCCCATTGTACTTACTGACCTATGCTACTTAAATAGAGTACATGACTTTTCATTTTACTTTCTAATTATTTTGTTTAGCCCTTGTGATCGCCCTCGAGTAATTGAATCTCTGCGAGGCATAGAAGTAGTTGACATTGCTGCTGGTGGTGCACATAGTGCATGTATTACTGCTGCAGGGGATCTTTACACATGGGGCAAGGGAAGATATGGACGTCTTGGCCATGGAGATAGTGAGGATCAGCTAAAACCAAAACTGGTGAGATGAAGTTTCAATCACGTATTTCAAACACATTTTTAATGGCTAGTAAATACCCTAAAGGCGCCAGATCCCATCTGATCAGTAAAATCAGCCCTGGTTAGAACTTGTATGGGAGACCACTAACAGGTGCTGTTGGCTATATTTCAGAGGAGGGAGGAGGAGGAGGGAGCTGGCAAGACCACCTCTGTGTATTGCTTGCCTAATAAAGTCCTATGAAATACGTGGGGTTGCCGTAAGTTGACAAGCAACTTGGATACATATATACACAATATTTTATAAATTGGGCAAATGCATCTGCAGGTTAAGCCTGAAATGAGTTTCCAGATATTTTGTCAACTTCCACTTATAAGAGTATTAGTGGAAAAGAAGAACAACAGTAAGCATCTGTAATTACCTTTTATTCTTGTCTGATGTTGTCTTGGAGACGTTATTAGTGGATTATGCCTACTGTTTTAGTTTCACTGGTATGTAATTTTGTTAACTTCATCTTAATCAACATTCTTATTTGTAGCTGGATCATTTAAGATAATGGTGGTAAGTATATATAGTCACTGAATGCAGCCAGGGCAACTTAACTTCCAAATAAATGTGTTTTCAGAGATAACAGTAGTGATGGTGTCTAACATTGTAGCATATGTCTGTTATTTTCCTGCAACGATTATAGATAGATCTTTCTCAGTTTACTGTAAGGAAACAGCAAGCAGTAGCTTAAGTCTCCTTCAAGAAAGTCAGGTAACTAATGCTCAAGATATTTGCCTTATTTATTGCTGTTTTCCCTGGATCAGAATAAATACCTTATGCAAAATGTATTCATACAGTAATAGGAATATTGACCTCTGGATTCTATACAGTTGCCCACTGTGGTTAGATACAGTATGCATTTTTCTAGAAGCTTTTGTTTTACAAAGTATAAACAAAATGCCTCTCTCCCTCTTTGAAACTTCATATACATACTTCATAGAATCACTTTTCATTTCTTGATGCAAAATCCTGTACTTTCAAATAGGAAACTGAAGCAATGTCTTGTTTAACAGGACAAACCCAATGAGGAGAGGACCTGCATAAGTTGCTCTGCACTTCTAATGCTTTCACTCCTTTGAGATTTCTTTCCCAACAAACTGCCTGTCTTGCAGGTGGAAGCACTCCAAGGCTACCGTGTGATTGACATAGCCTGTGGCAGTGGAGATGCGCAGACACTGTGCTTGACAGATGATGATACAGTCTGGTCGTGGGGAGATGGAGACTATGGAAAACTTGGTAGAGGAGGAAGCGATGGCTGTAAAGTGCCAATGAAGGTACTTGGATTTCAAAATCCACTGACAGTCCATAAAAATTTGAGATAAGCATGTAGTTGTGGGTGTGTTAGATTGTTTTTAAAATAATAAACATTGACTTATTAGTAATGCTAAATGTTGTGGCATTTATATGTGCAATTGATTCTGTGTGCAATGATTAAGTGAAAATGTCCTCTTTTGATAGATTGCTATGCAATATTTTAGGTATGAATAATGAGTTGGCTGTCACAAATTAAGAGTTATGTATGTGTCTTAGGAGCATATATTGACATTTCAATCAGGATTGATTTTTCTGCTGGTATAATTATCAAGACGTGTCATTCCATGTCTTAAAAATTACCCATGAGAGGAGGTCTTAGACATATCTAGTGTCATTTCCATCAAAGAAGCATCTGTTCCAACAGTTTAAAGATTCTGACAGAGTTGAACTACTTTGGAGAAAACGGCAGATCATAAGAGACTGCAGGAGACTCAAATTTTTTTTCAGAATTGCATTCATCATTCTCTGTCTCGTTCAGAGACTTTTTTGAATCTCTCAGGCCTCTTCTTCCCTTTCTGAAGGCTTAAATCAAAATTTTAAAATCTAACGCAATTTCTTCTTGAGTTCAGGCTGCTATTGAACCATTTAAGGAAATAAAAGTAGCAGATCTTCCATTTTTGGGTTGATATACCTTAGTTCTTCTTCGTGGTTTCTGTGCCTCATACATTAGGAGCTTTTGCGCCTGCGCGGTAGCGTACGGAAAATTCTAGAGCTTAGTAGCTTGGTGGGAACCCCTCCCCCATGCCGGTACTGTGCATGCTCAGCCCGCCCAGCAACGGTCACTCCTCAGTTCTTTTTTGTACGCCGTCGCGTACAGAAGGTTCTCTTAGTGGCTTGTGCTTTTCGTCAAAAATTCTTCTGGTTTTTCGACTTCAGCTTCGTTTCGGACTAACAGTTTTTGGATTTTGGACTGGCTTCTTGGATTTAGACCGCTTTCCCGCCTTCTTTCTTCGCTTCTCGTTCCTCGATTCTTCGATCTACTTCTATCTTCTCCTTTCAGACGCTTGTCTATGTCGACCCTTTTCAAGAAGTGCGTCTCCTGTGGTCGCAAAATCGCCCAATCCAACAACCATCGCCAGTGTTTCTTCTGCCTGGGTGAGACCCACAATGTTAAAGCCTGCCCGGTTTGCCGCGAGTTCACCCATCAAACGCTGCGAAACCGCTCAGCGAGGCTCAAGTCTCACTGTTGGGAGGAATCCTTGAAGGTAAAGGACGAGGCGGCTATGTCGGATAAGGCTAAATCGGCAGCTACTTCATCCTTGGCGTCGGCGGCTGCAGCACCATCAACCTCATCAGTACCGGGCTCGGTACCGATAATGAAGATACCAAAGCTGTCTGCCCAGGCTCGGGAGTCGCCTGCGGGCTCGCAGGCCTCCTCTTCCTCCAAGCCTCTAACAGCGGCTCAACGGAAACGTCCACCGTCTACGGACGTAAAAGAAAAGGAGAAGGAGAAGAAGAAAAAGAGGAAGGAGAAGAGACGCCCTCCTGTTGAAGAGGGTCGACCTCTCACACCTCCTCCGACCCTGCCCACTGAAGAACCCGCGGAGCAGTCGGATGTATAGGAGGTTCTTGAGCTATTGGATGAGGAGCCGGCCGAGGAGGCCGTGCACCCTGAACCGACCAAACAAGCGGTTGAGAGACCCCGGTCGGCTCACCGTGAGTCGGTAGACCGCCGGGAAGAGGCTGTGACCAGACATCGGCCTTCACCTAGCCAGCACCCAGCCTCTCGGAGAAGCCTCTCCCGGTCCCGCTCTCGCTCCTGCTCTCCTGAACGGAGAGTTCGGCCTCCATCTCCTCGCCATCGGGAGATGCACCCAGAGAGAACCCACTCTCGGTATATACCTCTGCTTCCTATCTTGGCAAGTACGGTCATGAACATCTCTGGTGTGAGTACCCAGGGTCCTACCACTCCTATTCCCCATCTTATAGGTGAGACCCACAATGTTAGGTACCACATGGACCCACAGTACTGGTTGCCTCGCAGGCGTTCCTGGTCTCCACCTTGCAGGCAATCCCGCTCACCCTCGTGGGAGGCACGCCGGCCGTACGAAAGGCTGCCAGAGAGGTCTCCCTCCCCACAATACCGGAGGTCCAGAGAGCCTTCCCCTCGCTACAGGGCAGTGTCACTGCCCCTGAGGGTAACGGCGACTGCAACGCGTCCCGTGGAGGAAGTCACCACGGCTCGAGCGGGAGATTCATCCATGAGGACAACGCAGGCTGAATCATCTATGAGGACCACGCAGGCTGAGCACTCTCGTTCCTCGGCTACGCCTGCTAAACCGGCACTGACTAGCACCGCTGCTACACAAACTAAGAAGGCGGTGACGACAAAGACGGCATCGTTGACCCCGGCCGTGGAGAAAAGGGCAGAACAGTCCGCATCGACTGTGGCCATGGAGAAAAGGGCAGAACAGTCCTTGTCCTCCTCGTCATCGGAGTTGTACGAGTCAGAGTCCAAGTCCGATTCGGGAGATTTGACACCATCCTCCCATGAATCGCCTCCACTCAAGTTTGGAGAACGGGCTCCGGACGCCGCTCCTGAAGACGTCTGTCAGTTTTCCGCAATTCTTCTGCAGATGGCGACGGTGTTGGGCTTGAAAGTGATAGATCCAGCCCCGACAGTGCAGGACCCCATTTTCCAGTACCTGGAGACACGTCCGCCATCCACTGCGCCGCTGCCTTTCTTGCCCACGCTCCTGGATGCCCTCAAACAGCCATGGGATAAGCCAGCTTCAGCACAACCTATACCCCATAGGTTAGAGCACTTGTACAGGACCCAGAAGGAGAACGTGGAGTTCCTGTTTACCCACCCGGTCCCCTATTCCATCGTGGTGGAGTCGGCCCAGACCAAAGGTGGTACCAGACCGCATACGACACCGCTAGACCAGGAGGGCCAGAAACTTGGTAATTTCGGCCGACAATTTTACTCTGCGTCTTCTCTGGTTGTCCGGGTCCTGAACACCATGGCTTGCATCGCTGCGTACCACAGAAACATCCTGGACCAACTCGCCCCTCTCCTGGAGGACCTTCCCGACGACTCTCGGGCATCTGCTATCCAGCTGCACAACGAGGCAGTCGCATTGGCGACTCAACAACTCGCCTCTCCGTGACACGCTGTGGAAACAACCTCAAGAGTGATGGCTGGGTCGGTTGCCCTTCGGCGGCATGCGTGGCTGAGATTGTCAGGGCTTCAGGAGGATGGCCGTAGGAGGATTGAAGATCTCCTTTCAATGGCCAGGGACTTTTTCATTCCTCCACAGATGAGGCCATGGACCAAGTCATCAAGGCCCGACTGACGGCCAAGAAGGTGGGCATCAACCAGCCGCAACCTCGCCGCAGCTTCGGTTCGCGTCAGTCCTGGCATAGGTCCTCTGCTTCTTCCTACCAACAGTCGGTGCGTTCCGCGGCCTCCCGGCCCTCTATTTCGTCCGCCACGCGAAGACCTCTTCGGAGAGGCCCATCCTCTTCCTCCAAGAAGTCTTTGTCGGGGACGAAGTCAAGGTTTTGACTGCCTTTGCAGGTCGCCACTGATACCATCCTTCTGCTTCTCAACATCCCCGGAAGATCGACCGAGCCTGGCCAGACACCTTGCAGACTGGATGGCAGTCACCATGGACTCTTGGATACTTACCATCATCCGTCTTGGCTATGCCATAGAATTCCAAAGTATACCACCGCGAGGCATCTATTACTCCACCCCGGCCACCTCGGTCCTGCTGGAAGAGATCCAATCCCTTCTGCAAAAAGGGGCGATCGAGCAGCTCCCATCCTCAGCCAGAAACACCAGCTTCTTCTCCCTGTACTTCACAGTACCGAAGGCGGACGGGACTCTACGACCCATTTTGGACCTCAGAGGAGTGAACGAATTCATCCGCCCCGAGAGGTTCAAGATGCTCACGCTGCCCTCGATCATGCCCTTCCTCTGTTGAGGAGACTGGTTCGCCTCCATCGATCTTCGGGATGCTTACTTCCACATCGCCATCCATCCACATCACCGTCGGTACCTCCGATTCACGGTTGACGACACCTGCTACTAGTACAGGGTGTTGCCCTTTGGACTATCCACCGCGCCCAAGGTCTTCACCAAGTGCATGACCCCGGTGGTATCGTACCTCTGCATGGAAGGCGTCTCTGTCTACCCCTACCTGGACGATTGGCTCTTGGTGGCGTCCTGCAAACAGAGACTATACGAAGATATACACCGGACATTGACTCTCCTCAATTGCCTTGGGCTTTGGATCAACCCAAAGAAGTCCCACCTCGAACCCTCCAGGGTTCTCGATTTCATAGGGACGACCCTGGATTCGACATCTGCGAGGGCATATCTACCACTGGACCGGGCGAAAACGCTCCGTCTCACGGCGTCAAACGTTTCCCGGGCCTCAACAGTGACAGCGAGGAGGATCCAACAACTCCTCGGTTACATGTCCTCCACGACTGCCATGACTTACCTCTCCAGGCTGCGCACACGACCACTTCAGCACTGGTTCATAAGAGCATTCAGCCCGCTCCTCGACGACCAGGGCTGTCTCCTTCACCTTCCACAAGATGTGCGTCAGTCCCTCCTTTGGTGGCAGTCTTACCGCAACCTCCTCACGGGCATGCCATTTCGGGAGGAGAGTCCATGGTGCCGGCAACGACGGATGCCTCTCTCTTTGGGTGGGGAGCACATTGCAACCATCTCAGAGTCCGCAGCCAATAGATCGATCATGAGACTGCTTTCCACATAAACACCCTCGAGCTCCTAGCCATCTGGAAAGCTCTGAGGGCTTTTTGATACCTCGTTACCGGCCGTATGGTACTGATCCTCACAGACAATACGATGGTGGTCTGTTATGTCAACAGACAAGGAGGGACTCATTTGTCGACTCTCCTCAACATAGCCCTCGACCTCTGGAAATGGTGCATCTCTCTCAAGATCCACCCAGTGGCTGTTCACCTGGCCGGGCAGGAGAACACCATGGCAGATGCACTCAGCAGGGACACCTCTTCCCATCACGAGTGGTCCCTTTCCAGCGAGGCCTTTCAGATGCTTCGGGATCGATGGGGCGAGCCCGAGATCGACCTCTTTGCCACCGGTGAGAATGCAAAGTGTCATCGGTACTGTTCCAGGACTGGCTGGGATCGCCATTCCATCAGCGACGCCTTCCAATTCAGGTGGAACAAGAGTCTCCTCTATGCGTTCCCTCCATTCCTGCTCCTAGGCCGGGTGATATCGAAGATCCTCGCAGACCGGGCCGATATCATCCTCGTCACCCCGTACTGGCCGAGGCAGCATTGGTTCGCCCCCTGCTCCAAGCCTCTCGGGGACAGATTCTCCGGTTCCCGATGGTACTGGACCTCCTCTCGCATTCCAACGGCCACGTGCTCCACCCAGACCTGCCACTCCTGGCCCTCCATGCTTGGAGGATATCGCGTTAGAGGACCCTGTCATCAGCACCGTCCTGACCGCAGCCAGGAAGGAATCAACGCGCCGCAACTACCACTACAAGTGGCGCCGCTTTGTCACCTTCGCGGAGTCCCGGAGGGAGCCGATCTCGCCAGTTAAACTGCCGATGGTACTCCACTTTCTTCTGCATCTCCGTGAGCAAGGTTTAGCCTTCTCCTCCCTGAAGGTCTGCCTCGCCGCCATCGTGGCCTACCAACCCCCACGATCACCATCGGTGACCTTCTTCCGCGACGGTACCGTGCAACGGTTCCTAAAGGGGCTCCAACACCTTTATCCACCGGTATCACCACTGCTACTGCCGTGGTCTCTATCTCTTGTGCTGTCGCAGCTAACGAGGCCACCCTTTGAACCCATGGCAACGGCAGATGATAGACTGCTTTCTATGAAAACGGCCTTCTTGGTAGCTGTCACCTCTGCCAGACGAGCCAGGGAGTTGGCAGCACTTCGGAGTGACGAGCCTTACCTGGTGTTCCACAGGGACAAGGTAGTTCTTCAGCCTGACATCGCTTTCCTGCCGAAGGTGGTGTCCAGCTTCCATCTAGGACAGGACATAAATTGCCGACCTTCTACCCTGGCCTGACAACTGCACTAGAAAGGTCTCTTCACTCCCTTGATGTTCGCAGGGCCTTCGCCTTCTACACAGACAGGACCTCCTCTTTCCGACAGACTCCACACCTTTTTGTCTGTTATGGCAGGCGTCGGAGAGGTCAAAAGGTGTCCACCCAGCACTTTTCCAAGTGGGTGGTACAGACTATACAGCTGGCATATGAGCTTGCAAAACAGCCTCCACCAGCCTTCCTTCAACCTCACTCTTCGAGAACCGTGGCAACATCTGCAGCCCTCCTGCGAGGAGTTGACCTGCCTGAACTCTGCCGTGTGACGACCTGGTCCCAGCCATCGACCTTCGTCCGCCACTACAGGCTCGACTGCTGGTCCCGTCGAGATGCTCATTTTGGATGTGCTGTGCTGGCTTTGTACTTTAGGACCTGACCCACTGTCTTACCAGTAAGCTACACAGTCTCCTAATGTATGAGGCACAGAGACCACAAAGAAGAAGAACAGGATGCTTACCTGTAACTGTAGTTCTTCGAGTGGTCGTCTGTGCCCTCATACATGCCCGCCCTTCCTTCCCCTCTTTTTCAGGTCCCTGTATCTCTACGGCGGACCACAGAACTGAGGAGTGACCGTTGCTCGGCGGGCTGAGCATGCGCAGTACCAGCATAGGGGAGGGGTTCCCGCCAAGCTACTAAGCTCTAGAATTTTCTGTACGCTAACGTGCAGGCGCAAAAGCTCCTAATGTATGAGGGCACAGATGACCACTCGAAGAACTACAGTTACAGATAAGCAACCTGTTCTTCTATTGTTAGAGTCAAACACATCCTTCTCTTTCTAAGAAGTCTCTAAGGGACTTTTTGTCAGTCTTCCTGCTTCATTGTTAGATTTTACAATATGGCTGTTAACAGCAGGCTTGAAGATCACTTTGGGAGAACAGCACTGTACGTTCTGCCTCAACGTTGTTTTCACTTCGCCCAGTTTATTTTTCTGTGGCTGAATGGATGATAGTTGAGCATTGCTTAAACAGATATAGCAAAGAAGAAAAATGAAAGTCTGATCATATTAAATACTCTAAATAAAAGTAATGGGACTTCTTAGCTGGATGTAAATTGATTCTACTGAATATAATCTGAGTAGGACTACCATTAGATTTAGCCCAATGAAAATTGGTTTAATTAATATTAACATCATTATTTGATTGTATTGTAAGTGTATTTTAAGATGCTTTTGTGCTCTGCATGGTCAGAAGTTACCCTGTTTTTTCATTTGTACTTAAACTTGTTTCCTCTAGATTGATTCCCTCACAGGGGTTGGAGTAATTAAAGTGGAATGTGGCTCTCAGTTTTCTGTGGCTCTTACCAAGTCTGGAGCTGTGTATACATGGTAGGTGCATTTACTGGTCATTGGACTTGAATTCTTAGGAGTAATTTAATAGTTCTTTGTAGGTTTTCCTACAAAATTATAAAGAGATTACTCTTTGATATAACTTTTCATTTTTTGTTTCTTTGATTTGCCTCCTTAAAAAATCAAAATAACATAAAGAAAAAATACCTGTAGTATAAATAATTTCAAGTTACCTCACCACCAAAGCTGTGCTTCTTCAATAGATGCTAGTAGGCATCTTTATAGCATTTGTTATGTAGTTTTATGTTATATACATGTAGGGACAGAACCATAATAATATGTATACTTCTTATCCACCAAGTCAGGCTTTTAGAATTCAGAACTGATTGATGAGAGAACAAATATACTGAAATCTGTTTGCTGAATACAGGGGCAAAGGAGATTACCATCGATTAGGCCATGGATCAGATGACCATGTTCGGAGACCTCGACAGGTCCAGGGGTTGCAAGGAAAGAAAGTCATTGCTATTGCAACTGGCTCATTGCACTGTGTGTGTTGTACTGAAGATGGTGGGTACTACAGCTGCTTTTTGTTATTTGAGTTCTTAAAACTAAATATGCTCTTAATTCATCATTCTATAAGGAATTGTACTGCTTTCTCTCTCCATTTGTGAAATTCTGCTTCTTCTTTTCTCCAAGTCCTAAGAGCCTTTGGTTCCGAAAAGCCCCCCTCCCTCCCCCGCATCCCCACCATTAAGTGTCTATGAAGAAAGCCTCACAAACACACTTCCTTTAGTATGCTTGGTTAGTAGAGAAGAGGCTCACGTGCTAAATTTTCCAATGGGCTCCATAGAGCAAAATGCATTTTAAACTAATTTACTTATTTTCTTACTTTACTTTACTTTATTTTCACCTTGCAGCCCAAAAGTATTCCCAAAACCATGACCAAATAAAAGCAATTAAAACAATACAAGGATAAAACATTTTAAAAGCATTTTAAAATACTGTAAAAAAATTTAAAAATATTTTAAACAGAGCGATTACAAACATTAAAGGCCATACATATAACAGCACTGTTTTGGCTGCTCATCAGAATCTCAGAAGAGATGGAGCCAGCCTGACTTCCTTGCTCACACAGTGGGGAAAAAGAGATTCAGCTTACTTCTACCTACTGGCCTAACAGATCGATTGGCATCTAGGTTGCTCATGAGGGCAAGAAGTAATTTTTCACTTTTGTGTATGCATCTGGCAGATAGATGGGGGCATATGGATGATGTTGTTTGGCCTACAATATAAAGGAGTTTTCTAAAAAGTGATATTTAACTTTGTGGGATATGTTTCTGCCCAGTGGGATAAAGTTATGGGCTGGTGGCCACAAGTGGCAGGGCAGGCTAAGAATGTAGAGAATTGTAGCCGCTGAACAAATTAACTAAGAGATTTCTAGTGTGTGTTCGTATATTAAACTACTTATGGTAAAAATACCTGTTTGCAACATTAATATGCATTACATTCATGGCTGTGTTAATAATTTCTTAGGTGCAAATTTTCCTTCACGCTTTCGTGATACCCTTATGTTCTCTTCCTTTGAGTTCCCATATTCTCATCAATTGGTTTAATATGTAGCAGTGCTTTAGTACTAAGTAGCTGTGAAGCTAGCTTCTTTTTTAAATCATATTAACTCCTGCAGGGGTTGTTTATCCATTAATAGGTTCAGCTGCTGATTCTCATGATTTATTTTGTGTGTGTGTGTGTGTGTATGTATGTATTTAATACTCTATCTTTCTTATGGCATGGGACCCAAAGAAAGCCCCATGTTTTGAACTGACATGTAGTTTTTTTGTCTGACTTAATGTCACTAAGCCATTGTTGTAACTGATATCTTTAGATTTTATGTCTTTGGTGAAATCATGGTTTTGATTGGTGCAGGTGAAGTTTATACATGGGGAGATAATGATGAAGGACAGCTTGGAGATGGGACCACAAATGCCATCCAAAGGCCACGCCTGGTTGCTGCACTTCAGGGTAAAAAGATTAACAGAGTAGCTTGTGGCTCAGCACATACCTTAGCCTGGTCTACAAGCAAGCCAGCTAATGCAGGCAAGCTCCCTACACAGGTAAAACTGAGTCTTGTTGAAGCCAAATTTTAACTTTGTTGGCAAAATGTATATACAGAATGGTCTTGGTTCTCAATGGCTAAATGGCATGGGTTAAGGATTATAGATTTCTCTCCCCCTCCTACCAATGACCACATCATTTTAATGGTTGGCTCATTTTATAGTGTTGATGAATATGCAAGTGTTTTATTCAGAAGTGCTTTTGGTGAGAGGAGGTCCTCAAGAGGCTTACTTTTGAAATTACAAACTTCCAAAAAGCATGATTGCTGGCTATTGTTCATCCCTTTTCCCACCATTAGCTTCAGGTTAAAGGCTGTTGTTCAGAAACCGTTGTTCTCTTCCAGACACTGGTTCTACCTGCATAAGTCACACTGTTTATACCTACATAAGTCAGATTTGACTGTGTGACATTTCTGGGATCAAACTGAGTGACCGAAAAATGTTTTCTTGATCCTTAGTCAGTGGGAGAGCAAGTAGCTAACAGGATGACAACCTCACATGGCAGGGTGAATCCTTGTTGGCTATATGATGACTTTACTGAAGGGGTGGGCAACTGCTACTGGTTGGGGGCATTTTTGGTCTCCCACAGGTGCCTGGAGGGCTGCACCCCTCCACTTTGCCCCCCAATTCTTTAGGTTTTTTTTTTTAACTAAAAATGATGCCTTACATTTCTTTGAGGTGTGTTGGAGTAATTTCAAAATGTTGTTCCTGTCAGGTTGTTTTAGGCCAAAGACTGTACTTTTTCTGATTATGAAATTAATGGAGAAGATCCTTTCCTAGGCTTTAAAATAGCTGGTGAGAGACAAACATCTTTCCCCAGCGTGCATGAGGGACCGTTTTTAGCAATTTGGAAACTTTTTGAAAAACTGGGGAAGGGGCCTCAAAAATAGGTTTGGAGTACATTTCCCTACCCCTGCTTTACTGAGACCAATTGAAGCCAAAGAGATTGGAAAGAAGGAAAATGCAGTAGATTAGTTAAGATTTTTGCAAGCTTTGCCAAGAAACCATTCAGATTGGGAGGGGTACTTTTAATAATGAAGGAATATTAATAAAATAACAGTTGAATAATTTCCTCTAAGCAGTCGCATGGGTGGTTCTACACCTGTATACACCATAAAACTTTGGAAATGATTTAGAAGCTTACATAAATCAAAAAGAGCTGTGCCCCTCCCTGTCCAAATTGCTTTAACAACATGGGAAAGGTACTTTTTCAGCAAGATAGTAAATAGCCGGAATGCAAGATAGGATGGAATGAGGTGAGATGAGATGGATGTTTGAGTGGGCTGGATTGGTGGAAATGTGAGGTAGCTCTTCCTGTATAGATACTGTGTATTTATCTCATGCTGTATTAATATTCAGAGTACATAACACTAACAATATGACTCTTCCAGGTTCCTATGGAATACAATCATCTACAAGAAATTCCTATCATTGCCTTGAGAAACAGGTTGCTGTTACTGCATCACATCTCTGAACTCTTTTGTCCTTGCATTCCCATGTTTGACCTTGAGGGCCGTCTTGATGAAACTGGCCAGGGCCCATCAGTGGGGTTTGATACATTACGAGGAATTTTGATATCTCAAGGAAAGGTATTTGTCCCCTACTTTAGTGTTCTATTACTTTACTTTAAGAAAAAAATCACTTTCTAAGCCAATTTCAGTAATTTCAAGTCAGTTTCAGTATGTGGGTATAGAAGTATATGTGTGTGTGTGTGTGTGTGTGTGTGCACAGTTAGTGTTGGGCTTCAGTAGTGGATCTGGCATTAGTGCTTTTTCCCACCATTAACAACAGAGAAACAGAATCTTGCAGCTGTCAGTATTGCAGACTGGGAAGGACAAAAGACGCAGTCCTTAGGGTCAGCAACACTGTTGTCCGACTGCTGGCAGTCCTGTGGGCTGAATTACTGGGAGTTTGTGCCGTAATCAAAGTCTTCCTGGTAATCCATCAAGCAGCCATTCTTCTGCCGCCACCATTGGCAGTACAGAAGCAGTACAACTGACCACTTCTGGGTCAGTTTGTAGAGGTAGGCTCTTCTTCCCATCAATCCCAACTGGCATTGCTACTTTTATACCACTCTTAGTAGCATCAAAAGTGGCTATGCTGATCAGTGGTAGAAAATTAATCACCAAGGGGTAAGGCAGCAGAGAATGGGAATTTCACAGGTTGTACCGAAGAGCTCCTTGAGGGTATAGATTATATACCCCTGGTGTAGTTACATGTAATGTGGTATCTATTTACAACAGATTTCCAGTTTTGTATTTTGGCCAATATCTCCTTAGCAAAAATTCGCTTTTACAGTATTTTTTAACTTGAAAGTGGAAGATTGTAGTTGTTCCTCTTCTCATGAGTAGTTTCAAACACTTGGGATAATTGATAGCTTTTCTTTAAAATACAGTCACAGTTGCTTACTTTGCAGGAACTGAGGTGTTTAAGGCACACTTGTTTCTAGAGTCCTGAGGCAGGGTAGCTGTAAAGTTTCTGAGAAGACCCTTTGTTGTTAATATATATACTGTTTGGTTTTGCATTCCACTTCTCAGTGTTGTCTGCTCAGTCATGGAGCACTTTATAGAAACTATAAATAGCTTCTTCATTTTAGAGTCCCCCTTGTGTTGACTCACTTCTTTCTTTAAATAGGAGGCTAGTAATGTATGCCATGTGTGTTTTGTGTGAGCTTTGTTTCCACATTCTAGTGCAAGTAACTGTTGGTTCTTCTTCGTGGTCTCTGTGCCTTCATACACTAGGAGCTTTAGCGCCTGCGCGGTAGCGTTCGGAAACTTCTAGAGCTTGTTCGCTTGGCGGGAACCCCTCCCCCACGCCGGTACTGTGCATGCTCCTCCCGCCGAGCAACGGTCTCTCCTCAGTTCTTTCTCGTCCGCCGTCGCGTACGGAAGGTTCTTTAGTTTGTTCCTCTCACTTTTGTGCTTGGCTTGCTGTTTTCACGGTTTTACGGTTTTTGGACTGTCTCTGACCTCTCTTTCGGACTCCCCCTTCGGCTTTGGTCTTTTCGGATTTTCGCAGTTTGGCGTTCTTCATCTTATGTCCGCGCTCTTCAAGAAGTGCGTGTCCTGCGGGCGCAAGGTTGCCCTCAACGACAGCCACAAGGAGTGTCTCTTCTGTTTGGGTGAGTCCCACAACATCTGGACTTGCCCAATTTGCCGGGATTTTACTCCCCAAACTCTTCGCAACCGGTCCGCGAGACTTAAGTCTTATTGTTGGGAACAGTCTCTGCGGGCGATAGACGAGACCTCCACTTCCAAGATGGCCGACAAGAAGACGACCACGCCATCGACGGTATCGGCGGCTGCCGTTCCGTCCACCTCGTCGGTATCGGGCTCGGTACCGGCAAAAACGCCGATCTCGGCGTTACCGAGGATCCCGAAGCTGTCGGCGGCTGCCAAGTCAGCAAAAGGATCCTCGACGGCGAGGAAGGCTGAGGCTCCCCTGACGGAGACGCCTGCTAAAAAGCGCCCTGCTCCGGACAGAGGCAAGGGCAAGGAGAAGGAGAAGAAGAAGAAGGAGGAGGAGAAGAAGCGCTCCCCGGCTGGGGACGTTCAACCTCCTACTCCTCCTCCTACTCAGCAGCCTTCCAAAGGGCGAGGCGAGTCCGTCCATCTCTCGGATGATGAGATCGAGGACGTTCCCCAACAGCGCCCGGACTCGCCTGTGGCAGACCCTCCAACCCTGGTGGAGGAGCGCCACCGCCCTCCTAGCCGTCGCAGGTCGGCCGACCTGCAGCAGAGAGAACCCTCTGCTTCTCCGGAGCGGCGTTCGACCTCCTTTCGGTCCCGGTCCCGCTCTTCCGAGCGTCCGGTGGCCTCGCCGCCTCCTAGGGAGACAAGAGAGGAGCAACCTCGCTCGTCTGCCTCCAGATACACCTCGGCGTCCTACGTGGCCAGGTACGCGAGGGAATCTGAATGGAGAGAGCGCCCGGCCTCTTATCGGTCACATTCGCCATCGTACCGGGATCGGTACCATCGTGGCCCGAGTCGCTGGGAGACCTTCCGGAGGTCCCGGTCACCTCGTCGACAGCGCGAATCGCGCTCGCCTAGAGGGGACGAGGCTCGGTACCGTCGACGCCGAAGCCGATCTCCGTCGGACCGCCGCTCCTTCAGCCGCTCTCCCTCTCCTCGATATCATAGGGCGAGGGAGCCTTCACCTCGGTATCGGGCGATATCGCCACCTCCTAGGGTCACGGCAACGGCGACGCGCCCTACGGAGTCGGTGGTGACTGAGCGGGCTACGACGACGTCAGCCTGCCAGACTACCCCTGTCACCACTAAGAAGGTGAAGTCAGTAGTCAGCCAGCCCAAGCGGGACGCTGCTACTACCACCGCCCCGGCTGCAGAGAAGCCTAGGAAGGCAACACCTGTGGCGACTGCGAAGGAGCCGGACAGCGAGCGGCGAGAGGACTCACCGACCTCAGAGTCGTACGACTCGAGTGCGGAATCAGAGGTGTCTGAGGCGGCCTCCCAGGAGTCTCCTCCGCTGGGATTCGGGGACCCGATCCCAGATTCTGCTCCAGAGGACGTCCACCAGTTCTCTGCGATGCTGCTCCGCATGGCTACTACCCTCGGCCTTAAGATCGCCGATGCGGAGCCGGAGGACGACGATCCAGCCTTCTCCGTCTTCGAGGAGAAGCGACCTGCCACGGCCCCGCTGCCTCTCCTGCCCCGGGTATCCAGACTGGTGAAGGCCGCCTGGGATAGGCCGGCCTCGGCTCAGCCGATACCGCAGCGGTTGGAACACCTCTACAGGGTGCAGAAGGATAACGCCGGTTATCTCTTTAATCACCCTGCACCGAACTCTGTGGTGGTCGAGTCGGCACAGACGAAAGGCTCCGGCAGGCAACACACCACCCCGCCGGACAAAGAGGGCAGGAAGTTGGACGCCTATGCAAGAAGGTTCTATTCCGCCGCCTCCTTGCAGATCAGGCTGTCCAACACTCAGGCTTGCCTCGCGGCATACCTGAAAAAGGTGCTCGATCGCCTGCAACCGGCGATGGAGGCGGTACCGGAGGACGTCCGCCAAGCCTCCTCCGTGATGTTCAACGAGGCCATCTCCATCGCTCGGCAGCAGATGGCCTCCTCCAGGCACGCAGTGGAGATAATGGCGGGATCCATCGGCCTGCGCCGCCATGCTTGGCTGCGGCCGGCCGACATCCAGGAGGACACCAGAAGGAGGATTGAAGATCTCCCCTTCGACGGTGAGGGCCTATTCAATTCGTCCACCGACGAAGCTTTGGACAATCTCGTTAAGGCGAGGCTGACCGCCAAGAAGATCGGGCTACAGCCGGCCACGCAAGCCCGCAGGGCCTCCACCTTCCGCCCATCCTGGCGACGATCTTCCACCTCGTCGTTCCAGCGTTCGGCCCAGTCTGGACAGTCGAGAGCGTCCTCCGGCTCATCGGCCAGACGCACGATTAGGCGACGCCCGGCTTCGTCCAAGAAGTCCTCCTCCGAGACAAAGTCTCGGTTTTGACGTGTCTGGCAGGACCTACCAATACCCACTCTTCAGCCTACCATCAGCGCTCGGAGACCGACCGACTCTTGCTCGACATCTCGCGGAGTGGCAGTGTGTCACTACGGACTCTTGGGTGCTTTCCATCGTCCGTCTTGGCTACGCCATCGAGTTTCTCGATATTCCTCCTCGAGGCGTTTACTATTCCACGCCGTCGAGTCCGGCCCTCCTGGAAGAGATCCAATCCCTCCTCCAGAAAGGGGCGATCGAGCAGCTCCCGCAAGAGGCCAAGACCACCGGCTTCTTCTCCAGGTACTTCACGGTACCGAAAGCCGATGGTACCCTCTGGCCGATCCTAGACCTCAGAGGGGTGAACTACTACATCCGCCCCAAAAGGTTCAAGATGGTCACGATACCGTCGATCCTGCCCTTCCTACATCGAGGGGACTGGTTCGCCTCCATCGATCTCCGAGACGCATACTTCCATATCGCCATTCGCCCGCAGCACAGACGGTACCTCCGCTTCGCAGTCGACGACACCTGTTACCAGTACAAGGTGCTGCCGTTCGGACTCTCGACTGCCCCAAGGGTCTTCACCAAGTGCATGGCCCCGGTGGTATCCTTCCTGCGGACGAAGGGTGCTTCTGTCTTCCCTTACCTCGACGATTGGCTGTTGGTGGCGTCCTGCAAACAGAGACTTTACCACGACGTCCACATGACGTTGTCACTCCTGACCCGCCTTGGTCTACGGGTGAATCCGAAGAAGTCCCACCTCGAGCCGGCGAGGATCTTGGACTTCATCGGGGCGACGCTCGACTCGACCTCCGCCAGGGCGTACCTACCAGAGTCTCGAGCCCAAACCCTGATCCGGGCCGCCGCTCACGCGCGTACGGCCCCGACATTCTCTGCGAGAAGCGTCCAGCAGCTCTTGGGCTACATGGCTGCGACGACCGCTGTGACATATCTCGCCAGGCTGACAGCGAGACCTCTTCAACACAATACCACCGCCGTCTGTTACATCAACAGACAAGGAGGGACTCACTCCACAACCCTGCTCAACATTGCACTCGACTTGTGGGAATGGTGCATTCGTCTGCATACGCATCCCGTGGCAGTTCACCTGGCCGGGCAGGAGAACACCACGGCAGACGCCCTCAGCAGGGACACCTCATCCCATCACGAATGGTCTCTCTCCGGAGAGGCGTTCAGACTGATTCGGGACCGCTGGGGAGAACCATCGATCGACCTCTTCGCGACCAGGGAAAACGCGAAGTGTCGCCGATTCTGTTCCAGAGCGGGCCACGATCGTGCCTCCATCGGGGACGCTTTCCAGTTTCCGTGGACCGGGGAACTCCTCTACGCGTTCCCGCCGTTCCCGCTGCTCGGCCGGATGATATCGAAGATCCTCGCCGACCGAGCCGACGCGATCCTGGTAGCCCCGTACTGGCCGAGGCAACATTGGTTCGCACCCCTGCTACAAAGCCGCACGAGACGACCTGCTCCGGTTGCCACCGACACCGGACCTGCTCTCCCACTCCGGCGGCCGAGTCCTCCATCCGGACCTGCCACGCCCGGCCCTCCATGCCTGGAGGATATCGCACTAGACGATCCCGTGCTCGGTACCGTCCTCGTCGCGGCCAGGAAGGAATCCACCCGTCGCAACTATCAATACAAGTGGCGACGCTTCCTGACCTTCGCTAACGAGAGGAGTGAGCCGGTATCGCCCGCGGGGCTCTCTACCGTCCTGCATTTCCTCCTGCACCTCCGGCAACAGGGCCTGGCGTTTCCATCCCTGAAGGTGTATCTTTCCGCGATCGTGGCATACCAACCGCCACGATCGGCTGCCTCGGCCTTCTTCAGGAACGATACCGTTAAGCGGTTCCTGAAAGGACTTCATCATCTCTACCCGCCGGTATCGCCGCCGCTACCGCCGTGGTCCCTCTCGCTGGTGCTCTCGCAGCTGACAAAGCCGCCCTTCGAGCCGATGGCGACCTCGGATGATAGGCTTCTCACCATGAAAACTGCCTTCTTGGTAGCGGTGACCTCAGCGAGGCGAGCGGGTGAGATCACAGCTCTTCGATCTGATGAGCCCTTCACGGTCTTCCACAGAGACAAGGTGGTCCTGAGACCTGACATCTCGTTCCTGCCTAAGGTGGTGTCCAGTTTCCATCTCAACCAGGACATCATCCTGCCTGCCTTCTTCCCGAACCCGACGACACCGTTGGAGCGGTCTCTCCACTCCCTGGACGTGCGTGGGGCCGTGGCCTTCTACATGGACAGGACTGCTTCCTTCCGACAGACGCCGCATCTCTTCGTCTGCTATGGGCGACGTCGGAAGGGCCTCAAAGTGTCCACCCAGCGCTTCTCCAAATGGGTGGTCTGGACTATTCAACTGGCGTATGAGCTCGCGAGGAAGCCTCCGCCAGTCCTGCTTCGAGCCCACTCCACCAGAGCGGTGGCTACTTCTGCGGCCCTCCTGCGAGGAGTTGACCTGCATGAACTCTGCCGTGTGGCGACCTGGTCCCAACCATCGACCTTCGTGCGCCACTACAGGCTCGACTGCCGGTCGCGCAGAGATGCCCGGTTTGGACGTGAGGTGTTGGCTTCCGTGCTGTAGGACCTGACCCGCCGTCCGACCGGTAAGCTACACAGTCTCCTAGTGTATGAAGGCACAGAGACCACGAAGAAGAAGAACAGGTTGCTTACCTGTAACTGTGGTTCTTCGAGTGGTCATCTGTGCCATCATACACACCCGCCCTTCCTCCCCTCTTTCTCAGGTCCCTGTAGGTTCTACGGCGGACGACAGAACTGAGGAGAGACCGTTGCTCGGCGGGAGGAGCATGCACAGTACCGGCGTGGGGGAGGGGTTCCCGCCAAGCGAACAAGCTCTAGAAGTTTCCGAACGCTACCGCGCAGGCGCTAAAGCTCCTAGTGTATGATGGCACAGATGACCACTCGAAGAACCACAGTTACAGGTAAGCAACCTGTTCTTTCTGTATGGATGTAGTGGTGAATCCACTGGAGGCTTTAGTCTGAATTCAAAGGAAGCTACCCATGGTGCTGAAGCCTGACCCAAAGAGTTGGGGACAGAGCCTTTAAAACTGAGACTGAAACCTGAGGGGCATTGACTGCCCCACTGACAGGGAAACTATCAGCCACCACTGCTTTCTGGACCTTGTAACTGTTTTTACATCCATTCATCTGGAAGGCATCTGAACTTCTTTGACTGATGAAAGTTCTAAAATATACCACCTCTTTTGTATCATAAAATAGGTCATAATGTTATGTTGGTAAAGGCTGTGGGATTCACCTTTTGAGTACACATAGACACATGACTTAGTTGCACTCTGCTACCCCCATCCCATGCCCCAATGAGTCCAGCTTTCCTCTTTTGGTCTGCCAAGAGCCTCCTACTGGTATAAGGATATACTGGTTTAAAGAGCTGGGGCATATAAGGAGATGTAGTGGTAATCTTGTCCCACCCAGTGAATGTGACACAGTCATATTTGTGTTCTAAAGACTTCATTCTTCACCTTTTTAGGAGGCAGCATTTAGAAAAGTTGTTCAAGCAACTATGGTGAGAGATCGGCAACATGGGCCAGTTGTGGAACTCAACAGAATACAAGTAAGACTACTATGTTGCAAATGTCTTGAATGTGAGACTGCTGGCCATTATTTCATACTCAAGGACTGGTGATGACCACTTGTGAGGCTAATAACCTTCTTTGTCTGTTCCTAATTAATTCTGATGACCACTGGCATACTCTACTACTCCATCTTATCTGACGATTAATGACACACCTATGCAGGTGTGCTGACTGTGCTAATTTATACATTTTAGAAGATTAGAAGCATGCCCATCAGATGTTCTATGTATGGGGAGTTATGCTCATGCAGCCTAAGATACAGGTTCAGTCTATCATGATGATCCCTTTGAAAGGTGGGATAGGTAAATTCTGTGTAAGTCAGACAGGCTTTTCACAGAATGGGTTGTATGTGTGTGGGCCTTTTTTCAAAAATGATATCCAATAGGCATTAGGTGAGCTGTGGCAAATCTCTAGTCTCCATCCTCCATGGTGGGCAGAACTTAGGGTCATCTGTGTAGAATCTGAATTATTACTGACTTATATGTGCAATCAGCAGATTAGATTCTAAAATAAGTGAACAGGAGGAAGACTATGGAAGGATCGCTTCCTGTTCCTCCTTCTCTATGTTCCTCTCTATGTTTCCTGGAAAGTCTGTCAGAAGGTTGGGGGAGGGATCCTGTTGAACAGTATAGGGCTTAAGTGTCTGGTGTGCCCTGTTTGCATGATCCTCCCCTCCTCAGCGGTCCCGGTGCCTCACTCAACATTGTCTAAGTATTTGGCTGTGGAAGAACTGTAAGGAGAGGAGGCTTTCTTTCTGTGAACTTTGCTGCCATTGACTTGTCTTAGGATCAAAAGCATACTGTCTAAATTTCATGATGATTTTGAACTGGGTATTTTATGCTTGATAGACTAGAGAAAATGGCTGAAACTGAAGCTGGATTTCCTTCCCTTTCTTGTCAAAATATCTAATATTCTATATCTACTATCAGGAGCTATTTATTTCTGTCACTCTTTTTCTCTTTTAGTATGGTTGATTTTTAGAAAGAAATGAATTAACCAGGGGGAAGTTATCAAGGGTCATTTCTGTGACAGCCAGAAGAGTGTATGTGTCCGTATGTATGTGTGTGGGAAGCACTCTTGTTAAAGTCTTAAAGTGAATTATGCAGAGAATGCTGTATCGTATTTGTATGACATTTATTCTCTCACATGATTTTTGTCTGTCTTTGCTTATATAACGTAAAGTATTTAAAATGGCCTGAGGTACAGTTAAGGACCAGGAAATAATTCCTGGGCATCACATGTGGTCACATTGATGAAGGAAATGGTTATTATAAGAACTTTCATTGACGTGGAAGAGTTTAATGTCAAGCCTTGGGTAAGATATGACTTTTCAAGAGAATTTTTTTCGAAGGGTGAATATAAAATATTGCTGCATTTTGTGGAGTAAAACTTGCAAGGCAATGTAAAAAAAATTATAATACAGTAGATATTTCAAAACCTCTCTTGGAAGGAAAGGCTGCTATGCCTACTTGTATTGGGCATGGAGTGTATTGAGGGATTTGAATTTATGATACAAATATGGTAAAAGTGATATGTTCAGGAAATGCAATACTGAGTGTGTGTGTGTATGGTCTATTGCAAGATTTAAGTTTCATACAATTTATTGTGGAAATCAGAAAGAGTGCTAAGCAAATGTGAAAAATGCCTCATCTGTAGGAAAACATGAATATTAAGGAACTTGATACACTGACAAATAAATGATGTTTGTTTGTCAGTACTCTCTGACCCAATACTGTAGTGTGTACTCAGTACTGTTCTAACTAGAAGTGACACTCTTTTGTACCTGGATCTGGCGAGAGTGTTTATTCCTTATACATCATCTTTTTAGGAGAAAATACTGAGAGTCTGAACCTGGGGCCCAAATAAACACAGTATATATGCAGGTTGAATATCCCTTATCTGAAATGCTTAGGACCAGAAGTGTTTCAGATTTCACATTTTGGGTTATTTTGGAATATCTGAATATATATAATGAGATTATATACCATTTATGGGGCACACTCTTTCATCAGTTCTTCTCCTCTTACCTTCTTCCTATAGCGAACAGGAGGCTTGCTTGGGACCATATGCACATCCTGCTTGTGAAGTCTCTCAGTCAGCTTGGTGTCTCTTTCCCTCTCAGCTTGCTTTGGATCGCACATGTGCTGCTTGCAAAGGGAGCTGAGAAGGGGCTAAAAAGGTGCCAAGCTGACGGAGAGACATTGCAAGCGAACACATGCATGCAGTCCCAAGCAAACTCCCTAATTCCCTCATAAGAAGAAGAATGGCTTATTCTTTTGAAAAGTTTGGGATTTTGGAGCATTTCAGATTTTGGATTTTCAACTAAGGGATACTTAACTTGTATTTTATAAAATCTGTTCCGAGGATGCTGCAGAACTAAAAGAACAATATTTGTGCTTTCTTAAACCCCATTCTAGGATTGTCACTCCATTTTTTCACCACCTCCATTTGAACATCACTTCCTCCATGTGTGATCTTATAGTGTGTGCACACTTTCGAAAACTCCTTCTGAAATTAATTGCTAGGCTCACTCATTTGAGTGCCTAGTTTGCATGTTAAAAATGTTCTAATATTCCTCATTAAGCTTTAAGTTTAACAGTCTGCTAAACTTGACATTTTGAGAAGTTTTGCTTATCTTTCACTGTCAGGTAAAGCGTTCTAGAAGCAAAGGAGGATTGGCTGGTCCAGATGGCACAAAATCTGTTTTTGGACAAATGTGTGCTAAAATGTGCTCATTCAGCCCAGATAGTCTTCTCCTGCCCCATCGTGTTTGGAAAGTCAAATTTGTTGGTAAGATTTTTATTTTGACATGTCTGGTATTATTGATTGTATGTGCTGCAATAGAAGACAGACAAGAAGAAATGTCAAGTGGCAAAACATAGCCAGCTAATTTACCTAGGCAGTTACTAGAGTTTTTTTTCAAAATGAACTAGATATGATGCCATATTTGCCAATTTTGAGCCATACTTACAGCTCAAATGAATATGTAGCAGGCTGATTTGTATTTTAGTTTGTGCTAATGAAAAAGCTAAATTGAATTTCAGATTAAATCTGGAGTAGTCTTGGCTGATGACAAGGAGCCATCCATGAACGAGTTAACTTGCTGTTGTCACCAGGCCAGACAAGATAGTGTGTTGTTAAAAGGAACATCTGCTGATCCTCATCTCCTCTTGCTTCAGTTCTTCTTCTTGCTTTGCCCAGGGAAGGTTATGTCTATCTCCTCTACTTTCTCTGGCTTATTTCTTCTCTTTTCTCCTTCCTTAATCCTGTACTATACTATTAAAAAAAGAGTACTTAGCCTTTCATTTCCTGCATGAGAGTTCTTCTTTGCTAGTTTCCCTGCTTCCTTTCTGTTGCTACTTCTTCTCTTCATGCCTCTTTGTTGAACAGACCCTGGGGATGGGGAAGATTAAAACCAAGTCTGCCAAACCAAGTTCTACTTCTCCTGCCGCAAGACACTTCTGTTTAGTCCAGGACCTGCGTGCACTCTTAGCTGCTTTCCCTTGGAACCACAAAGATGCCAATTAAACCATATCAAAGCATGGGGGTGTACAACCTGGTAACAGATGTGCACACAGTAGCAGCCCTCATGGCAATAGCTGCCTCCTCCAGAGTTGCATATGCCAGTGAAACTGTTGAATCAGTTTGTGTTGAAGTGATCCTCCTTTGCACCAACAACTGTACAACAGCTGAGGTGCTGCAGTCATTGTTCTTTCAATAATAATTAGCAATAGAGAATTTAGCCTCTGAGGATGAATATACAGATGGGGCTATGGAAGAAGAGGTGGGATCCAATCCTAACAGGGCTGCTTCCCTTCCACCAATCCTTGCTACTTGAAGCCACAGTCCCAGTTTCTTCTGCAGCACTCTCAAGCCTAAGAGAGCATGCGCACATACTGTAACCTTCTGTAGCAGCCTTTTTGAAGCTTGTCCTAGCATTGGCACCTAGGATACCATAGAAAACTTATGGTAACACCTGTAGCAGCATTGAGACTACAGGGTCATGTATTTTCCCATACTTTGATGATCTCCTTGTAAAATCAGTCTTCCTTCAAGAAGCCAAGGAAGTCCACTACCCTATCCATGTGTAATGTAGCAAGGCTTTGTAATCAATGAGAGGAAGAGTTATCTTCTTTAGTCTCAGTGACTTGTTCACCTTGGAACTTTCATTGAAATCAGTGCATCTCCTCTTCTCCAGACAGAATCCAGAGGATCAAACACGAAACTCTTCTTCTCCCCCCCCAATCAAAGTATGCAAAACTCATGGTCTTATGATCATGGCTCGTGATTTCTTGAATCTACTTGGTAACATGGGCAAAGTTCCATTCTTGACCTCTTCAGTGGCTACTCAGACCATTTCAAGGATTTTTCAGCATAAACAAGCACACTCAAGTACATCTCTACTGAGAGGTCAGGCATTCCCCCTATGGTGGCCAACACACAGTTCCTCACAGGGCATTCCCTTATAGGACCCTCCCAAACTAGCTCTCACAACAGATGTGACTCTCACAGGATGGAGGGCACAGTGCCAGAATTTACCAGTCCAGGGAATGTAGAGTGCAACAGAGAAATCCTGCAACATCAACTGACTGGAATTCCAAGCCATCAGAGTCACTCTCATTCTCAGAAACTCTCACATCTAATCCACACAGACGACAAAACAGTGAAAACCTATATCCTGAAGCAAGGAAGATCCCATACTTGCTCACTTCACATGGAAGCTCATCTTCCTTAGCCTGGGCAGAGAAGAAGGCTCTCTCAATCTCAGCCAACATACTCAGGGAACCCTGAACAGGTAGGTGGACTTCCTCAGCCATGATAATCTGGACTCAGGGGAATGGAGTCTAGATGTACACATTTGCAACCAACTGTAGGCACACTTCAGGTCAACTTGTTCACCTCACATCACAAACTGCCTAGGTGTTTCACCACATTTTACTCTCCAAAGTCAGAAGCCCAGGATGCTGTGCAGACTCTTGGCATCAGTGACTGCTATACACATTCCTTGCAATCCCCCTCATACCCAGAGTGCTAAGGAAGATCGGGGCAGTAGGCATCAGTAGTCCTAGTGGCCTTGCGTTAGCTGAGGAGACCATGGTTCTCCCACCCTTTTGATCCACTCAGGTGCCATTGATGCTCCCAGGACTTCTGCCTCTTCTCAGTTAATGTTTAGTCTTTCATCTAGATCCAGAACAGCTCAACTTAGCTGCCTAGAAGTTGAGTGGAAGACATACTTAAAACAAGGGTACTCCCACAGGATAGTAAACACTCTCCTATCATCTAGGCGAAATTCCACCCTTTGGATCTACAGGACAACCTAGAAGACTTTTGTGTGGTGGTCTTGTAGCCTGAATGAAAAACTAAGTCACAATTTATTTAATCATTAGGTTATTTGTGTATGCGGTTATTTGAAAGAAAGAAGCCAAAGACTTAAAGGACTGATAGTTTGTTGGATTGTATATTGTATAAATCAATCTGTCTGTCTGTCTTGTGTGTCTTTCTCTCTCTCTCTCTTTATTTCCGTCCTTCCTTCCTTTTTTGGCTTATCTTTATTTAGTTCTGACTAAATATCTTTATTTGTTCGTTTATGTACTGTAAGAATTATTGTAAGATATATATATAAAAATAAAGTTCTTACAAAAAAATGCTCCAGCATTCATTTTATCTTCATCCAACCCATGTTCTTTTTCATCTCGCCCTCACATTAGGACATTTCTCAGAGAGGCAACCCTCCTTAGCTGCCCTATAGTTCACAATTTCCTTCCTGGGAGCTCTACAAAGTGCTTGAAGCCTCTGTTTGAACAACTAAGATCTGTTCTGCTCAGGACTTTTTCTATCAAGACCCTGTTTCTGATTGCAATCACTTCAGCCAGAAGGGCTTCAGAACTTGCTGGCCTACCCATTGTCCATCTTGCTTCAAATTTGATGCAGATACAGTGTCTCATCCAGTCTCATCTTGGGTGGCAAGACCTAAATTCTTAACTGAACATATGGAGTCTTTTTTTAAATTTATTTATTTCTGTTTTCTCCTGTGTCTTGACTTGTGAAAGAACTGAAGCAGGAGAAGAGGAAGATCAATAGGGGTTCATTTTAAATGAATATCTTGCATAGCCTGAGTGGTGACATGAGTTAACCCATTCATGGATGGCTTCTTCTCTTTAGCAAGAATGGACCTTCACAGTAAGTACTCCAATGTGCCAATCAAATTTAAGATTGTTTCTTAACTATACTGTAACAAATTATTAGTATTGTAAAGTTTCATATTTATAACTTTCTTTAATATATCATTTTGCTAGATGTTTTCTTTTTTCCTAGTATTTAGTTTGACTCAGGCTGTACAAAGCTTTCTGTTTAATGATTATGGCATTTGAAAGATAAACATGTCTGGAACCTTAATTGTGATTAAAAGAATGTGTGTTGGCTCTGAGTGTCTATTTCTATAGCTTGTGAGTGCATATTGGTAGGTCTAATGCATTCTTAATGACCAATAAATATTTTGAAATATGTGGCCTGTTGTGCCTCTTGAGATATCTAATAGTGGCAAAATAAGCACATTTAACAACTGTTCATTTGCACTGCACTTATTATTTTTTTACAGACGTCTTCAAATAGCTTTTAAATGGCTCTGCTATTAACACTGATGTGCCCACAAAATATGGTTTTCCTTTCTCTTAGGTGAATCTGTGGATGACTGTGGTGGAGGCTACAGTGAATCAATAGCCGAAATGTGTGAAGAACTTCAGAATGGGCTGACACCCCTACTGATTGTCACTCCCAATGGAAGGGATGAATCAGGAGCAAACAGAGACTGCTTTCTTTTAAACCCTGCAGCAAAGTCTTTGTTGCACATGAATATGTTTCGCTTCCTGGGTAATTTTCACATAACAACATTCCTTTAATGTTTGTGCAAAGTTTTCATTGTGTAATATAAGCAAACCCATAATCTTTCTCTCTCTTTTAAAAAATTTTTCCCAGGGGTTTTGCTGGGGATTGCTATTCGGACCGGAAGCCCATTAAGCCTCAATCTGGCAGAACCTGTGTGGAAACAGTTGGCAGGAATGAATTTAACAATTGCTGATCTCAGTGAGGCAAGCATAAGCTTATGTTCCTCCACATAATTTTAGTGAACTGAAGAACTTGCTTGGCTATGACTACAACTAGAAGACTATATTTACTATCAGAAATACCTCTGAATGCAGCTGGTTAAGATGTTGCTTTCCACTTTTAACAAGGGAAAGGTGAAAGGAAGGGGTGTCTTTATGTATGCATCTTAAAATGCATTTAAAAAGATTTAACTGGTTACTGCATAGAAACACAGTACTGAGCATGTTTACTCCAAAGTAAACTGAGTTTACTTGCAGGCGGATACAAATAACAAGTTGCCCATATTGTAGGCCCTACCCGCTTGTGTGAAGTCTAACTCCCACCCTCACTTCTTGTCTAGAAAAAAAGGACATTGAAAAGTAGTTAACAGCTGTTTCTGACATATCAATTCTTCTTCAAAATAAGGTGCATCTACAGCAGGACTGGGGTATGTGGAATTAGTTCTTAAATATCAGAAGCTTGTTCACCCTTGATTTAGAGAAAAATATTCCCCAACCAGGTGTGCTGCTATGTTTGTCTACCTGGTTTACCCTTAATCTGCAACCTAAAATAAACTCAGTGGGGTAGGAGGGGGATTATTATTTTTGAATTTCTGCCCTGCCACAGAGCTCTGGGAGATCAGGGCTTAGTAAGAGTGTGCAGTTTGAGTTTGCAGAATTCCAGATGGTACTATCACTGGTGGCTTTCTGGTTGAAGAAGGTGCTAGCTTGTTGCGTTCTCAGGATGTGATTTGTTAGACTTAGAAGTTCCTTGTGAAATATTAATGTTGCTACCCACTTTCCTATGTATATATTTTCTTTCTCCCATTATATTGAAGCAACTCTGGTCTCCAAAAGATATACCTGTATTTGCCGGCGTATAAGATGCACGAGTGTATAAGATGGACTCTATTTATACACAGGCAAATACTGTTTGCTGGAGTATGAGACACACCAGCGTGTAAGATGCACCCCATTTTTCAAACAGTAGTTTTTTGGGGAAAACTGAGTCTTATCTGCCAGCAAATACAGTACTTTGATGTATTTGATTTTGTTTACACATATGACAGTCCATGTTCTAGTTCTCCCCAGAGTTTTCATTTGACACACACAAACCCGCAGGGCTTTCTAAACAGATCTCTTGGTAGTTTTAAGAAGCAGTATTCTACCTCCTACCATATGCCTGCATGTTGGGTATGCAACTGTTCTGTGAAAAGGGCCTTACTTGGGATTGTTCTGTGTTTCAAAGGTTGATAAGGATTTTATTCCTGGACTTATGTACATCCGAGACAATGAGGCTACTTCTGAAGAATTTGAAGCCATGAGCCTGCCTTTTACAGTGCCAAATGCCAGTGGCCAAGATATTCAACTTAGTTCCAAATATACCCATATTACACTGGATAATCGAGCAGAATATGTAAGATTGGCAATAAATTACAGGTTTGTGGAATGCTAGTATCCTATTTACAGTGCTGTCCTCTTAACATAAAAAGTACTTGTCTTTGGCCTGGTTTCAACAGCTTCTACAAAAAAAAAATTAGTATTGCTCTCCCATCATCTCCCTTTTGGGCAAGAAAGAAAGAGAAAGTGGGGTGGAACTCATGAGACAGTAGGTGGGTGGTCACTGGGAACTGCAGTGTGACTTAGGCCACTTCCACACTATACTGTTATAGTGCTATTATTCCATGTTCAACATCCTGTGGAATTCTGGGGTTTATAGTTACTGAGGCCAAACCCTTTGACTGAGAATTCTAAATGCTCCTCCCTAAACTTCAAATCCCAGGATTCCATAGGATGTTGAAAGTGGAATAATAGCACTATAACAGTGTAGTGTGGAAATAGCCTTAGTTTCTTGTGTTTGAATTGGGTGGGCAGTTGTGGCATTCCAGATGTTATTGGTGTGCGTTTTCCATCAGCCCTACACAGCAATAAGCAATGGTGAGAGACTGTTTTCTGTGCGATAATTGTTTTTTTTCTCTTTGCCTTCTAATTTTCAAAATATTTGAAGTGGGGAGAACCGTCTGTCGTCCTGTACATTATCTTTAGAGCCTTGAGCGTGTGTAACTACTATTGGCATTTTAGTTGAGTATATTGTGATGGTTTTCTTCAGAATTTGTTAAAGAAAATGTTGAATGAAGCACAAAATACCTCTTTAGGTCCTCCTATAGATCTGTATTATTACCAGATGTGTCTGTGGCGTTCTTTTCACTGACGGATGGGTTTCTTTTGGCAGACTGCATGAGTTTGATGAACAAGTTGCTGCAGTTCGTGAAGGGATGGCCCGCGTTGTTCCTGTGCCTCTTCTTTCACTTTTCACAGGTTATGAACTGGAAACAATGGTGTGTAAAAAGTAGCTATTAATTCTGTTGGTCATCTGACAAAAAATCTGATCATATTTTTATACCAGAATGCATTTGAAACTGTTCTAACCGCTTATTTTATAAGTACTACAATAGGTTGTGTCTCATTGTTGATCAGAGGTTAAGATAATTCTGAGTTACATAACTTATCAAAAAGTGCTAAAAGGACTGCTTTGTGCCCAAAAATGCAAAATAAATTTGGGAGCAAGCCACTCACTTGAAGTGACACTATCAACTGCTGTTACAGAGCCTTGCAGAAATGTTACCCTCCTCCCCTCGTTTTTCCATGATTTGTTGCATTATAGTCTGGAATTGAAATGGATTTAATTGGTAATGTCACCATTTGATGTACACAAGATACTCTACACTGCAAAAGGGCAAAGGACTTTTTGTGGCTCAAAAATTAAGTAAACAAAAATAACTTCAAGTCAGAGCATTTCAGATGCTGAAATATTTGGTGCTTTTTAAAAAAAATGTTTTGATTTAATTTTTTTAAAAAATCAACTTGAAATTTTGTAGTAATCCTTCTGGGATCCAGGTTCCGCCTGAAAACGGAACCTAGCTGCTTTTTTTTCTTCAATAGCCTCCCTCCCTTTCTCTTTCTCTCTCTTTGTTTGTATGTGAGAAAATGTCCTTCCCCTCAGGTAAAGACTTCTTCATCTCTTTTCATCTGTTCCTTTTCCCTTGCTTGGAGTCTTTTTATCTTTTATGCACTAACATTGTGCCAGTTTGTTCTGTTCCTATCAGATGACACCCACCCCCAATTATATTTCAATCTTCAATGCTAGGTATACTGTTTATTGGGGAATGGAGATGCAAAAGTGAGTAAGAAAGACTAATTAGATCTAGGAGCAGTTGTTGCTCACTGCTATCAGTGGAGGGGCTGGAGCTTCTCTTAGGTTCTCCATGGTTGGACCAAGCTGTTAACTTGAGAGCATTGTCTGCCGGTGGAGAATCGAAAAGAAGCACCGATACTCTGCTATTCTCTCTGCTGGCCTTTTGCAATGTCTGGATGGGGAAATGGCAGTGGTGGCGATCAAGGGCAGCTGGTTCCCTGAGGTGGTGCTGGCACTTTCATCTCTGCATGGAATGGATCCAAGGAGCCACAAAATTTTACCCTTGACTTACCCATGGACCACATCAAAATCCATAATTTTGGCCACAAAACTTACCCTTGACTTAAACATGTGGTTAGCTGTGCATGATTATACACAGCTGTAATATATGTAAATGGAATAGACTCTCAACCATTCCTTCTACTTAGACAAACTCAACAAGCTGCCTAGTTTCCCCCATTTTGTTTGCCTCAGAGAAATTAATAAGAAAAAACTCACAAGTAGAAGGTACAAAACTTAAAAATTCCAAACATAAGATAAATTTATTTGCACTTCCAGTTTAACATTTGGAGAAAGATAGTGGGATAACTATATTGCTTCAAATCCAGGGGGATGTCAAGTGTGGTCATTGACTACATTTGTGAAAAATGGCATACCTAATCTTACAGTATCACAAGGAGCAAGTCATTGTCCCCAGATCCTAAGAGCCTTCCATTCTAATATGCATCCTGGTTAACAAGAAAGAGTAGTGTTAATATTTTTATTGGTAAACAGCTTAAATGTCATGAAAGTTGAAAATCACCTGTGGAATTCTTCAGTATCCATTTTCTGTTTCCCCTCCCCCCCACCAGGTGTGTGGGAGTCCAGATATCCCTCTTCACCTTCTGAAATCTGTGGCGACCTATAAAGGGATTGAGCCTACAGCTTCTCTTATACAGTGGTTCTGGGAAGTAATGGAATCCTTCTCCAACACAGAACGTTCTCTTTTTCTACGCTTCGTATGGGGCAGGACCAGGCTTCCTAGAACAATTGCAGATTTCAGAGGCAGGGACTTTGTTATCCAGGTAAGAACTGAAGAGCTGCAGGATAACAGTAAGTCATGACTACTTGGAATTAATTTCCAGTAACAATACTGTGTGATGTAATAATATTGTGGTGTTCTTCGTGGTCTCTATGCCTCACACAATGGGATCTTCGCACATGAACAGTTGCAGTTTCAGAAAGTTCCAGAGCAGCTTGGCAGGAACCCCTTCCTCTATTCGGTACTGAGCATGCTCAGTCCTGCCAAGCTAGCGGCTCCTCCTCAGTTTCTTTTTGTCCGCCGACTGGTTAGCAGCTCGGAAGGCTTCCTCTGCTGAGCAGCACTCTTTCTTCTTTGACTATATTTCAAAACAAGAGTTCTTAGAGAACCTCTTCTTCATTTCTTATGTCTTCTGCACTCTTCAAACTTTGCATATCTTGCAGCCGCCAGGTTTTGCTTTCCGATGCTCATTTGGAGTGTTTGTTTTGCTTCAGAGAGGGTCATAATATACAGGCCTCTTCTATTTGCAAGGAATTTACCTCACAAACTTTGAAGAATAGGGCTTCCCACTTGAAGTCTTATTGTTGGGAGCAGGCTCTTCGTTTGAAAGATCAAGCTGTCAAGAAATTGGTACATATATGCATATGTGGTGGAATTGCAATAAGATAATGGAGTTTTGGCAAAAGGTTTTTAAAGAGATAAAAGAGATTATAGGAGCAGATATACCACTATGTCCAAATATTGCATTGTTATCTATATATGATAAGGTTGAGTGTACTCAAGTAAAGAAAGAATTAATAACAAATTTGTTAACTGCAGCGAGATTAATAATAGCAAAAAAATGGAAAGCAAATGAAAAATTTCAAATAGAGGAATGGTATAACGAAGTGTGGAAAATCGCAATTAATGATAAACTAACATGTAGAATTAGGTTTATGAAAGGTTTGGTTAAAGGGAATGATTTTGAAGAAATTTGGAAAATATTTTTGGATAAAGTTCTGAAAAGAGATAGTAATACTACCCTGTCAAAAGAAGAATGGCAATTTTGGAAAGTGGATTAAATAAAAAGTTGGCTCTGGGGGGTGGGTATTTTTTAGTTTTAGTTTTGTTTTTCTTTTATGTTGTATATTTTGTAATTCTTAGTAGGTGTGTGTGTTAAACTTGTGATTTATAGATTTAAAAGGATAAGTGATGTCAATGTTTTTTTAAAAAAAAAAGTTAAAAGAATTAACAATAGAAATAGATTAAAGGGGATGTGAAAAATATTGAATTAAATGTGAAATTATAATAGTTGAACAGATTTATAAATTTAAGGGTAAAGGTGTAAAATAACAATGAAAGTTAGTATTGCTTAAGAGAAGAGAAAAAAAAGAAAAAGAAAAAAAATTATTTTTTTTTAATTCACTATTATGTATATCACATGGTGTTTAATTTTTTTTTCTTGTTTTGTATTTGTGATTTAGTTATATAATTAATAAAAATTTAAAAAAAATAAAAAAAAATAATGAAAGATCAAGCTGCCTCCAACACAGTGCTATTCACCGCTTTGGCATTGATCCTTCCAGCTAGAGGTTCCCCAGTGTCGAAATCCCCGTCTCTCGACGACTTTGGTAGTGAAATCCACCTCGGTACTGACACTTTTGATATTGACATTGGCTTCCCCTCCACTCATTGCCTCTCTTCCGAGGATTCTGAAACTCCCTAAGATGCTGGTGATACCTCTGTCTTCCAGCTCTGGAGATACCACCTCCACCTCCTCTACTTCTCAGGTTCCCTTGACCCAAAAACCTTGGTCTGTTCCTACTCCAGCTGAGAGGAAACAGGTCTCTTCACGCCATTCCTTGGTGGCTCCTAAGAAAAAGAAGAAGAAGGAAAAATATTGTTCTCCTTCATCCATTGCTCGCCCATTGACTACCCAGGCGGCCTCTCCCGGGCTCCTACCCACTTCCCTGCTGACTCAGACTCAACCTCAGTCAGCCACCTTGGAGGAGAGGCAAGCCCTATTCTTTCTTCAGCTCCAGAGTCCTTTCAGCAGCCGGTACTGCCCTCAGCGGTACTGACAGATCCTACTTTGGAACAGGAATGCTGAGCCTCTCCAGCCATTTCTCCCCCCTTAACAGGGGATCAACCTGGTCAAGGGCATACGCACCCTTTGCCTCATCTGGCTACGGCCGCTCGCCATCCAGACATGGATCGCCCACGTACTCTGGATGTCACCTGGGCTATCTCTCAAGACTATCCTAGTGTGGCCCGTTCTCTGAGTCACAGGGACCATGGCAGGTCTCACCACCGCGACCATTATCACTGCACTATGTATGACTTTCCTCCTGCCAGGGAGGATTCACTGTTTTCCTCCACCTCCTATATAGCTCATTATGGAGGGAACAGCCAGGTTCCTACTATTCCTACTCGCCAGTGTACTGTGATCGCTATCATCCTGACGTTTGTTGTTGGTCTCACAGTCCTCGCCGTTCTAGGTCGCCATCGCATTCTCCCTCTCAGCCACACTACTACCACCGATCTTGGTACCGTTCTTCCTGGTCCCGTTCTCGATCCCATTCTGGCTACTACGGATGTTCTCCATCACCTCAATCTCACTGCAGGTCTCGAGATCGTACTTCTCAATCGTACGCCATCTCTCCACCACCACCTGCGACAGCCGTGGTCTCTCAGCCTCCGCCGGAGGAACTGTTGGCTTCTGCGCCTCCACCCGCTTTGACTTTGTCGCTACCAATGCAGTCGTTAGTGGCCCCGATACCAGCCATTCTCCCGATCTCATCAATTCCAACTTCACTACCAGCCTTGGTACCAGCCTCAGTACCGACACCATCCTCTGCACATTCAGCTACTTGGGAACCTTGTCCACCTCCAACTTCTCCATTGTCCGGATCTTATGCTTCCGACGACAACTCTTCTGACTCCACTCTTCCATCACATGATTCTCCTCCACTTACCTTTGGAGAACCAACTCCAAATACAGCACCTGAGGATGTCAAACAAATCTATGATACCCTCATCAGGATGGTAAGTGCCTTAGGCCTCGATATATCTGGACCTCCTCCTGCCATCCAGTGTTTCATTATGTTGATCCCCATCCTGCCATAATGCACCTATTCCCTTCTTACCGGCTCTGCAGGAAGTTATTAAGCACCCTTGGTCCCAACCGGCTTCCTTTCAACCCATTCCTCGTTGCCTGGAGCATCTTTACTGCACACAACACAAGGACGTGGAATTCCTCTTCAATCATCCCGCTCCCAACTCCGTCTTTGTTGAGTCCTCTCAGACTAAAGAAGGTAAAAAAGCCCACACAACCCCTCCCAATCGCAGGGGACATTTTTGGTCATCACTTCTACTCTGCTTCTTCTCTGATCGCCAGGGTGTCAAATAATCAGGCCTGCCTAGCGGCGTACCAGCGAAACTTCTGGGACAGACTGCTTCCCCTAATCTGTCACCTTCCTGATGACCACCAGGTCACGGCTCTCCAATTCTGCAATGAATTAGTAGCCCTTACCAATCCTCCTGACATGCCGTGGAGGGCTCGGTGCAGGTCATGGTAGGCGCAATTGCCCTCCATTGCTTTGCGTGGCTCCGTTCCGCCGGCTTGACAGAAGAGGATCATAAGAGAATTGAAGACCTCCCCTTCGACGGCCAAGGTCTCTTCCATGCTACTATGGATAATACCATGGACGACCTCATGAAGGCTCGTCTCACTGCAAAGAAGATGGGACTTCACTCTTGATCCCAGACTAGAAGGCCCCACTCATTCCGTTCATCATGGAGATGCACTTCTTAGTCTTAGAGATCTAGGTCTCCATGCCGGTCCTCACATCAGTCATCTGCTCTAGCCCCTTCATCTCATCGCTCCTTCAGACAGTGTCAAGCTTCTTCTAAGAAGTCTTCTTCCACTGCGAAATCTAGATTTTGACTCCTTTCACAGGTCACCACCTCTGCCAACCTTTCATCTTTTGGGCTGCCTGTCTGCCAAGGCCCTAGACCTTTCCCGCCACTTCAACACCTGATGCACCTGATGGTACTAGCCATTGTCCGTCTCGGTTATGCCATCGAATTTGCAAATACTCCTCCCATTGGTGTCTTCTATTCCACATCTTCCAGTCCCATCCTCCTCGAGGAGATAGATGTACTCCTTCACAAAGGGGTCATGGAGAAATTGCCCCCTTCTGCCAAGCACACTGGTTTCTTCTCCTGGTACTTTACCATTCTGAAGAGGGCCGGCAGTCTCCGAGCCATTTTACACCTCCAGGTGGTCAACTCCTTCATCCCACCCTGAAAATTCAGGATGGTTACAGTGGCCTCCATCATCCCTCTCCCCAAATGATGGGATTGGTTTGTGTCCATAGATCTATAAGACACGTACTTCAATATTGCTGTTCGCCCACAACACAGGAAATACCTCTGCTTCGCGATCGAGGACATGTGTTACCAGTACAGGGTACTTCCCTTCAGCCTATCCACAGCTCCCAGGGTTTTCACCAAGTTCCTGGCCGCTGTGGTGTTTTTCCTCCATACGAAGCATGTGATGGTGTACCCCTACCTTGATGATTGGCTCATGGTGGCACCCTGCAGACAAAAACTGTACAAAGACATTCATCTCACCCTTTCTTTGCTGTCTGATCTCGACCTCAAGATCAACCCCAAGAAATCTCACTTGGAACCTACTCGCACCCTCAACTTCATCGGGGCTACCTTGGACTCCATTTCTGCAATGGTGTTCCTTCCAGTAAAATGTATGAGTGTCCTCTGCTGATGCATCTCCACAATCCTTCACAATCCCTCTGCCTCCGCTCACCAAATCCAACAGCTCCTCAGTTACATGACGGCCATGATCTCTGTCACTTACCTGTCTTGTTTGTGCCCGCCCTCTGTGACACTGGTTTGTCAAATATTTCAATCCCCTTCTCAACGGCCAGTATCGGAGGTTTCACATCCCATGCCCAGTCAAGGACTCTCTGTTGGTGGCTATTGCCCTACTATCTACTCTCTGGAATGCCATTCATTGAACCCCGTCTGTCCATCCCTATCACCACTGGCACATCTCTCCTGGGCTGGGGAGGCCACTGCAACCAGCTCTCAGTCCAGGATCACTGGACCGGACCAGAGAAATATTTACACGTCAGTACCCTGGAGCTTCTAGCAATCTTCAAAGCTCGCTGGGGCTTTCAGAAACTCCTTCTTGGGTGAACAGTACAGGTGTTATCCAACAACACTACAGCTGTCTGCTATATAAACTGTCAGGGCAGCACTCACTTGTCCCTACTCCTCCACCTTGCATTACAGATTTGGGACTGGTGTGTCCTGCGAAGGATCCGCCCAATCACAGTGCACCTGGTGGGACGAGATAGTGCTACTGTGGACACTCTGAGCAGGGACACAGCTTGCCATCATGAGTGGTCCCTATCCAACATGACTTTTCGTCAGATAGCGTCCTGCTAGGGCACTCCATCTGTCGACCTGTTTGCCACCCAGAAGAACAAGAAGTATTCCTGCTACTGCTCCAGAGCCTGCATAGGACCCTGCTCTCTTGGAGCCACGTTTCAGTTTCCTTGGAACAAGGGGCTCTTTTACATCTTTCCTCTGCTTCCACTCCTCAGCCGACTGGTGGCCAAGATTGCCACGGACCATGCAGACGCCATCCTCATAGCCCCTTACTGGCCGAGGCAGCATTGGTTCAGCTGCCTCCTCATCATCTCCCAGGGCCATCAAACGTCTCTCCCATGCACTCCAGACTTTCTCTCTCATTCGGATCATTGGGTGCTTCACCCAGACCTCCCTCACCTCCACCCCTCTGCCTGGAGGATAACACCCTAGACTCCTCTAGCATCCTGGCAGTCCTCAGGGCTTCTAGGAAGGAGTCTACACGCAGGTCCTATGAATACAAGTGGCGCAAGTTAACCGCCTTTACAGTTGCTCAATCTGAGGAATCTTCCCCCACTTTCTTGTCAACTGTTCTGCATTTCCTCCTATCTCTCAAGGAACAACAGCTGGCCTTCTTCTCTCTTAAGGTCTATGTCTCTGCTGTTGTCGCTTACCAGCCACGCAGTTCTCCCTCCTCAGTTCTCTTTAGAAACCCTACAGTCAATCAGTTCCTTAGAGGCCTTCACTATCTCTATTCTCTTGCCTCTCCACCACTCTGTGGTCATTATCGTTGGTCCTTTCCCAACTCATGCGCCAACCGTTTGAACCTCTTGCCACATCGGATGACCACCTCCTTACTCTGAAAACAGCATTCCTTGTGGCCATTACATCGGGCAGGAGAACTTACTGCATTGCGCTCGGAGGAACACTTCTTGGTATTCCAAAAGGATGAAGTAGTCCTCCACTCAGATCTTTCCTTCCTCCCTGAGGTGGTCTCCGAATTTCACTTGAACCAGGATATTATCCTTCCAACCTTCTATCCTGCCCCATCCACACCTCTTGAGAGCTCCTTCCACTCACTGGATGTCTGTAGAGCGCTTGCCTTCTATATGCAACAAACCTAGACTTTTCACCTCACTCCTCATCTTTTTGTCTGCTACGGAGGGAGATGGAAAAGCCAAAAAGTCTCTACTCAGTGTTTTTCCAAGTGGCTGGTGGAAACAATTCGCCTTTCTTATGAGCTTGTGAAACAGCTACCTCTCTCATCTCTGCATGCCCACTCTACACGGGCTATGGCTTCCTCAGCAGCTCTCCTCAGAGGAGTTGACCTGAAAGAACTCTGTCAAGTGGCTACGTGGACACAACCTTCGACATTCATCCAACACTACCACTTGGACTGTAGAGCCCGGCAGTGCTGTCCTCCGTTATCTAGGACCTGACCCACCATCCAATGATAAGCTACTTAGTCTCCCATTGTGTGAGGCACAGACACCATGAAGAAGAAAAACAGGTTGCTTACCTGTAACTGTGTTTCTTTGAGTGGTTGTCTGTGCCCTCACACATACCTGCCCATCCTCCCCTCTTTCAGGTCCCCTCATCAGCAGACTTCGAAACTGAGGAGGAGCTGCTAGCTCGGTGGGACTGAACATACTCAGTACCGAACAGGGGGAGGGGTTCCCACCAAGCTACTCAGTTCTGGAACTTTCCAAAATTGCAAATGCACATGCGCGAAGATCCCATTGTGTGCACAGATGACCACTCGAAGAAACACAGTTACAGGTAAGCAACCTGTTCTTACTCACTGGTTCTCTTTTGAGAAAAGGACTCTGCAGACGCAGTAGGAAATGTTCAACATACACAGCTGAAGGCATAATCTTCTTAATGTTTTTCTCCCTGTGTTTGCATCTCTGGAAATACTGTTGCTATAATTGCAGTTTTCCTTTTTTCCTTACGTTTACTATTTGTGTAACCAGAATCTACTAACTTGTTCCAAAGTTATTGAACAACGTGTGACTTGTGACTGTAGTATTAAAGGACTTTTCTTGATCTTATGATTTTTCTACTGAATAGGTGACTTGTGCTTTCACTGGGAAACAGTAGCCTACTTTGAGTTGAAATAAAAAATAAATATTATCTTTAAGGATTATTTTTTCCACGGGTAAAAGCTTGAACCAGCCAGTGAAAAGGCCGTGAGATAATTTAGGCAAGAAAACATCAATTGTTTTAAAACAATAAGTGAGTTTAAAATTTCCTTGATCTTTTAAAAGAAGTCTTTAACATGTATTATATGTACAGCACCTGCAGATGCAAATTCTAATGGAGTTGCTGTTTTCCTTGGAAGGGGTAAAAGATGAAGACTGCAGTCCTTGGCCAACATAAATGGGCATAAGCCCCACTGAGTTCAGTGAGGCTTAAGTTCCTCATTGCTTCTGCAGGGAAGAATATGGTATGGTATAAGTTTGTGTTTGCTGGTTCAGTGCAGTGAAGTTAATTTTTTTATGTGTGTTTACTTGACAGGTTCTAGATAAATACAATCCTCCAGATCACTTTCTTCCTGAGTCATATACATGCTTCTTTCTGCTGAAACTACCCAGGTATTCATGCAAACAGGTGCTAGAAGAGAAATTAAAATATGCCATCCATTTTTGTAAGTCTATAGACACTGATGACTATGCTCGAATAGCACTGACGGGAGAGCCAACTGCTGATGACAGTAGTGATGACTCCGACAATGAAGATGCAGACTCTTTTGCTTCAGATTCTACACAGGATTATTTAACTGGTCACTGAAAGGGAATGCCCCCCTCCCACTTGTCAGCAGTTGATGCTACAAGCACTGAGGCAAAGCACCATAAAGTAGCATTTGAATCAGTGTAGTGAACAGGATACAAAGGCATGTAACCAGAGAACTACTAATTATTACTCAACGTGGGGAGCTTGCATTATAATAGAAATAATGACTGATAACTGAAGTTACTTTCTCTAGAGGAGATGGGTGCCATAAACGGGCATTGAACATCTATTTTGATAGTTGAAGGTTCCCTTCTTTCCCTTTATGCTGCACTGCAGGTAGAAATTCGTGTTTACCCATGTGTTGTAAATGTTTATAAAAATATTGGTAGAGTGGAATTTAAACAATTGAAATCTTTTAAATTGTGGGTGCAATAGATTTTTTTTCAATTAAGTGTTGTGTTCTTTGCATCTTCTTGATTGTATATTGGAACTACTGTGCAATGACTGAATAGTATTATAAATAATTTTGATTAATTTTACTAGCTGTTTTGTTTATTAAAAATACTTTTTGGAACACTCAGTTATCAGTATTCCTTACATTCATCAATAGATAAATAACTTACACTCATTAAGCTCACTCCACCTTCCAGAGTTTTTATTTTATCTTCTATATATGCATATACATATATATATAAAATGTACCTTGAACTGATATCTTTCTGTGAATGACAGAGTTCTTAACATGGGAATATACTGTACAGAACTGTGCCATGTATATGCAAAAATTATAATTTCCCTCTGAATAAAACATCTGTCACAAACAGTTTAGTAGGGCTTTTTATGGTGAGAAATCTTCCAAAGAATTATGTGCCTTCCCCACATCTAAGGAATCACTAACTATTAAGCAAATGTATTTGCATAAGGCTTGGACTAGTTCAAGATCGTTCTTGTTTTAGCTCCCAAGTGAAATTTTAAAAACTTTTTTGAGGCTTTAGATATATACTGAGGACCTCTACTTCTCTGTTTCTTTATTGCTGTGTGTGTGTGGTTTTTTTTAATTGTTTCTAAAAGTGAATGGTGAGCACTGTAATTTTGAGAATTTATAATTAATGTACTTTATCAGTAAGGAGACTTCTTTTAAAAATCCTTCCCCTTTATTCTAAGAGCTCTGATTAATACGCTACCCAAGTTTATTGGTGTAAACGAGTGAGGTGTTAAGGTGCCTTTTCTGGTTTTATGTTTTTAGTCTGATACATTCCACTTATATAGCAGAATCATAGTCTGCCATCTTCTAGTCATGCGGTTCTCAGCCTTTGGGCCTTCAGATGTTTTGCCATTGGCCCACACTAGCTGGGGCTTCTGGGAACTGAAGTCCAAAATATCTGCTCTAGTTCACTCCATATTTCAAAGAAGAACTTGCAAGCTATATTTTGTCATTATCTGTGATGGACTTAAAACATTCAAATGATCACTTAGCTGATATATCTGAATTTCCACTTCTTAATAACAGTTCCTCTTAATTTTAAACCTATGGTTAAGGCATCAGAATATTTTCAGCAGTGCAAATTCAAATTGTTGTGCCAATGAAGTGACCTTACTGTTGTATTAGACGTATCCCATAAAGAGTCTCCACCTTTCCAAGCATTCTTTTTGCATAGAATAGATCAGGATCTGTGCTGTTCAGTAGGGGAACATGGCACTTGTGTTCTATGGTATCAATAGAATGATGAGTATTCCAAATGCCATATACTTTGTTGTTCTTTCTAGTCACCATGATCTGGATCTAGCAATGTCATTGTGTTAGTGCAAAATCTATTTGCTAATTGAGTTAGTACGAGGGCAGTGTCCAACCAAAAAACTCCAGCAACTAGGTTCTATTACACAACTGGTTGTGTGAAAAGATTGCATGTATGTGCTATCTCTTAAGCTATCATTTATGCAACAGAGAAATCCAGCACAAGTACATAGGTGGGATTTTATACTCTACTACCTTTACATTAGATAGGGAACCATGTTCCTCACAAGTATTAATTAATAGCTTAGTATAGTTTTCTAATTAATTCTAATTCTAATTAATTCTAGTTAACCTAATGGTAGCTACCACAGGTTCCTGGGTAAGTGAAATATGTTAGGTGATCTGAGAATGCAGTAAAGTATGCAGTGTTGGAATTGCAATATGTATGAATGATAAAAGCAGCTTTTGGAAAGAGCTGACACAAATTCAGGCAACCCAGCACAGTTTATCAGCTGGGCTGTCACATCCATGGCCGTAATACTTCTTATCTAATGTTAACAAAGAAACACATTCTTGGGTCAATTAGGACTCAGCAGAGTTGGAAAATATAAAGGATCTCGTGATTATTACAAAAGCAGAATAGTATATTAATCTGAGGAAGAGTTCCTTTTTTTATTGTTAGAATATCCCTTATCTTAAACTAAGCCAACTGCCTTATCATATCCCAAAAGGTTACTCCTTAATTTGGGTTCACTGGCAAAGTTCTGCTCTAATAATTCTTGCTTTGTTCCCTCCTAGTACATGACAATAGGTTTCCTAAAAACTTCTTTAAAACTTACTAATTGGTGCCTATTCTTTTTTTCCACGTTGGATTATTTTTCAAGAAATGGGTCCTGTTATTTCTAGGCTAACTGAAGGCATACAGTAAGATTTCTGTAACAATCTTAGATTATCACATTCTTGTTTCTCTCTCTTTTTACTTTGATATTTGGCCGAGTGGTGTAAGGCCCTTGTGTTCACTATCAGGGCAAATTCCTTTTGCTTTTGCATTGCATTAACTTTAAAAAGAAAAGAAATCCCAACACAATGCTTTTTCAGTTTTAAACTTGGAAAGAAACCTTCTGAGCCTTAGAATGTTGAACACTTCCTTGAAAAACCAGGTGGCACAGGATTTTTAATATGGGCAATACCCCAGAGAAGGAAAATAAATGAAAGTTTGGGTCAGAGGTGCTCACTGGAATTGGAGGCAGTGTTGTTAAGAACACCACTTGTAATAATATTTCTTTGCTGGATTAACTCAAAGATCCACCTAATACAGCTGACTTCAAGAACAACCAATTGGTAACCTTCAAGGCAGCAGTGCCTTGGGTATATCCAGCCTTTCTTTGTCCATAGTATCTATTCTGAGGGAATCTTCTCTCTCAGCAGCTCCAATCAGGGCTGTGCAGTCCTTTAAAAACCACCTCCTCCTCCACCAGCTGCTGCCTGCAGAGATAAGGACAGCTTGCAGCACCACAAACCCTTTCCTGATGCTCCCCCCACACCCACGGAATGAGATGGGCAAGAGAGAAGTAGTATAGGGCCACCACGTTGACCCACCCCCTTTCCTTCTCCTTGCCCTGACCTGATTGGGATCCTGGGTGCCTGTTCTCCCAACCATGCCTCGGCTTACTCCCCGGCCCCACATATTTTGATATTTGCAATTTCTCCACTTTTGTCTGGGTGCTGCACCCCAACCCTAGCAAATGTGGGGGGGCAACTGTAAGTTCAGTCAGTCATTTAGTTATTACAACCATAGATCCATCAAAAAAAGAACTAAAGGATAAATCAGAACATGTACAAAGTGTTTAATGGAAAAGTCAGAACAGTAAGACAATCATGATCAACTGTTATCTAATACACAATGAGCTCTAATCCTGGCCACCCCTGAGAGAAATTTAGCAACAGCCAGGGTCACGTTGGGGGACTTATCTTCCAACAGGAACCTGATATAAAATTGATCTGAGCTTCCAGGGAATTTACTCAACAGTGGGGTAATTAAATAGTGACGGATCTTATTATAGTACCTACAAGCCAAAAAAAAAAAAAAAGCTTCATCGACTCAACTTCCATATTGTTACAAGGGCACCCTCTTTCCAGATAAGGGACACCAGCAAATCTGCCTCTAAGTAATTCGGTAGAAAAAACATTGCATCTGGTCTTTGAAAAATATTTGTGGTACTTACCCACTGTCAGGTTCTTTAGGCACTCTGCTAACTGAAAAGGCCCAATGTAGTGGATATTCATTGCACTAGGAGAGAAAGATTCATAAGAGCATGAACACTGATCACAGGAAGCTATGTTCCACAGTCTTTTCTAAAGACATTTGAGAGCAATATTCAGATCCAGATTGGTGAGAAAAGAGGAAGAGCGATTGAGGCAGCTTTTTTTGGCAAGAAGCTTGGACCAGCTACTTACATAGCAGTCCTGGGACATACATAAAAACAAACCTGAGCCCACTCTAAAGATACTGACTTCCAGCCAGAGTTTTAAAGCACACTACCAAACCCTAATCAAAAGAGGGATTTCCCCTGTTTCCAACAGGAACACAGAATTAGAGACACAATTGGGGAGTTGGAGAAGGGTCCTAAGAAACTTTGTCAGTCTGTCTATCCCAGGTGTCAGTCCCCCTATCCAAATATTAGAAACATATAAAAGTTGTGTTGCAGACTTGGCATTGAACACTTTAATGGCAGACAGTATATACGAGCCACCTTTAGTAAAAAAGAAGTGTGTAATTGCAGATGAGCTAACTAATGCCTTCTGGAGAATAGCCAATCTGTGAGTATTCCACGACAGAGGATGATGGAATGATAGTGCCAGGTAGCAGAAGTTTTCAACTTGTTCAAGGGTATTCCTCTCAAGGGACCAACAATGTTGAGAAAATTTATTTTTGAGTACCATCACTTTGGATTTCCTAAAATTAATTTTTAGATCATTAGTTGAACAATAGTTCGTGAATTTCATTAGATGTTTCAATCCAGGTTTGGAGTGAGAAAGGATAACAGCATTGTCAACATAAAGTAGGACAGGAACTTTCCTAGCACTAAGTTTGAGCAAATGTCCCTCAGGGTCAGACAAGGTCTCCTCAAGATCATTTATATATAGATCGAACAATGTAGGTGTGAGAATACAGCCCTGTCTGACACCAACTGTAAGTTGCTGTGTGAGCCTTTTTAGCAAGGGGTAGGATATGAATGCTCTAAATGAATTTAAAAAAAACTTCAAAGTTTACCAAGGCAGTTAGGGTAAAAAAGTCATACAAGTACAGGGAAGTTTTGTATTTGGAGTATATTTTGGACTACAGCTCTCACGTACCCCAGCCAACATAACTGGTGATCATGGATTATGGGAGATGTCGTTCAAAATGTGGATTTGCCCGTAACATTCCTAGATTAAAGTATGACTATTTGAGAGAGAGACCTATACCTTTGTATAGAGGATCCCTATTGTGAATTACCCAAGAGCTTGTGAAAATGCAGACTGCAAATGGAAAATAGCCCCGTGGTACCCTGAAGAAAATTCTAGTTTGCCTAAAAATGAAGGAAGAGCAGTAGTTTTAGAGGAGCTGGAACTAAAGGGCAGAGGGATGAATGTAATTGTTTTAGCAGATGGATCAATCCGGCTTGTCCTTGCTATTTTAATATAATACATTGGTTTGACTATAGGATGTTTATTGGACTTGGGTCTCTCTGAAATGAATGGGACAAACTAGAATATTTTCAGATTGAGGATATCTTATGATAAAAGTTAGAAGGTACTATGGAACTATTCTGCCTTTTTCTCCTTAATGGGCTTTCTGTGGCAAAGAAAAGGTGGTAGAAAAGCAAGCCTTGTAGAGTGCCAGCATGATGTAGTGGTTTGAGTGTTGGACTATGACCCTGGACACCTGAGTTGAATTCCCCACTTGGCCATGGAAACCCACGGGGTGACCTTGGGTGCATCACACACACTCAGCCCAAGAAAACCCAGTGGTAGGTTCACGTTAAGGTCTCCAAAAGTCAGAATGACTTGAAGACAAAACAAGTAAAATACATTGGGTAATCTGTTGCATGTTGCTCAGAGTTCAATTAAACTTTCTCCCAAGAAACTGTATGAACAGTCTGTTTGGATCTATCCCTGTCCTTTTTTTTCCTGTGACTTAGCCACCCTATGAGTATATACAATAAAGCATAGTATGAGAAATCTATTTTTACACACATGCGTGTGTATATGTATGAACAAGTCATATGCTGACTCAGAACATTGGTTGCTTTATCCTGAAAATCATCTATTCTGACTGGCAAAGGTTCTCCAGTGCTCCCAGCAAGGACATTTCTTGATCCTGCAGCCTCAGATTATTTATTAAAAGCAGGGCTATATAATGGGGACTGAACCCAAGGCCTCCTGTAGGCAAAGCATTGAGCCCAAAGTTGGGATAGTGCTTACTTGTTTCAGCCACTGATTTTTGCTGTTTTGGATAAATCTGTTCCATGCACAGTTCTTTGGAATTGGTTTTACATGCATATTCAGTTATGCAAAGATCTTCATAATAATTAGTGTCCCCTTGAGACATGGAAAGAATGCAAATATGACAGAGCCCTAGGGTAGGTCCCCCCACTCCTCACTCCACTTTATCCTTTCTGCTTCACTGCATAGAACTCAAAAGTCTGTCAGGAATGCAGAGAAACTGTATTTCTCCTGCCCCTCCCTCTCCCCACATGCTTGTCATAAGGTAGAATCTCTAAAAATCCTTCAGGCCGGTTGGACCTGAAGCCAGTTCACAGTTTGTGCTCTCTCTCTCATTCTCTCTCTCTCTTTCATACTCTTTAGCATTCCTGGCAGACTCTAGCCACACAAAAGCAGCCAGTAGCAATTTCCAAAGAGTGGAGTACAAAATTCTTTGTTAGTCGTGAAACTGACTGTCTTAACAGCCTAAATATTCCTAGCTCATATGTTCTCCTCTTTTCCTGATCAAGGGCATGTCTCTGGACTTGGGGTAGTATGGGGCCGCTTGGCTTTAGAAGAAAAAAGCCTTCCATAAGTGGGGGACATGTAACCCTCCACTCTTCTCAAAAGCCCCAGCCAGCATCACCAGTGTTTGGTATAATGGGAGTTGTAGTCCAACAATATCTGGAGAGGTTTCCCATTCCTACTTAGAGCTTATCCACATCATCGTTATATCAGCTTGATCACGACTTCATCCTGGGATTTGTAGCTTGCTTGAGTAAGGTGTTTAGAATTTTCTGCCAAAAAAGCTGCTGGCTCATTTTTTAAAACTAAAGCACTAGAGCTTTCTAGCAGCTCATCAAACTACAGATCCCAGAATTCCTTGATATAGATCCATGACAGTGAAAATAGCATTAAACTGTTACAATGGTGTGTTGTGGATACATTCCTTCTCTGAAAGAAGGGTTCAAAACATGTGACACAGTCTGGCTAAGCAGTCTGTCATGTGACAAGGCTGGCTAAGCAAGTTACCAAAGAGAGATCTGATATACAGATAGCTGAAGAAGTTATACTTTATTGTTATGTGCCTTCAAGTTGACTCTGACATACGGTCACAGAGGTTTTGGCTTGTTTTTGGAGGAGGTTTGCTATTGCCTTCCTGTAAGGCTGAGAGAATAAGACTTGCTCAGGATCAGCCTGTGAGTTTTCATGGCTGAGCAAAGATTCAAACCCTGATCTCCTGGAGTTCTAGTTCAACAGTCAAACCACTCTACCACACTGGCTTTATACTGGTTATGGTTGGTGATGTCTGAATAGATGATGGGGGTAGGAAATCCGTGGAGTCCTGAGGTATTTTCCAGCACAGTGGAATAAAACTGTTTTCTAAAAGGAGCAGCTGTCCAAAGAATAGGCATTGGAGTAAAAGTGGTTTCAGATGGGACTCACAATATCACTACAGTGAATTTAAACATTTACTTATTCTTCTCTTCTGTTAAGGTATTGCCCCAGTTCCTCCATCCCCAAGTTTTCATACTTGATTTTTAAGTCAGTAATCATGGCTGGCCCAAGAATCTGACCTGAGGCAGATCAGCAAATGCGTCTCTGATGCCCTCAGGTCAAAAAAGCATAGGCATGTTATTCTGGCATATGAGGAAATCCCACAAACATTTCTTACCTTTCTCACACAGCTGATAACTTTCCATATGCCACTCATTGGTAGAGCTTATGGAGTCCGTAATCAGCCTTTAAAGGACTGAATAGTCTTCCCCCTATTGATCCCATCCTCCCCTTCTTCTGTTGCTTTTCTGTTGGGTCAAATTTAGACCATAAACTCATCAAGATGGGAGCCTGTGTCCTTTGACATTGAAAATGTACTTGGATGATGCCCTATAAACAGACATTCTGAACTTGGCTTACACAGAGTCCAAACACTAGTCTTCCTAGTCTAGGGTGGAGAACTTTGGCCTTCCAGAAGCTGTGGACTTCAACTCCCAGAAGCTTCACAGGCTATGACAATTGTAATCCCAAATATGTAGAAAGTCAAAGGTTCCAATCACTGGTCTGATTTTCCCATCATCTACTACCTCCGCCTTTTAAATATCAAAAGGCTGAACTTGACATCATCAGTATACAAAGCAAATGTTCTTTCGCTGAGCTTCACTGAGCTATTATCCTCTCCTGGCCAGTTATTAAGGGTATGCAGATGATTCTTTCCTGTAAGTTGTACCTCAAAGACATGGAGGGAGAGGGGACTCCTGTATGTTGGCCATGTTTCATGGCAACAGTATGCTCACTATTCACAGGAAAGGGATCTGTGTACAAATAAGTCATCCTCTTACTAGGAAACCATTACAGGCACAATGCTCTTGATGAAGAGGAGAAACCCAGTGAGAGTATAGACTTTCCTCCTTAATGTTTGTTGCATAGCTATGGGGGTGGGGGGCAGAGCCATCTGATGTAGCTCTACTTCTCTTATTATGTTGCTATACAATGAGGCAGCAGTCCCTGCACATTATAAATAGCTTGACAGGGTCAGCATCATCTAGTGGTTACACTGTTGGACTAAGACTGAGGACCCCAGGCTCAGGCCTCTCTTTTGTAAAACTCACAGGATGACTTTGAGCTAGTCAGCATTTTTCAGACTTTATGAATTTGTCATGAGGATAGAAATGGGTAAGAGGCCCATATATGCCACCTGGAACTCTTTGGAGACAAAGCAGAAGGTAAATGTAACAGATAAATAAGAGATGGGGGAGACAAGAATTTTCTGGGGAGTGCCACCACATGCCTTTCCATCCCTTGTATTTTGCATGTATACAAGGTCAAACGCTGCTTAAAAAATACTAATTATGAAAGTGTGTGTGCATGCACAAATGCACATGCACCTTCAAGTTCCTTGTCAACTTGTGGTGATGCCATGAATTTCATAGCGTTTTCTTAGGCAAGGAATACTCAGAGGCGGTTTTACAAGTTCCTTGCTCTGAAATATAGCCTACAGCACCCAGTATTTGTGGGCAATCTCCCATACATGTACTAACCAGAGCTGACTCTGCTTAGCTTCCATAAACAGATAGGATCTAGTACCTTTAGGAAGACTTCAGGAAATATGGATTTTCTCTTTCTTACTGATGATGAAATTGAACAAGCCAGATTCCCTACTAGGGTTATCGGGCAAGCCTTTATAAATCCAAAAATATGGGCAGATAAAATCCATTTATACCCCAAATCCATTGTAAAAGCTCAGAGCAGAATAATTTCCTCTGTGTATGATGGGTTTACTGAAGAGAGTGATGTCTCTTGTCTAGTCTTAACTACCAGGAGATTCCTGTTTTGCATGTAAATGGTCACAAATCTGAAGGATATTTGGTTGCACAGTACTCTGAAGGGGCTTGGGATTCCAGATCTCAGGACCTCACCCCTCTTCTCTGGTCCTCAGGGTGAGAGGGAAGAAACTGAAGGTGAAAGTGCTGCCTTAAAAAGTGTTTTTGTGTATACATTTTTCTCACTTCTTAAGAATTGAAATCATGCATAATAACATCACGGGGTGCTGTTTTTTGTAACATCACCTTGTAATATCATCAGGGTTTACATCCTGTGACATTGCAAAGGGTTGTCCCTAGGTCTCAAGTTTTGGCTCCCAAATTTCAGGACCTGTGATTGTCCTGACCTGATAACCCTAGAAAGGACCCCTGGAAGTACAGTCTCGTATCAGCAAGAAAACACAGGGAATTTTGTATGTGGTCACTGTAATCCTTATGCAGTCAGGAGATGAAGGTTTATATGTTTAAACCTCACTTGAGGATTTCAGACTTCCATTTTGAACTTCATCTCATCTCAGCTGTGTGAGCATGTATCCCATCCTGGTGCAGAAATTTGTACACATTTTTGTCCATTTTCCATATGTACACATTTCTCAAATGTGTACATATTTGCATGCAGCCACAGACTGAAGTATATTTTTTTCATTTCAGAATTACATGTGGCTTTCTTTGCACATTTTTTCAAGTGTCCACATTCTGTTGACTGTTTTCTTTCACAGAATGGATCACAGGCTTGGGAGTCCGTGAATTTTCAGTGGCAAATTGTGTCCAGTTTCTTGTTCAGGTCTTGGGATACAACTCTGTAAACAAATCATAACAACAGAATTAATTTCATGTCTCTAGTTTTTGAGTAGCAGAAAACTTGGGATTAGGTTTGAGTACTCCATGCCAAAATGCTTGATCTGGAGTCTGAAAAGTTACAAGTTTGGACTACAGCTTCCAAACTCCAGCCACTGGCTACACTAGCTGAAGGACTCTGGCAGCTGTAGTTCAAAACATTAAGTTTTGTATGCTCTGGGATCAGGCTTCAAAAATGTTATTAACATTGCTATTACACTAAACATGCTAATATGAACAAGTATCATTTACCCTTTGGCAGAGAAAGACATCTTTTCACCCCTGCCTGATTTAAGACTTGAGCCCAGCACCTTTGTAACACCAAGCAGAAAATGAACCCTCAAAAGAGATGGAGCACTCACTCAGTGGTTCCACTAATTTGTCTCACCTTTCCCTTATGTATTGTTGAAAGAATCATTGTTCAGAACTTAGTAGAAATTGATATTTTAAAGGTACTCCCTGCACATGTTAATGTACTTTCCCACTTCACTATCCTGCCATATAATTAACCTTCATCACATGTGTGTGTGGAATTTTTTTCCCCAAAGAGAATTAGCACCGATCCATTTACTTTCCCCCCCTTCTTTTGCCCTTTCCAACGACTGATGGAGGATTAAAAAGAGCTTTGTAAATGCAATGAATACTGCTAATAGCAGTCAAAACAAGCACTAGCTTCTAAGTTGGTATCACATGATAGCAGACCTAGGAATTCTTGTTTCATTTGTGAGGGCAGAGAATGTAATGGGCACTTTTAGGTTCTTAGATGCAGAATCTAGTTCATTTGTGATCTATTCATTCAGATGCAAAGATGTTCAGTTTATGAAAAAAATGAACAATTTGTGCTCTCTCAACTGAGGGAATCAAATCATGGCTTTATGATCTCTATTCTATTTGGGGGACTTAAAGAAGACAGCAAGAAGTCAGCAGGAACAGGTAAAACATCTTCCCTCTCTCCTCTCCAGGAATATTACTCAGTAAATTGATTGTATGATCTTTCAAAATCTGCACCTGAGATTACTTAATAGCATAGATTGCCCTCATGCTGTGTTTACTATTTGATTACTGTCCTTTGATAAATGTGCTTTAAGCAATTGTTAAAAAATCTTTATGATATACAAATCTATTGAAATATAAGAAATTAACTCCTTTTCTTCCGTAAGCATTTTGATTTTTGAGAAAAAAGTAATCTTTGTTCCTTGGCCATTAGATTTTTTTTTTGTGTGTGTGTGTGGACAAAATATTTACATCCCCAACTTTCTATGAATTTATACAAAGGAGTTAATAGCTAAGGCTCTTTCTTCCAACAGGAATATTTACTTTGATCCAGCAAAAGAGATTTGCATTGAATAATGAGGTTTGCATGTGCACATTAGTTGATAGATCTGGAACAGAATTTAGATGCTTAATTATGTGTGTAAATTGTGTGTGCATTATTTGCTGGATCAGAAATGCACATCTAATATGATTATAATTATATTTTATCCCCACATCATTCTAACACACCTTGTCATGTGTAACTGTTTTTAGAAGTGCAACTATAGTTGGTTAAGAGCAGTGAACTTTGAAATGTATATATACATGTGGTTGGTATATGTGTGCTCCTATGGTTGTCTATAAAAGGGTTAAAAGGGGCATTGGGCACATTAACTGAATGTTTTGCAATTTAGCTTCTTAAGACTGCTGGATTAAATTAGACTCATTTTGAGTGAAATGATTTATTGTACTGGAGTTACACCAGTTTTCGAACTTTAATGAACATCCTCTGAGGCTTTAATCAACTATGAAATTTCAGACAACTATGAAATTTGATCTGTGAAAATGAATGGGATAGAAGGTTGCTATTTGGCTCATCCTTTTGCTAGATGGATTTTTACAGCAAATAGATACTAGTAGTTACTAGTCATGATGGCTACATATTAATATTCAAAGCAGTATGCCTCTCATTACCAGTTTCTGGGGAGGATATGATTGCACTCATATTCTGTTTGTGGGTTGCCCATTGGCATCTGTTTGACAGTGCACTGGATGAAATAATAGCCTTTTAATCTGATCCAACAGGGTTATTTTTACATTTTTATGCAAGTTCTTTTGAGTGGCAGTAGCATTTGTACCCATGGGTAGGTGAAATGGCTGTCCTAGGGAGCAAATTTTTGGTGTTGTGAAAGGGAAGTAAATCAATAGTTAAGTGACTGTTGGAGGCATTTTTATTGGCAAGAATGGGGAGAAATTCTTGTAGGATCTTCTTTCTCTTGTACCAAATTAAGTTGGTTACATGCTAACCGTCTTGACTTGGCTGGATAGGTTGCCATTTGCAACTCTGTTTCAGACAGCAAAATGTGTTGAGCTAGCCCTGGGTGGTAAGGAAATGCAATACTTTATTGTAAAAAGGAAGTAAAGGAAGTGTAGGTATAACAAGCTGTCACATCGTGTCCAGTAGATCGACTGACCGTCCTTCCTTCCTTCCTTCCTTCCTTCCTTCCTTCCTTCCTTCCTTCCTTCCTTCAGAAAACAGCTGGGAAAAGGAACAGAAGGTCTTGGGCAGGTTTCAGGGAAAGATTTCCTGTGGTTTGCTAAGAGCAAATGGTTAGAGGAAAATAAAATATCTTACCTCTGCCAACCTAATGATTGCCAGTTCTTTAACCTAACAAAATGTAACAATTCTGCATAAAGATTTTAAGTGTCCATTTCAGTGTTTCAGAGCTGGGGTGCACAGCTGTGGCCCTCCAGAGGGTTTTGGATTGGAGTTGGCCTGCAAGAGCTGACGGGAGTTTCGGCCAGAAACATTATATTCTTCTGTTAGAATATAGGTTGGGAATTTCCTTGAGATACTTGGTTTCAAGTACTGAGTGAGCCATAGAACTCACTCAATGATTTTGAGCCAGTCAGGCCATTTCTACTCTAGACTGTTATAGTACTTTTATTCCACTTTTAACATCCTATGGAATCCTGCAAAGGGACCTTTGAAGTCCCTCCCTAACCTGCAAACCCCAGGATTCCATAGGATATTGAAGTGGAATAATAGCACTATAACAGTCTAGTGTGGAAATGGCTTATATACCACCTTGTCTCCACCAGAAGAAAGGCAGCAAACAAATCTAATGCATACTTTCATTTTATTAACTTTCATCACATTTTACAATGTCTTAACTAACATCTTGCAAAAGAGATAGGGAAATTTGTTTACTTCATTAATATCTTTTTTTATTTATTTTATCCTACCTTTCTCTCAGTGTGAGCCCCAAGGCTACTTACAGCATACGTTAAAACAAAATGCTATAAGAGCTAAAAGAGTGGTTCCCAAACTGTTTTGGGCTACTGTCCCCTTGGCTCCCAGCTTACATCTCTAGCACCCACTCCACATGAACACACACTTCTTTATTGGTATTAGATCAACTGCAAATTCAAAACAACTAATCTAGCCTTTTAAACACACTTATGTATTTCACAAACAAAACATAACCTAGTAAACAAATTAATATGTCTCTTTTAGCAATATGAGAAAGGGTAAATTTACATCTCACCAGTAACTACATTGTCTTCATAGTTTTAACAGGATGGATGTAATTGATGCAGGGATATCAGCTTCTCAACATCAGGTTGGAAGGCACTGAAAAGAAGTCTTAGATCTCTACATTCCATAATTTTCAATCTGTTTCTTTGCTTGGAAAGAAGCTGGGTGACTCCACTGAAGCCCCGCTTTACTAATATGATGTTGGGAAGGCAATAAAGTCCATCTTAACTTTGTTCCACAGTTCAGGATAGCGGTCAGATTTTTTTTTTTTTTTTTGTAACCAAAAATTTTGATACGATTTTTTGAACATTGGCCTCAGCTCAATATTAATTTTGGAGTGAGACTGAGGACACCAGGGTTCTTACTAAATCCTTGCCTTTAGCACCTAAGGGCACCCTGCAGCTCTGTAACTATTAATAAGGAGATAAGGAAACTTCTTATTTCCAATGGTGAGGGGAGGTGGGCAGGAAAGAGAGAAAAGTCCCCGGCTAACCCAGATGCAACAAGAACTTTTTGGCCATGTCTGGCCAGCGGTGAGGATGCTTGTTCCCAGGAAACTCATAGCAACTCCTCTCATTGCCTAAGCTGCCAGCTTCACTAGCTTTTCATGATGTTTTGCATACACAGGAGACAGAACTTCCCTTCCTTTGAAATCAGTTGATCCAAAAGCAGAAGGGGCAAAGCCTGCTGCCATCTTAAATTGTGTTTACCTTCCCACCTACGCTTTTCCCAGCACAACCAATGAAGCTGAAAACAGTGAGAGAAAACCACCCCAGACTTGGTGACTGAATGGCTCCAGGGTAGCTAAGAAAGCCCTTCCCTTTGCCCTGGCCCAGCAGAGGGGCCCCTGGCAGTGGCAACAGGAATTCAAAGGGGTACCGAGGGGTGTCTTGACTTATCCTGATTAGATCCCAGTCATACTTGTTATTTCTTTTTGTTACGAAAATTAAATAAAAACAGTCAGGATGTCTCTCTATGTCCATTTTTCTTACGTTTCAAGGAGGAACTTTCACTCCAGGCTGTCAAATGCTTTGGAAGAATCATGAGAAGCAATATCATGAGACCTGGGTTTGTCCTTGGAACACTGATACTGATACTCTATATCACAGCTTTCCAAGTTGTGTGTTGCGACACATTAGTGTGTTGGCTGCAGTGTGTAGGTGTGTCACGCAAACGTAATGGGTGGAGGGGCTGCCTCTCCCGCTGCGGGCCAGGCCCAGGTGAAGGGGCTGCCTCTGCTGCTGCCCCAGGCTGAGGAACACCCCAGCGGGGATAGCAGTGGCAGGCCAAGGTGGAGGGGTTTCCTCTCCCACTGCCACTGCCGTGGGCAGAGGAAGACCCTGACAAGGGTGGCGGTGGTGGGTCAGGCCTGGGTGGAGGGGTTGACTCTCCTGTTGCTGCTGCCCCAGGCTGAGGAGACCCTGGTGAGGATGGCAGTGGGCCAGACTCAGGTGGAGGGGCTGCCTCCATTTACTGAATTACTTAGTGAATTACTGTGTTGCAAAATGATGCATGTCTTAAAAAGTGTGTCACCAACATGAAAAGTTTGGAAAGCTCTGCTCTATACTGAGTAACCTCCTGATTGAGTCACAATAAATCTCTACTTAATAAATCCATATTAGTTCCCTTGCATATAGTCCAGTGCCAGAACGCTCAGCCTGACTGCAAAGATGCCTGTCGACAACTTAGTGTCATGGTTCACAAGCCCAAAAGCATAATATAAAGCCACCTCCTCAACATCCTTATGTGGTTAAAGTATTAAAATAATTTGAAAAGTTTACTATGGCATAGGAGTTGTACTGTCCAGAACAGAGTTAGGTACAGATAATAGAATGGCTGTTAATAGTTCTTTGAATGTTTTGTAAAATTTGCCAGTCAAGATGTTTGTCGTCTGTAAGCTGAAATTTAACAATGTGGAATTCTTCAGCACTGATTTTTCTGGCCAAGAGAGTTTTGATAGTTTTTTAAAATTTAATTAATTTATTTTTAGTTAATTAATGTAATGTAATTTATTTAATTTAATTAATAATTTTTTCCCCGAAGATATTTGATCAAGGAAGTTACTGATTTACAGTTCTTCTGGATTTATCTCAAAATTCTAAAGAATTCTGAACAGGCATTATTGATGTGTCTTTGACCAAAAATTAGCAACTGTGTGTGTGTGTGTGTGTGTGTAAATTGAGAATTTATTACTCACTCTTCTATGAATAAGACAACTAAGATTTTTGAGGATTTATGGTTAAACTCAGAATAATATCAGTTTGCATATTGTGTATTAATAATAGCTTTAGTTTCATTCAGGGCAAATTATGCAGACCAACATTTTGTTGATGACTGAAGCATTTTTACCTCTCGTTTTCTTTATGCAGTTTGCGTGCGCCTTTCAATGAAGCCTGCCTCTTAGTGGCATCTAACCTTTTAATATAGCACAACACTTTGATAATACTTCCTTTATGACCGCTTTTCACGGAACATTAAGTGTATTAAGAGAAATTTCTGGTGTTGCGTTCTCTTTGAAGTAATTCGTAAGACCTTATGTCTTTTCCCTCCTTCCAATGCCACTTTATAAATAAAGCCTTCAGAAAACAAATTATCACTGTGATTCTAGATAAAGGCTTGGCGAATCTCATTTTCATATTCCTTCTAGTAATGTCGATTAGGGAGGCCTCTAAAAGCTGAGTGGAAACTCATAATAAGCAATCCTCTTTTCAAAAGAGATTAATTGATCCATATGCCCTTCCTTTGAATCAGCACTCTTTTTGGCATATTGCATTTTTCATTTTGCTTCTGGACCATCCTTGTTTGAAAAATGCCTTCTCTGTCTTTTTTCTTTGCCCTGTGAAATTTCTTCCAGTGACCTCGACTTAATTAGTTGCAGGAGACCCCTAGTTTCTGCTGTGGTTGTTAGCATCCCTGCTCTCCCCTCAGCTCCAAGTCGTGATTTCACATGGTGTTTCCAGGAATATGATATCCCTGCCTTTCATAATCAACCTTTGTTGAATTTGAAGACTCTTCTTTTTTGTAGAGGAGATGTGACAAGTCTTTGTAAGACGTGCATATTCACATGATTCTGCACCAATCTCTCTCCCAGCTCTTAATTGCTGGTAATTATTTCTCTCCTCCACAAAGCTCAAGGCAACATCCAAGGTGCTTGGTCCTCCTGATAATTTCCTAGCTGCACAATGAGCTCTCTCAGTGTCCTCTCTCCTTACTTCAGTCTCAGGAAGTTTCTCTGACAGCCATGAGATGAGAAAGTTTACAATGTTTTCTTGTACTAAGGGCCTAAATACCCTAAAGTCACCAGATAGTGTTTGATCTTGGAAGCTAAGCGGATCAGAGGCTGCCAATGCATACAAACTGCTATAGGCCAGTGGTTCTTAACCTTTTCTTTTCTGTGGACCCCCTGTAAATATAATTTGTTGCTGAGGACCCCCAAGACTTAAGTCTCCCCTTTGAAAGCTGACTTATGGAGACACTCAGGCAACTCTGTCATGGGGGTTTTCTTAGCAAGGTTTGTTGCCTTTGCCTTTCTCTGAGGGTGAGAGAATATGACTAGCCTAGAGCCACCCAGTGGGTTTCCATGCCCAAGTGAGCATTCAAACCCTGGTCTCCAGAATCAAAGTTCAAACACACAAAACATGACTGCTTTCATGTCCCTTAGTCAGGGATGTGGCAGTGGAGTGTGTGTGTATGTATGCAGAGATGAAACTGCTCCCTCATTTGCAAACAAGAGAGCAGTTTAGGTGCATGCACATGCCCAGTGCCTACACCCCTACTGCTGCATCTCTGGGGACATGGAAGCAGGCATGTGTGTGTGCCCAATCTGATCTTTCATTTGCAAATGTTTACTGAAATATTAGTCTGTAGTTTAGTGAAGCCCCAGGCAAAGAATTTTAAATGCCCCTCCCTGAACTGCAAATCCCAGAATTCCACAGAATGTTGCCATGGCAGTAAATGTGGAATAATAGTGCTAGAACACTACAGTGCAATAAGGCTATAGATCTGCTTTGTGCACATGGAGAACAAACAGAGAAACCACCTCTGGATTTCTTAAAGGGCATCCAGCCATAATTATACCTGTTTTAGGATTGCCTTATCTGAAGAGGACTGCATATGACAGGATACAGGAGAGGGTCTTAACATAAAAACAGTCTGGCTGGATCAGGCTAAAGACTTACCTTTTTCACCCTGTTGTTTACCACAACAAAGTCTTGGGGCGATAGATTCTCTTGCTGTTGTTCCTCAACAACTGACACGTAGAGAGGCATATTTTCCCTCAAGTTGGAAGTTATGTGCAGCTGGCACGACCAGAAGCAAGGTTGAAGATTCTTGTGCAGTAGACTTTATGATATTTTAAGCTGAGTTCACCTGGTGTATCTATATTTATTTTTATTGCACTTTATTTTTGTTTGTCATTTAATTTCTGCTGAAATGTAGAAATAAAAATATCCAAGTAAATTAATATGTGCACTTCATCTGGCCTCCCATGGTTACTTGTGTAAGAATGACCACCATTCATCATCTGACATCCAGCACTTCAAGCACAAAGCTTTTCAATGGAGCCTGGCCATACTTTCAGCTGTGAGTCATCAAATGAAAGCATCTTCAGTGATGTGTGGAAATCAAGTCTTAAATGCTTCCAGCACATGAGTGGATATCACAGCAGTTAACTTTTTTTTTTAATACTCCTCTTTCCACCTTCCCTCTGTCTTTCTCACTCTTCTGCACCAAACAGTCTGAGTTGGCCTTCACATGCAACAGAATGAGGTGTCAAAGAGCTGAGGCCCATTCAGATTACACAATCGTGGTGCTGTTATTCCACTTTAATTGCCATGGTTCCATCGTATGGAATCCTGGGGCTTGTAGTTTGATGAAGCACCAGAGGGGTTCTCTGGATGAGAATTCTAAATGCCCCTCCCTAAATTGCCAATCCCAGGATTTTGTAAAACGGAACATGGCAGCTAAAGTGGAATAATAACTCTATAAGTCTGTCGAATGAATGGGCCCCTAAATGGGCCATTTCTGCATGGCATTGCAGTCCTGGCTTAGGGATGCGATGGCAGCTGTCCGCAGGTTGTGCTTTTTCACGACATCATCACAATCCTGCTGCCATCCCACCACCTGTCACTATCGTGGGATATTTGCTTGATGGAAAAAACTGTTAAGTGCCCACAATCATGTGACACTCTCATCCTTCCTGGCCATGCAGAAGGACAGAAAGTGTGATGGAGCTCCTTCATTCCCCAGCTCAGCAGGGAGCCTGGTGGGTGCAGAGGGAGGATTCCTGTTGCGCTCCCTTCCTGGCAAAGATGCTGCTGGGATCGTGACGGAAGGACAACAGGATCAGGTAAAGTGCAGAAATTGCCATAGTGGAATATGCTTCTGAGAGTACACCTGATTTTTTTTAATGCTTCCTTCTGTAAAACAGAGGCACAACCACAGATCATTTACATAAATACATGCAAGTAGAAAGTTGGCATATGAGTAAGAATGGTTCTAATCCAATCTTCTCTTTGCTGTGCTAAATTTCTACTCAATTTTTTTTTTTAATGCAGAGGTGGATTGCAAATGTGGTATTCTAGTTATACTCTGAAGTTTCACAGGCTGTTTTGTCATCTAATTTCTACTCCATTTTTGTTGCATGTGTGCAGACCAGTCCTGTTAGGTGTGATCCTGAAGAAAAGCAGAATGCCCTCAGCAGGGACATTTAAGGACTGTGACAGAGCTACAATGGAAAGTGAACTGGCTAATTCCCAGACAAATGTGTGGACTGGAATGAGCTTATCCTTCAGGTCTGCACCTCTCCAAATTTTGTAGTGGAGCTCTTAGCTAAAAAAATAACGGACAAAAATGAGTATTTTAGGATAAAACATGCTCAATGACACATTCTTTGTGAGAAAAAGGTATATTGTGAGAATATAAATTACCTCTGATATTTAAATACACACTTGTGATAATGGGGCTTCCCATTGTCTAGACTTAGCTAAAGGGGGACACTTCCCTCTTCAGGTAAACCAAGGGTTAATAAGGTGTTGGGATTAGATTACATTTTACTGTGGGTCAGCATCATAGGTCACAGGGTGAGAACTGACCAATCAAAAGGTGAGAGGTGAGCATCTTCGGGATGCTTCGAGATGCTTCCAAGGAGAAGTTATAAAACTCCTGAGAGGCCATGTGACCGAGAGATAACAAAGGGATAACAAAGAGACAACAACCAAGGAACCTCCTGGAGGGGGGTTCTGTGCCAGTAGCAGGCTGTAGGCTGTAGGCTCACTTCCTGGCTTCTTCCTCGTAGAACATCTAAGACTATGAACATCTAGTCGTGTCAGGGACTTTTCATTATTTTGGAGGCTGGCTGTTCTAAAGAATGTATCTGTGCTTTTATATCTTTTTTTTGGTAACTACTTGTAACTAAGCGTGCCTGGGAGGGGGAAGCCTCTCATGTATATTATTGCATGGTTCATTTGCATGCCTTGAATAAATACTTTCTGTAAGACCTCTGTTTCTCTCCTTCCCACGCCAATGCTAGATAGAACTCCTCATCCAGAAGGGGGGGAAGGTGAGGATCCTCCAGCTTAGGGATTGGCAATTATTGAGCAGAGTCCCACTGTGATGCTCGGTTATTCAGAATTCAGTGGGTGGTGGCAGCGAAAATTAATAATAACAGCTAAAATTAATAACAATAACGCTGGAATTTCCATTCCAGTATGACAACACCTTAATGAAAAATTGGATGGAACAGATTTATGAATGAAAATAGCACCCCCCTCCCCCCCAAACAAAACCCTCTGAAGAGACTGGAAATAGAGTCATAAGTAAGATGTTTGTGAGCTGCTGTTTCAGAAAAGCTTTTCTTCAAGTTAACTACAGCAGTGTTTCAGCATTTGCAGAGCATGTATTCCAAGTGTACAGAAAGAAGAATGGGAAGAGAGCTTTTCAAAATCAGATGCCTTTGCAGTCTTTTCTCACCCAAGGGATTAACTCCATACTACCAATTAAAAGTTATTGTTAAATCTTGTTAGCAGCAGAAAGCAGTTAGGCAGCTAATCCCAAAGATTTAAAAATATCTGTTGCACACAGCAGAGGTTTCTTATCGTTTCTTTTTAACTGCTGCATCTTCTGTAGTGTTTTGTCCCAAGGAGACCATGTTACTTCCTGGACTTTAAACTGAGGCTAACTACATGCACCAGACACTACCTGAAACCGAAATGAGAGCATAGCTACAGGTGAGTGCATGCACACACTGTGTAGCTGTTTTGGAATTACTTTGGTTTTTCCTCAGATTCGTCCCTCCAGCTGCACCATCCATATAATCCTTTCATGCTTTGATGGAATTTTCAGGCAGCAAGGCTTGTAAATTCAGCACTGAAATGACTGCTTATCGGCAGGCTCAAAGCTATTATTAGGCAGAGTGAGGCAATTCCTTCAGGCACCAGTTGCTTGTTGTGGGCAGGGGAGGTAGTGGTGGCATTCTTGTAGATCAGGATGTGGGCAACTGCCAGAGATTGGAAGTGTTCATTAATGCTCCATTGGACCTTAGAAAGCCACAGGCCTTCAATGAGCATGAAGGTAATTTTGTCACATTTTGCTTATAGGAGCCTACCCAGACCCTGAGATCCACGGGAGAGGCCCATCTCTCAGTCCCACCACCTTCACAAGTACAGTTGGTGGGATCACAAGAGAGGGCCTTCTCAGTGGCTGCCCCTACTCTTTGGAACTCCTTCCTTGAGGAGGCTAGAATGGCCCCCTCCTTGCAGTCTTTCCTTTGGCAGCTGAAGCCTTTTTCATTCAGGCAGGCTTTCAGAACTGAAAGCTTTTAAGGAAAGTGCTGTAAGAGCTATCTTGTTTTTTCAAAGCTGTATTGTTTAACTCTTTAAAATCCTTTTTAAAGTGTATGTTTTTGGTATGGCTAATAGTTTAATCCAGCCTTAATGTTGACTTTTGTATAAATATGTGTATTTAAAGTACTGGAAAGAAATTATTTAGATACCCATAGCAAAATATATAGTTACTTTTATATAAAAAAAATCTTTAATGATAACCAATCATAGGGAGGAGGTTTCTTTGGATGTAATCGTAACACATTTCTTTTACATGTAACTTTCCAAGCTCTCTGTATGCCACATGGTTCCGCTGCCTCTGATATAGGGGAGGATGATACACCATGATCAGCAAAGGAGTAAGGTTCAGTTTACCTGTCCAACTAGATTTAGTACATAGAAGGGGGCACCATCTTGGCCCTTGTTTCAGGCAGCAAAATAATGTGACCCAGTTTTCTCTTATGGTTACAATCTTCTTGTCTTTAACTCCACCCCTTAAGGCATATATTGTCCAAGAACTTTTCTTGACCATTAGATAATGCAAGGAAATGAAGTCACCAATTATTCTCACTCATTCTAATTCTCTTTCCCCTACTAGCATGGTTTAGTTGGCCTTCTTGTTAATTTAATTTGCTTGCGATTTTATGCTGGGTTTATCCCAGTCCTAATTTAGTTCATGTGTTCATTTTTATAAAGCAAATTATTCCCCGCTACTCTGCTTTCTGTGCCAGGCGGTAATGCTGCCTGTGCATCTCCAGAAAAGGTGCAGATAGATTGCAGTTAGACTGATTTGGATATCTGTTCCAAATTATTCTATAGCAATAGCAATAGCATTTATTTCTATACCGCTTATCAACTGAGTGTTATCTAAGCGGTTTACAATGTATTTTTAGCTAATTGCCCCCAACAAGCTGGGTACTCATTTTACCAACCTGCAGAAGGATGGAAGGCTGAGTCAACCTTGAAGCCCGGCAAGATTGAACTCACAACCTTGTGGTTGCAGTACTAGCATTTAACCACTGTGCCACCAGGGCTCCATACACAGGGCTATACACAAGAACTCAGAAAATTTGCTCTTTTGGACTATAGCTCAAGGAATCCCATAGCCAACATGGCCACTGGCCACTTTTCCTGGCACTGCTTCATCTTCTGTAATAGAGTTACCATATTTTGAAAAGCAAAGAAGAAGACACATTTACTGAATGACTACTTCAAACCACCAATCACTATAATGACTCTCAAGCAGACGGGAGGTGGAGCAGCAACTGATATTTTAAAAACCCACCCAGAGAAAAACTTTAGTTCTGAAAAAGAGGACGTATCCTGGAAAAGGAGGCTGTATGGTAACCCTAGAGAGCTAGCATGGTGTAGTGTTGGATTAGGACTCTGGAGACCAAGGTTTGAATCCCACCTCAGCCATGCAAACTCACTGGGTGACCTTGAGCAGGTCACTCTTTCATAGCATCAGAGGAAGACAAAGGCAAACCCCTCTCAGCAAATCTTCTGAAGAAAACTCTGTGATAGGGTCACCTTAGGGTCACCATAACTCAGAAATGACTTAAAGGCACACAACAAGGCCATGATAACCCTATTTCATACAGTGGATGAGGTGCAAAGCCCCCTTTTGAACAAATCTGTTGCCATCAGTTAATGGCAGAGATGGCCAGAATTGCAGCATCAGTCAAAGCCAAGGAATACAGGAAGTGGGAAAGAGTAGATGTGTCATAGGTGGATATAGAGACTTAGGTAGTAGATGGGGTAGACAGCAAAGAGCAGCAATCCATTTATTTTATGTTGTTATTTATTTATTTGTTCACTTATGGTTGAATACAAGGTGGAGGACAAATAAAAGTACATACACAAAACACAGAAGCTAACAAAACAACTCAACCAGTAGTGAAATAATGTGTTAATAATACATTAAGGGAGGGAAACTGCTGTGTCTCTGAGGAGGGTGTCAGTTTTGTGCCCCTGGGACTCTCAGGGGGCTGAATGTGGCCAGAAGGCTAGTTCTTGTTTCATTTTTTTTCAATTTTTTTTTATTGAACTCTCTTTGTGTGTGTGTGTGCCTGTGTGTGTGTGTAGTGGGAACGTGTGTAACCTATTTACAAATGAATTGCTGCTCCTGGAAGCTTCCAGCTGGGATAACTCAGGTCATTTCCACACTACACTTTATGGTGCTATTATTCCATTTTCAACATCCTGTAGAATTTTGGGTTTGTAGTTTGCTGAGGCCAAAGAGCTCCCTGGCTGAGAATTCTAAACTGCAAACTCCAGGATTCCATAGGATCTTGAAAGTGGAATAATAGCACTATAACAGTGTAGTGTGGAAATGGCCTCACTCTTTTTGGCTGAAAAAGGCAGACCAGAACATCTGGAGGGGTTGTTGTTGTGTGCCTTCAAGCCATTTCCAACTTATGGCAACCTTAAAGTAAACCTGCCATGGGGTTTTCTGGGGCTGAGAGTGTGTGATGTGCCCAGTGGGTTTCCATGTCCAAGTGAAGAATCGAACCCTCATCTCCAAGGTCATAGTCCAATGCTCAGACTACTATACCACACACACTGCTAGGATGACTAGAAACGGCTGGAGAATAAATGGTTTGATGAGAAACCAAGCCAAGGACTTTAAAAGAGTCACTTGATGAGTTCTTCTAATATGAGAAACAGACAAATTGTTTTTTGCTTGTAGGTGCTTGTAGAACCTGGGATTGTAGTCCAATGTTCAAACCACTACACCATACTGGCTCTTATATCTTTTAGATCAGGGGTAGAGGACCATACACAGACACACACAGAGGTAAGAGGTTGCACATGGTCTGGGTCCATACTTTGCCTTAGTCTGCCACAGAGTGGTTCGATCCAAGGCTTAAATGTTTTCTTAAGCAGTAGCAAAAAGGCTTAAAGACTTGGCAGTAGAGCTGTGTTAGAGGCAGCAACTTCAACATGCCTATACTCAGTAGCTGCTAGTTTGCATGTCTCTAACAGTTTAGGCACAGCATATATTTAGGACATTTCCTGTTTGATGGTTTGATGGTCTTGGCCACATCATCTGTCTTCTATTGCAGTATTCCTACCTCTTTACTGAAATTGATATCTAGAGAGATCATATACATAAAAACTGGACTTTGTTTCTTAGTAAACAATTAGAAGTTAAATTTACTAAGACAGATGGCCTTGGAAGATAAGAGACACTTTGAACCACAAGAATGGCTAGGTAGCCAGGAAATCCAGAACTGCTGTTACCGCAGTTGCTAGCCTGGACTTGTGGGATATTAGCTATCACTTTGATATCAATAATTTGGCCTTCCTTACCTATTCCTCTCCACGTGCTGTGAGGTCCCCCGGACAAGCTTGCAGACAGGCACGGCCGCTAATCGCTGTAATATTCCAAACAATACAGGCTGGCCAGAAATAGCCGTCACGCTGCTTCAGGAGACCTCAAAGGCAAGTACTCTATTATGTATGCACGCTATAAAGAACTCCCTGCCCTGAGCAGGAGGCTTGATTAGAAGAACACTCAACTGTCAAGCACTCTGCATTTGCATACTGGCTACTCTATTGTCAATTCGGACCTAACTCAATCATACTAAATTCGGACCTTTCGGAGGCTTTGTCTCCAGCCCGAAACTCATTGTTTTCCCCAAGTACAGACTAGCCTATGGGCACATTTTCCCCTGTAAAACCCGCTGACTTTGAGAGCTTCTTCGGATAGCTCCCGACTTCCATCCCGCCTTGCTGCCGCTTTGCTGGGCGAGCCTTCCCCTCAGTCCCACGTACTGAGACTCCATACCTCCTAACTTCTGCTGCAGACTACCCGGGCTTCAGGACAGGTGTAGTATCACCCAAACCAACAACTCCTCTTAAAAATCCCTCTATCCCACACTGTGTGAGTGTGCTGCATACACTGTCTGCCTGTATTTTAATAAAACAATATTTATTATTTCAATCCTGTTTGCTCCTTGACTCTGACCCTGTAGACATTGGGTAAAAGATTCCTCACTGTTGCCCTGCCTCTCGTATTGCTAGCTTGTGCTCTTGGCTAATTTCCCCAACTTATATAATTGAGAGCACATTTAAGTGTCCCTCCCGGGACCCCCAGAAAACAGGAGAACACTGCCATGTGTCTGTCCACTGAAGTGACAGTGCCCATATTTTCAATAAGGAACTGAGTTAGCTTCCCACAACTTAGGGCCCTCCAGATGTTTTAGACTGCAATCTTTCTTGTAAGATTGGTGGAAACTTTAGTCAACACCAGCGGGAGGCCATTAGCTTGACTGAAGTCTGTTCTGCAGTAATGAACCTCATCGTTGTTTGTATGTAGTGCAATGAACATTCACAACTTTCTCTGTGTTTTTGTTTGTTTTTGAATCAATGAACTTCAACCATTATTGACACTTCTTATAAACCTACAGGCTAAATTTCATGACTGAGGGTCAAACAGGAATGTTAATATCATATGGACATCTTTTTCATCCTATGAGCTAGTTGAAATGCCACCACAGGGAGGCTTCCAGTTTGATGGACCCTTTTCACGTTACACAATCATACCCTCCAGCCATCTCAGTTTGGCAGGAACTGTCCTGAATCTCTGTTGTCCCACTTGTTCAGCTGCTTTTAAACTGTCCCAATTTTTCTTTCTCCCACTTTCCCCCTTCCTCCTGGTTTACTTCAACTGATGCAAATTAAATTCAAAGTGCAAAAGTAGTTTCCACTCAATTAACTCAGCAGGAAAGATAGAGGAGGGGGTGAACTCCTGCCATTCCCAATAGGCTCAATCAGAGGCAAGCTGTCACAGCCTCTCCTTGTTTGTGTGTTCTTTCCCATTCATAACTTTTGCTACCTTGACTACATAATGATGCTGCTTGGCCATAGGTGTCCCAGTTCTCATCTGTGAAGTGTTGGCAGGACTATGACTGGAGACCAGAATCAAATTCCCGCTTTGATGTGGAAACCCACTCGGTGAACTTGAACAAGTCACACTCTCACAACCTCAGACAAAGGCAAAGGCAACCACTTCTGAACAAATTTTGCCAGGAAAAAACCCACAACAGATTTGCCTTTTCAACCATAATTTGGAAAAGACTTGAAGGCACACAAAAATTTTGTTAAATCCGACCTTTTTGCAGTATTTCAGAATACCTGTTCCTAAACTGCAAATCCCAAGATTCCATAGAATGTTGCCTTGGCCGTTAAAGAGGAAACATAGGCCCTTTCCACGCCCTACCTTTTCATACAGATATCAGTGTGGATACTGGCATTGGCTGTGCTCGAGGGAGCATGATGGGAGTGATCCCTTTTGCACTGACCAGCTCCGTGGTGGCGGAAGCGCAATGGCCACGCCTCTTCCTTCTGCAGTGCAGCCGGGAAGTGAAATGGTTGTGCTGGGGCAGAAAACGCACCCATTGAACTTCCCAGACTTCTGCAGGACAGGTAAGTTTGTGATGATGATATGATTGGAGGTCGTTGATGGGGAAAACCCATCAATGATTTAATATGTGATTGTGCTGACTGGGGATGGGAGAAGGACAGAACTGTGACAATGTCATGCAGAAGCATTGTTGCGGTCCTATCCTTCCCCTATCCCAATGGCAGATTGGGAAGGTGCTGCAGAAAGGGCCATAGTGCTATAATTGTGCATTTGCCACTGTACAACAGCATAGTCTGAAAGAGTTTCAGATCAAAGCTGGGAAGTAGGAGGAGATACTCCCTCTTGCCGAAATTATGTCTTTAGAGCTTCTGTTTGCCATGTGGTGGAGAAGAAACAGGTAGCAAATCTCTTGAGTAATATAGTTGTCATAAAGGTGTGTAATTCTGCCAATTGGTGCACTTTCTCAGGAGCTGGGTTCTGTGGTTTCATTTACTTCTTCAGTTGCGTAACAATCAAAAGCCCCAGATTGTTGGACCCTGTGCTTAAAGTTAAGAGAAATTGACTAGCCAAGAGCTCTTAAAATTTCCAGAAATATCACACATGTGTGGGAATAGCAGGATATATACAAGATAATCAGATTTCATGGGAATCTTTCATTTTCAACAGTCATTCAGCATTGTATGTAAAGATTTCTTCAGAAATAATTTTTCTTCCTTTTGGGGTCATCCTCATTCTGGTTTTGGTAATATGCACAAAGAATTTCTGGTTCTAAGAGAGATAAACTGAAACCTTGTGATAAAAGCATGGCCTGGATATACTGAAGATCATATGTTGGCTTTTTAACTTAGGTACAAAACTCTCATTGATATCTCACATCGGGATAAACTCTCACTGGAATTTCTGCCATGTGATAGGACAAATGATGATGATAGTTAAATGAAAGTACATTTTTTTCCTGAAATAGTATGAGAAGATAGCAAAGTGTCTCTCTTAAAAATCATCACTGGTTAAAATTCAGTACGAGTTAAGGTTTACTGCCATATTAAAATTAGCCGTGTACATCTAAAAATTGGTCAAAGAATATTAAGCTGCATTATATTGCATTAAATAAAGGCAATTATGTCCTCCAGAAAATGTGGGAGGGAGTGAAGGGAGGCAAAGAGCATCACAAGGATGTAGAATTTAGAAAAGTGACTCTCAGGGGACTTTGTTGCTATGTGCTTTCAAGTCGACTCCAACTGATAGAAGCCTACCGTTGGATTTTTCTGGAAAGATTTATTCACAAAAAGTTTGTCATTGCCTTCCTCTCAGGCTGAGGGAGTATGACTTGCCCAAGGTCCTTCAGTGGGTTTCCAGGGCTGAGCAGCAACTCGGACCCTGGCCTCCTGGATTCCTAGTCCAACTCTCAGATCACTACACTGCAATGAAAAGGGCAGCTAGCTGTAACTTCCCAGAATTCCCTCAGCCAATGCTGTCACTTTTTTAAAAAAAGGTTTTAAAATCTCTGTGGCACAAAACCTGTGTTCAGCAAGGAGTGTTCTTTAAATGAGTAATGTGGGGGGGACACATAACCCATAGTTCAATGACAGAGTTCTTGGCCTGAATGCAGAAAGTCACAAGATCACTCCCTAGCATCTCCAGTTAAAAAGTTCAAGCTATCAGGTAAAGTGAGAGACATTTGGCTGAAATCCTAAAGAACTACTGCCAGTTAGAGGTGTTGATTTGGATCTAAATGTATGTGAAACAGTCTGTTCTTGTAAGGCAGCATCCTGTATTTCTGTGGATGTGTTCCCAAATGTATGTGTATCATCTGTAGGAAAGGTACAGTTCAACAAAATACATGTCTTTCTAGATATTTATTCTTTAATAGAAAATCTGGCACCAGAGATAGAAAGAATAGAGAGAGATTCCTACATCACAAGAAAGAAAACCAGCTCAACACATTTCAGCAAAATTTTTGTTCAGAATTAACAATTAACAATATGCCCAATTAAGGCTTGCATAAGTACACAAAAACGTTTTGAACCATCACGGCGCCACTTGAAGTCTTCTTTCCAAATGCGTCCAGGAATTTTTTTCCCCCCACCATCCTCCATTTGTCTTATGATTTCCATCTTGGTCTATAGATCAGTCTATAGATGGTCTATAGAGGCAGCATGGTTTGAGCATTGGACTCCAATCCTGGAGACCAGGGTTCAATTCCCACTTGGCCTTGAAAACCCACTGGGTGACCTTGGGCACGTCACATAGCTTCAGCCCCAGAAAACCCTATGATAGTTTTGCCTTATGGTCACCGTGAATTGGAAATAACTTGAAGGCACAACAACAAATACAAATCTATACTTTTTTTAAAAAAAATATGCTAGGGGTTGCTGGTGAGACAGACTTATCTACTTTCGTCCTTTTTCTTTGCTTTGCTGTTTGTACATGCTCAGTAAGGAAGAAGCTGCTGTTTACCTTGCCTGTTCTAGGCAGGCATGCACAGCTACACAGGATTGGAGAAGAATCCCATTATTGCCTGGCTCAAGCCTTATCACATTGTGTAATACCGATGCACTGCCACAGTCTGTCACCAAAAACCTGTTTCTCCAGCCCTCCTTCAGCATCCTCTCAATGCCAGTATTTCTGAAAAGCTTCCAGCTGGAAGTGATGTATCAGACATCACTTTCTAGTTTGTCACATGAATGCATTGCATTAGAGGTGGAGAAAGCTCCTTCCATCAGGTTTTCAGAGCCTCCTTGCACTGGCCAAAAGGGTGGAACCAAACATAGAAGCTTATTTTAGTGTCAAGCTCTTCTTGCCAGTAACTAAGCCTTAGGACAGATATTCCAACTTTTAAAATTGGGGAAAAAAGCTGTACAAAAGTTGGCGACCTGCTGTGGAAATGGTCCATGGCCCCTAGGGTCTGTGGCACTAGCAGGGGACAGATTCAACCTCTAGGAAAGTTCCCACCTCTTATCTAGGATGTAAAGTCACCTTTAAATGCCAATTAATTTATCTGAATGGAGGCATGATATATTTCCACGTAACTAGGCTTAAGAAGAGAGCCATAAGAGACATCTTTTCCTTGATGCATCTTAATGTTAACTTCATCTTGTTCATATAATACATATAATAGCATTATGAGTATGGCTGCCACCCAAATTGGTTCTACCATATTTGTAACTAAGCATTGCTGATTTTGAGTCAAAGGCTTTCACAGCCAGAATCCATTGGTTCTTGTGGGCTTTTTGGGCTTTGAGACCGTGTTCTGGTTGTATTTTCTTCTGACGTTTCGCCTGCAGGAACAAGTATTCAATACACACAATAGGACTATTATGCTAATTGCTCCCTCCCCTCTGGAGAAGGAGACTTGCATATATATTCACCACTCCACTTCTAATTCACCATTCCTCTGAAGATGCCAGCCACAGTTGCAGGCAAAACATCAGGAGAAAATATAACCAGAACACGGTCTCAAAGCCCGAAAAACCCACAAGAACCAATTGCTGATATTGTTTAAGTGAATAAATGGAACACACAAGAACTTTGCCTTGAGTGTTTCCATTGCATATGTGGAAAGCTGGTTTCAGATTTGAAGAGCTTAAGTAATTCATTAGCATGATTAAACCCTTTTCTCTTGGATTTTGTTTTATCCCTGCTAGTTTGTTCAACAATGTCATGCTTGCTAACTAATATATGTTTAACGTTGCAAATACAATTTTCTGGTGCAAATGATTTTTCCATGGCAAATTAAAGTGAAGAAGACGTTAAATAAAGAGTAAGTGGGAGAGACTTTGAAGACTAATAAATTTGTCTTTCTCTGGCTTATGTTGGCAAGGCTTAGCTGTTTTGGGATGACTCTTCAAGTGATGGCTTGTCTTTTAGAAGCACATAATGTTAGAGGAAGAAAGACTTTGGAAGGCAGAGAGAATAAAGGCTAGGTAGACTGGTTAACTCTCTCTTGTGAAGACATTTTCAGACTGCAGCTGTTTCTCAGAGCATTCTCCTGTCTGTCTGGGAAATTCTAATTAAAATCTGTGGCCAGTCAGCTGAGAGAGACACAGACAGCCAAAAAATTTGATATTTGCTCCTAATAGCAAAGTTCAGAGTCAAGCTTTGTTTTCTAACTCCCTTTGATTTCAGTGTTCTTTGCTGATTTTAGTCTGAATAAGACCCCTTTAAATCAACCCTCCCCTCTCCTCATTCTTACCCCTTTTAAAAAAACTTCCTTTATTCCGTATTAGTCCTTCAACAAGGTCCGGTCCCTACAAATTGGATGGAGAAGGTAATGCCTGAAACAGGCACAGTTCTGCTTAACATCAGTTCAGATTCATCAGTGTGCACTGCCATATCTGATTTGACCATATGCAACACAGAGCTGAGATTTGCTATAGCTGCTCCATTGTGTGTGTAATACATTTTAGTCCTTTGAAATGGAAATGTGTCACTATTTCAGACTCAAAGGTGTGTAGAATGTGTACTTTCTGGCTCTGAACCATAGAGACCAGCACTGCAACAATTGGGAGAAGGAGATAAGCAGTGGCTGATGAAGAGCTGCCATTTTCACTCCAGGCCTGGCTTAACCATTGGGCAAGGTGAGGTAATCCCCTCAGGTGGGCAAATGCTAGAGGGTATCGGAAGCAGTCATCTTTATAACATCTTTGCTATTACATTGTCCTTCCATATTGGTGGCAGTGTGATGATGTAGTCCTGAATCTCCTTGCCATTCCTTCTGTTGAAACACAGAGCTTAATAATAATAATAATAATAATAATAATAATAATAATAATAATAATAAATTATTTATTTATTTATTTGTATCCTGCCTCTCCACATGGATCGAGGTGGCGAACAACATGAAATACATTATACATTACAAATAGCATGTATTTCTATACCGCTTTATCAGCTAAGTGCTCTCTAAGCGGTTTACAATGTGTTTTTAGCTAATTGCCCCCAACAAGCTGGGTACTCATTTTACCGACCTGCGGAAGGATGGAAGGCTGAGTCAACCTGGAGCCCGGCAAGATCGAACTCACAACCTTGTGGTTGCAGTACTGGCATTTAACCACTGCACCCAGACCAAGCTGCCCTGCTACCTTTATGTACTGTGGAGGACCATGCCTTATTGCAAGTTCATCTCTCTTTCATTGCCTGGAATGGTAGTGGTGGTTGCCATCAGCACCAAATATTCCAATCACTGCTGCTTTTACTGACCGGCTCACTGTCTGGTCTGACCTGGGCTTCTCCCCCAACCTTGCAGAGGTGACCAGTGAGAAAGAGAAAAGGCAGCTGATGGTAAGTTACTGCTACCAGGCAACTGAATTGGTATCATCAATAGACAGCAAACTTTTAGATACTCTGCTGCATTTTTACTGCAAAGACACGAGGAATATTCTGCTTCAGGGGGCTAAAATAACCTGACCTAATCTTGGAGACTATGTATCTTGTCACAGAAGAAGGAGGGTTAATTTTGTATTCTGCCTCAGACAGCGAAATACCTGGGCCCAGCCCTATATGATTTGATTCACAAGGCCTTTCTTATGACCATGTTTGTTAGAAATAGGCAATATTTATTCTGTTTTCTTTTTGAGGATAGACATAAGGGCAATCTGACTTGAGAAGAAATGCAACCAGGAACCTGGGCATAGTCATGTAGAACCAGCCAACTGAGAGATACAAGCAGTTCTACAGGCAGAGCGATATCTACTCCCACTGGGTTCCTCTTTTCTCTTCTAAAGCTGAGCCTTCATGTAACTCAACATCATCAGTAGAGGTGATTAGCTATTGACTTTGATCCAAGATTTTGCTGTCTGCTGCCATGCATTCCCTATTGTTCAGCAAGGAAGCGTAGCAAATGTACTTTGTAGTTCTGCTTGAGGTGGCAACTTGGCTCTGAATGCTTTTCTGGTTTATTGCTGTCCTCTAATATAAAAATGATCAATTAATGAAAAAAACCCTTTCAGTTTAACATGTTGAACTGAGAGGTTTGCATGTTCATTCAAGCTGCAAGATGCCAGGAAACTGCAGCTGTTGCAGACTAGACCCTTAACAGATCTTTCATTCAGGCAATCCATATGTGATGCAGCATTCCGTGCAGTAGCTTGTGCTAATCGGAGGTAGGAATATGGTATTTTATAGGAGCTATCCAAAGCTCTGCTGACACGATACAATGAGAGAAAGAGCTGGAACATTAGGCAATGTTAACTAGGCCACTGAGATGTATTTGCTCATTTATCTTATTAGATTACATTTTCATGCTGCCTTTCTTCCAGTGACCACAGTGTCTTTATCTCAGTTTACCATCACAACTCGCCTACCACACACTTTCTATCTGTTCCAGTTTGGAAATTCTGACTCTGGCCCTTTCTGCAGGAGCCTCCCATCCTGACATGGGGACAGGAGAGGAACAGGACCAAAACAATGCTTCTCCTGTTGACACGTGGAGCCACTTCCTGCCCCAGCACAGCCTGGGAAAGTGCCCGGCTGCACTGTGGAAGGAAGAGGCATGTCCATCATGCTTCCTTTAGCAGGGAGCCAACCAGTGTGGAGAGGAGTGCTCGCATTGTGAGCCCTTCCCAGCAGAGCTGCTGCCTGGATTGCCACTGGAGGACAACAATATAAGGTAGGGTACGGAAAGGGCCTAAGTCATCCCATTTTTCAGCTGCTTTTAAAATCTCCCTCCCCCCCCTTCCTTCCTCTTCCCCACTTTGTCCTCAGGTTAGTTCAGCTTGTATTCCATTAACTCACTGGGTGGAGAGGAAAGGATGAAATCTTAATCTTTCCAGTAGACTCAGGCAAAAACAAACTTCTACAGCCTCTCTTAGACCCTTTTCGCACCTTACCCTTTCGCGGTGCTGGGGTGTGGGGCTTGCACAAGCAGCCTCTGGAGGAAGGCTCTTGCGTCCAGGGTCCTTTGGCTCTGCACAAGCTTCCTGTTCGTGCAAGAGCTCCACCTCTTCCTTTCACAGTGCAGCCTGGGACCTTTCCAGGCTGCACTGGACAGGAAGCGTGACTGGCCTGGCTCCCGAGGCTCCACACGCAAGGCAAGTGCGTGCTGGGCCCCGGAGCGATGCGTGACTGCGCACCATTTCCGGCTTCAAGCTGAAAATGAAAAAATGTGTGTGCGGTCCGTGTCAGGCCCTTGAGCATTGCGCAAATGTGAGTGCGTCATGTGGACTGCTCTTCATTTACGCAATACTCAAGGGTCCCTTTCGCATTGGAAATGCTGTGCAAAATGGGCCTTAGTTTGTGCATTCTTCCTCATTAATAACTTTTGCCATCTTGATCACACTCTGATTTTGCTTGACCACATACGCCCTGTTTTGCACCTGTAAAATGTTGGATGATGGTCTTCTACAAGTGAGATTCAGTGCTGAGTCTGGGCTTTCCAAATGAAAGTCAAATTTATTGTCTATGGCACTGGAGTTTACTGAATATATGTTTGATCCTTTACAATTTTTAACACTGGCTGGCATTTTGATCACATATTCATAACTTGGAACATTTAATTTTTTTAAAGAAAAGTAATTAATTCCTGTTACCCATTCCAATGTTTTAAAAATAATTCATTGTTACATGTTGTAATGTTAGAAGAGTGGTTTGCCTTCGTACTAGTTAATGTTACCTGCTGTTTTCTTCTTTCCTTTCATTGCTTTAAAAACACCTTAGGGTGATAACAAAAGTACGTAAAATGTGAAAACTTCCCATCAAAATGACTCTAAGGATGCCTTTAAAACTTCAAAGTAGCATTTAAAAAGCAATTAGAAAGCATTACTCTTTACACCAACAAATTGCCATCATTTCCACTTGTTACATTGCCTTTAAGGAGTAAGGTAGATATGCACTGTTACAAAAGGAGGAAATGACTCATTGCAGTTGACTGTGTTACTTATAATGCATTAGTCCCATGCTCTGAGTTTATTTCTTTGGGTTTATATTCTGAACAGAAGATCAAATTAAATTCTAGACTGGGACATGAACTGGAAAAGCAGAGAGCATAGCAACTCCCGATGAGGATAATAACTAGCACACTGCAGAGTAAATGCACTTATTAGTAGAGGAAAGGAAGCAGGGAGGAAAAGTGTTGCCAGAGGGCCCCATGGTGACTTCTTCCACATAAATATGGGAGATGCTGGTCATAATTCACTTTTGGACATATGCACTTATAAGTCATGCTGTTGCACCTAGGAACACTGTGCAATGGACATGTTTTTGCTGATAGCAGTGGAAGCAGAGTTGCAGAGACAGTATGTATGTCTGTGTCTTGCCCTTGCCAGTTGCCCTATCATGCATCTTATACTTTGCATTGTGGTTGTGCATCATGACTTGTGCATTGCCCAACAATACCCAGTCATTGACATGTCTTACACAATGCTACTATTCTTGTTGGGGATTGAGTAGTGCTGCCACGGCATATGTTTGCATGTGGGTATTTACACTATACCAGGGGGATGTTGGACTGAGGCCAAGGTATTCTAAATGAATAGGTCATCTTCATCATCACTGGTAATATTTGAGAGTATAGTACTCTTATAACACTTTGAAGGAAAGAAGACAAAAACAGTGATGATGATTATTTCAGTGGGTCATGGAAATGCCTTAATTCTTAGACATTTCTGCATGACATAACTGTGATGAGAATGTGTTGCTGCTGGTCTGTGAGTTGTGCTTTCATATGACATTGTCATGGTCCCACTGCCAACGTGTCCCCACCCTTTACAATTGTGGGATATTCCATTACTGGAAAAAATCTGGTAATGGCCCCTGATTGTGCAATGCTCCCATCGCCAGTGACTGTGCAGAAAGCAAAGAAGAGCGATTTAGGTGCTTCCTTCCCCAGTACACCTGTACTGCAGAAGGAAGGCCCTTATCACTCATGCTACTCTTCAGCAGGCAGCCAACTGTGTGTGGAGGGGAGCGTTCGGGTTGCACTCCCCTCCCAGCAGTGACACTGCTGGGATCTCAACACTGCTGGGATCTCCGATGATGGATAAGGGTAAGGTGTGGAAAGGGCCTCAGACTTCATCAACAATGTTTGCTCTTCAAAGATTTGGAAATGATACTAAAGCTGCTGTTCTGTGTTGTTGTTATTGTTGTTGTTGTTGTGTGCCTTCAAATCATTTCCAGCTCATGACAACTCAATGGTGAACATATCACTGAGTTTTCTTGGCAAGATGTGTTCAAAGGGGGTTTGCCATGGCTTTCCTCTGGACATGAGAGAGTGTGACTTGCCCAAGTTCCTCCAGTGGGTTACCGTGGCTGAGCAAGGATGGTCGCTAGAGTCCTAGTCCAACACTCAGATCACTACAACATGCAAGCTCTACAATGTCTATAGTATGGGCACTCATTCTCTGTATCCTACAGTAGTATCAACCCCCCCCCCGATATCAAACTAAATTTGCAGTATTTGGTGGAAGCTTCAGGCTGCAACCTAGAATTAACTCGTAGAAGTGCAAGCAGTAGCAGTGCAAAAGATTCTCTAAATCTGTAACAAAAGGACAGTTGGTACAGGGGTACCTTTTGAATTTCAGTGACTCTGGTCATGACTGATTTCCTCACATGTGTATGTATGTGTTCAGCTATATCTTTATGCTGAATGAGATTTGTTTACACTAGCCTTTCCTTTTGTAATGCCTTTGTAATTCCAGCATAACACAACCCAGTCCTTAAGAGGTAACTCTGTAAGCTGCAAGTGGAAACTTTTTAAAGAGCCTCATTTGGTGAGACAACTGGTTAAACTTTTCAAACAGCTTTTCAAAGTCCTTTAGTAGTCCTGTTCATTTAGGTAATCATGATGATGATGATGATGATGATGATGATGATCATCATCATCATCATCATCATCATCACCATCACCATCACCATCACCATCACCATCACCATCACCATCACCATCACCATCAAGATTAGAATTACACCTTCTTCAAAAAACATTGGCCATTTTTGGTTCATTACAGATTGCATAGCTGCCACTACAGACTGTGATAATGTTATTTCTTGTGATTTTCTTCAAATATTTCCTAAATTACAAAGGAAAGTTTGGAAGTAACAATGGGTCACTTTATGCAATGCTCACTGAATACCCAGAAATACAGCATTAGAACTGGTCCTAATTATTTAAAGCTAAATATTGGAGCTCTGCCAGTCTGGATCTGATTGCTACTGCCTGTTTATTCCTTTTGTTTCTCTCTTTTCCCTGAGTGCCAGGTGAACAGGAAACAGTGACAGGATTTGAATGACTCTCTGGCCTGGAGAAAGATAAAAGGAGTGCAGTGAAATGGGGTGAAATGGGATTACAGAACAGATTTTGAGACAGTAACTTTTGGTATTGCAGTTCCCAGAATCCCCCTGGCCACACTGGCTGGGAGAATCCTGGGAATTATAGTCCAAAATATTTTCTAAGCCCTATTGTAATTCATTGCTAGAGCACATGCTTTGTATATAGAAGACTCCAGGTTCAGCTTCTGCATCTCTTTTTCTTGCTGGAAATCCTCCACTGAGCAGGGGTTTGGATCTGATGGCCCATAGGGCTCCTTGCAACTTGATTTTATGATTCATAAATACCTTCTGTGCTACCTTTCCAGAGTTAGTGTCATTCCAAACATGAAGCCATCTATTGTAATTTTAAAAATGATGTCCATCTAGTTCTTCCTTTGATAACTGGCCACCTAGTTCCTTCTGGTAGTAGGAAAGGTGGTCTTCATTGCTTACTTACCAAGGGATAAGGAAGAACCCTCATGGGCACAAATACCAATCTCATTATGTTCAATCACTTATGAAAAAAGGGAAAGAGTACTATATCCTATAGTACAGGCAGGGCAGGAAAATGTGGTTGATGAATTATCTCAGTAGCAGAGAGGCAGGAAGAGAGTTTTCCTTTTTCCTCCCTCTTTCCGTCCCGAGCCTGTCCAATAATTAACTGTATCTGTGAAGATTTCCTTCTACTTCACTCCCTCATTAATTGTTTCAGGGCTTGGTCTGTTACTTATAAATAAAAGGAATTCAATGTGATCCTTAAGGTTTCCATAGTTGAAATTAGCAATAGCTAATGATTTGGGCTCAGTAAAGTGAACTTGCTGTTCACTTCCTTTAGTGATACTTAGGCAAAAGGTGGAACTTCCTTCTTCAAGAAGAAGCCAGTTCACAATAGTAATAATTAAAGAGCATGGACAATCAGAAAAACACAGAACAGATTAAAGTATTTATTTTAAAATATGATCATCAAAATATTGTCCCTCATGTTGTATTAACATCTAACTCTGCCTTATTTATAGTGTCTCTTGAACAGAAAGTCCCTTGAGCAGAAACATATTTTTTTCAGGACCAACATGAGAATAAACAAATAAACCATAACTTTATGCACCATATGGTGATTGTAATAAACCCTTCAAGATTCAGAGCAGAAACAAATTGTTATCAGCAGGAACAACACATTACTTTCATTGATATATCAGATGAAGAGACAAAGACATTTTGCTACCTGGGAGTGGGAGAAGAAGACGGTGTTCTTTCATTCTTCCTATAGAATTGTAAGAACTCTTCAGTACTACTGGTGGGACGCAGGGATCCCTTAACTGTTTACAAGTTTTTTTTCCTTGGGGGAGCTCAAGTGGTCAGCAGGTTATTACGAATTTTGCCTACCAGCAATTTAAAACAGTTGAAGAAGTTAATAACGTGACTGCTATGAAGGCAATGAGACAACAGTTCATGAAATGTGACAAAACTGATTGAATCATAAAAATATTTGTTTAAATATTTGAAGAGATGTCATGTTGAGGAGGGAGCAGGCTTGTTCTCTACCGCTCCAGAGACTAGGACAAGCAGCAATGGATTCAAGCTGTAGGAAAGGAGATTCCACTTGAACCTCAAGAAGAACTTCCTGACGGTCAGGGCTGTCCGACAGTGGAATATGCTGCCTCGGGGGGTGATGGAGTCTCCTTCTTTGGAGGTTTTTAAGCAGAGGTTGGATGGCCATCTGTTGGGAATGCTTTGAGAATGTTCCTGCATAGCAGAGGGTTGGACTCGATGGCTCCTGGGGTCTCTTCCAACTCTACGATTCTATGATTCTATGAATAGAAAATATTAAGCAAAGTGGAAGATATGCAAGACCCTATTCAATGGTTGCAAAGATGGCTATAAGGTATGCTAACAAACCTTAATACAAATGAGATGGTGTAGTGATTTGAATGTTGGATTACAACTCTGAGATGTCAGGATCTGACTCTCACCTGTTCATGGAAACCCACTGGATAACCTTGGGCAAGTCACATTCTCTCTACCTTAAAGGATGGCAATGGTAAACCCACTCTGAACAACTCTTGAGAAGAAAATCCCATTGATAGTGTTGCTTAGGGTCTCTTTAAGTTGGAAACAATTTAACAGCAACAACAAATACACTCTCCCTTTTGGCACACTGCTTTAAGAGCAAATGCTGTGAGATATATTACCTTGTGCAGATTATAGACGTCATTCTCTTAAAAGAAAATGTAAGAACTTGTATATTTATCAAGACTGCTATGCAGAGAACCTCCAGATGGAAGACTTGGAGTTAGGACTGTATGACACTGAAATATTAAATTTGTTAATGACACCAGATTATTTTGGTTGACAAGAAGAAATGAGGAAAAATGAAAAAAAAAAGAATGTTGACCCAATGTGCATCTGATGTTTTAAAAACATTCTTGTTCAACACAATTAGAATAAGGAATTAGATATGAAACTGCCAATACCATGCTGCTGTTACACAAATCCATGGAGTGACCATGACTATGTATCATGTGCACCTAAAAAGAGTATATAAAATTGGAAAAAGTGCACAAAAGGGCCACCAAAATGATCTAGGGACTTCAACAGCTTTCCTATGAGCACAAGCCACAATATTTGGGGCTGATTAGATTAGAAAAATGGCAAGTAAGAGGAGAAAGAATTGAGGTATATACAATGATGCATTCTCATAACACAAGAACCTGAGGTCACCCACTGAAAATGAATGGTGGGGTATTCAGAACAGGTAAAAAGATGTAGTTCTTCATACAACACCTATCTAAGCTGTGAGATCCACTGCTTCAGAATATAGTGATAACTGCCAACTTGGACGGCTTAAAAAAAAGGATTAGATAAATTCATGGAGGTCGGGGCCATTAGTGGCTACTAGGGGGGTTAGATATCCCCTCCAGTGTCAGAGGAAGTATGCCTCTCTGTATCAGTTGCTGGGGAAAACATGATAGAGGCTGCAAGTGGTACTCATGTCCTGCCAATGGGCTTCTGGTTGGCTCTTGGGTGAAACAGAATGTTGGATTAGGTAAACCCTTGGTCTGACAGAATAGAACTGTTTCTGTGTTTTTCAATCAAACAGAGATTGAGTAATCCTGAAGAATTAGGGAGTTTCTAAAAGAACTCATCTAAATAGAACTTGGGGAGAATTAAGAATATAGGAAAAAATATAGCTGGAGAAGCACAGGTTTGGGAAGCATGAAGACCTCCTTCTGTCCTAGGCAAACAGCAGCTAAAGATGGACTTCCCTCTCATTTCTGGGAGGGCTCCAGGATATCATAACCAGAAACAAAAGAAGATGTGTAATCAAACCAAGAAAGTATGAAGGTTAAGTGTACATAAAATTGATTGCATGCAGCCTTAGTTAACTCCTTGGAGGACTCAACCGTAACAGCTATCTTCATCTTTTTGTGTCTGATTATTTACTGCTAATTCCTGGAGATGCTCAACTACACAAGAGTCTTAGTAGTCCATTTTTTCCTGCTCATTGGGGCAAGGGACTCAGATTCTGCAGCAGAAATAAGCACCTTCTGTCCCAGGTACATGATGAAAGCAGAACTCTGTACCACACCTGATGTGCTAAGATTAGCTTAGGGTTGGGGAACATAAAACTGTGAACCACATGCAGCTCCACAAATACCACTTTTTTTGCCAACCAAAGGCCCTGGCAGTCTCCGAAAGCCTTCTGAACCAACCTCATTTTTTAAAAATGTTTTGCCCTGGCCTTTTTTTTGGTGATTCACCCTCTTGAAAATGCCTCAAATACAAGAAAACCACTTGCAAATGTGTTGGTTTTTCCTTCTCATCTCCTCAAACCCCAAGCCTATTTTTAGCTGGATGAAAATGTTGGCCAGAAGTGATCTGACATCACTGTTGGTGTGCTGCAACATGACAGTGCAACTTGTAGGAATAATAACAACAAAAATTTCCCTTGCCCCTCCACGTAATTGCCCATGTCAGACTTAGGTAGTATGGGGCAAGTTTGATGGCACACATAGTTCTGTCCCTGAACTGAAGGAAGTAGCCAATTGGTTTCTCCCTTTGCCCATCCATACTACTTAGCATCTATCAACCAAGTCAGCTAATTCACACTGCCCAGTGGTAGGGCTGGCCCTTATCACATGACCCAAGTAAAAGATGGCAAATACCTCTTGTGGGTTGAGACTTTTGTCCTGAGGAAGTTACTGGCCGGTGTCTCTTCTATGAAGGAAATTTAGGCCAAGGAGGGCTGGAGATGTGATTTGTTATTCATTAGTATGCTGCTGGTGAGCTGCAAACTTGAAACACCTGTCATGTATCAACTTAGACATGAGGAAGACTGACACTGTAGAATAACAATAATCTAGATATGTCACTCTGGGTACAATAACACATTTTTCTAAGATGTATTTTAACAAGCTTGGTTCTCAGCTTGAAAGGCTGCTGGGTAGCTCCTAGACAGATTTGAAAGCCATTGCTTGCTTTGTATTGTTCTCTTAGAAGCCTGAAGCACTCTTTAAAAATGCATGGAGAGGAACTTGATGCTGATTTTATATTTCTACAGATCGTAGTTCCTAGAAGTGGCTAAAGTGCAGCCCTCAGTAGAGCCAGTGGTGAGGAATTCTGGAGGTTGCACTCCAACAAACTCCAGAGGGCTGCACTTTGCCCACATCTGGTCCAGAGGAAGAGAAGCTGGGGCAGAAGTCCATCTGGTAATGAGAACAACCTATGGCTTGGAAGCTTTTCTGCCTTGCTGTTGCAAGTTGCAATCCACCAACTTTTGGAGGGCCAGACATTTCCACCCATATATTTGGAGACTTTCCATTGTAGTACTCCTTTTATGTATTTGTACTCTTTTTGCACACCACCTCCAACCCGCAATGGCCACAGAATCGCCACAGGATCGCAATGATGGTTCTGCATGATGTCGTTGCGATCCCATGGCAAGCTCATGGCAACTTGTTGCAATCACAGATTAAATCATTGTTGGGTTTGTCCTGACAATGACATGTGATTGCACAGTCCTCCTGCCTCCCTCCTGTACTTATCTGTCATGCAGAATGGCAGGAAGTGCAATGGCTCAACTTCCTCCCCCAGTGCAGTGTGGGAAACTGCCAGGCTGTGCTGCAGAAGGGAGGGGTGGAGCCATCGTTCTTCCTCTTGTCCAGCAAGCAGCTGGTGTGGAGGGGGAGCATGCCAGAAGTACTCCCCTTCTGGAAGAGACTTTTCCTGGATCCGCACGCAATAGCTTCGTAAAAAGGTAAGTTGCGGAAAGGGCCTTAGAAACTAAGCCATCACTTGTTCCAATCTTGCTTTTTTTCACATTTGTCTTTCATTTCATTTTTTTAAAACTTAAGATAAAATTCCCAAGTAATGTTAAACATAAGCAGTATGCAGAAATACACAGAAATTTTTTTTTGGTGGTTCTGATGATTAATATTAATAATTTAGGCACATTCATGGAGATTAAGGCTATTAGTGGTTACTAGTCATGGTGGTTACATATTCCTTCTTGTTTCAGAGGCATTGTGCCCCTGTGTAGCCATTTTTGGGGATCATATGTACATGTGTGTGTTAGCATACTCATGTCCTTCTTGTGGGTATCCCACAAGCATCTGTTTGGCCACTGTGGTAACAAAAGGCTGGGTTAGATAGGCCTTCAGTCTGGTCCAGTAGAGATCTTCTTTAGCCACTGTCATTATCACATCCAAGGATCTCTATAGGTCAGATTTCATGACCAATGGTTAAACAGACATATTGCTATCATATAGGTGGCTTCTTTTTCTTTGTATGTTTTAGCAAAAATGCAACCAGAGGAGGCTGCCAGTTTGATGGGCCCTTTTGCATTGCACTATTGTAGCACTATGATTCCTCTTTAGCTTTCATGGCAATATCCTATGGAATTGTGAGGTTTATAGTTTGGTGAGGCACTAGAGCTCTCTGTCTGAGGACTCCAAATATCCTTCCCTAAATTGCAGATCCCAGGATTCCATAGGATGTTGCCATGACAGTTGAAGTGGAATTGTAGTGCTATAAACATGTAGTGCGGATTCCCTGCCATCTACGAACATGACAGCAATTGCACTATATAATTGTCATCTGGAAGCACTCTAAATCCCTTGTTTCAGTACAGGATAGAAATCATGGGTAGATCCATCCTATCCCATTTTCCACTGCCCTGAATCACTGTGAGCTGCACTTCTAGTTTCTGATGAATATCTGACTTACAGGTCCCTTCTGATTTTAAGAGATGTGGGAAATAATAATACTAAATAAGTTTAAGGGCCATTGTTTAGCCAAGAATTGTACCCCCTGGGAAACTTGCAGGAATGTAATTTACCCCCTTTTTTAAGTAACAGCCCCCCCCCAATGGTTGAATTTACAGAATTTGGGTGTGTGTGTTAGAAATTCAGAAATGCCCTTGCATACTACCTAAGGAATATGCCATATTAACTCCTGTTCTGCTCACTAGACCTTAATGGGTACTGTGCATGTGTATACCTTCCAGGATGTAGAACTACTACTTTGGAACAGCACATCAATGTTCAATGTACTATATCTGAGCTGATATTCACAAAGTGAGGAAGATATTATCTTAATTGATCTGTTTCCTTCCACTGTTGCACTGTGTGCTCTTCTTTTATTAGGTCTAATTTGGAATCAATGATTGAGATTATATTGGCATGGTTAGCTTTTCTCAAGTAATATTAGCTGTTTAATTTTATAAGCAGCTTTTGAAGTTCATTAAGACCAGACGGCAGGGCCTCCATGTTAAGAAAAATATTGACAGCAATATTTAGCATTAAAGAGAATGGGGTTGGGGTGGAGTTGGAGAGAAATGAACCTTGATGATCCAAAGGGAGTATTTGAAGTAGGTCTCAAAATTTTTGCAGGCTTTTTGGGTTTGTAACTTTTTAGAATGAGTTTTGAGATACAGATGGGCTATGAATATTCAGTTTCATACTTAATATTCATATTTCACTGAATATTCATAGATAAGGTAGGCAAGCATAGCAGCAAACACACCACGATTTATTATAAATCTTATTAGCTGTGAAGGGGAAACACGTCAGTGAAGGTTCAGAAAAAAAATAACAATACAAAGAGAAGAAAAGGCAGTAACTAGTAAGGATTTCTTATCCTATCTCCTCTACTCTGAGCTAACCTTCTTCATACTGATGCTTTCCGGCTGTCTTGGACTGCAGCTCCCATCAGCACCAGCTAACACTGCTGCCAGTAAGAGATCATGGAAGTTGAAGTCCATAACATGTGGAGGCTACCAGCCTTGGTGAAGTCTTCGAGCAGTTTTCCAAACCCTAGAAGAGGTTTTATGGGGTATCAAATCACTGGAAAGCATAATGTATGCTATCTGCTCACTGAGCCCAGTGGACGCAGTTGTCGTTCTTAACCTTGAATAAGGCTTCGAGCAGGCTACTGTACTGCATATACTGCTAATATTTTTCTGCATCTAGGACAAGTGCTAATGTCTCAACATCACTTTTAACATTTCAAAGTGGCCTAAGACCCACTTTTAACTTCAACGTAGAAAATGTAGGCCATTTTTACATCTTCATCTGACATATTATTGCTGCTCTGCCTCAGACATAGAAAAATCTTGGGCTGGTCCAAGATATTCTACAAGTGAAGCTATAAAATAAATATTACTTTTTCTATGTAATATTCAATGCTTTCAAGGATTCAAAATAGGAACTAAATCTGGTTATACATTTGGGTCAGGGTAAAAAGGAGATTATTTTTGTGTCCAGGCCTGCTATGTCACACTTGATCCTCTATAATCTTCTTCAATATCTTAATCAGAGTAGGGTGTATACTTTGACTGGCTCAGACAATAAATATGTGAACTCCATTGAGAGGAGCTGTTCCTCTCACCATCATCTGGTGGAAAACAATGCTGATCTAACAAAGCATGTGCTGCCCTGGAACCTTCTATAGGGTTTTTCTCAGTCTTCTTGGCTGGCAGACAGTCTCCTTTTTAAGGCAATGGAGAGAACTTGACTGGTTGAGAACTGCTTTTAGTCTAGTCATTTTCACACTGAAGGAAGAGGAAATAAAAGTGGATTGTTTTCACCTATGGCCTGAATGTGGTGGTGGTGGGAGAATCGGACTAATTTCTACCATGCAGGATGAGGAAATCCATCCCAGTTTGAATCACGGGCTCCTGCTGGTTGCATTGCTTTTGCCCTTTAAAAGAAATTATTATTTTTTTTTTTACAATTTCGGACTTACTCTGAGCAAAATTTGCATGTGGTTGTTTTGCACAGGAAACAGCATTTTCTGTGAAGGAAACAGCATTTTTGGCACAGAAAACAATATTTGCAACTTCCCGCACAGAAAATGCTGGTTTTCATGCAAAACAACGATGTGTGAATTTTGCATAGATTTGTTAATAGAGTCTGAAAGTGGTGTGGTTTTCAACTACTCTCTTGCAGTAGGAAGAAAACTGATAAATTGCTTGTTGTGTCCTTCAGGAAGGAACTTAGTGATGAATTACACCTCTATCAGAAATGGATGGTTGAGAGGACACTTTAACCAGATACTTTGACTTTCCATTGCAACTTTCTGTCTAAATGTGTTATACTACAACGCCCTTAATCCACAACCAATGTAACCATGCTGCCTGTAAGTGATTGGCATTGTAGTGAACATATCTGGATGGCAGCAGGTTGCTGAAGGCTATTTTGCAATGGCTAACCAGAGTCCCAGGCAGAAAATATTTCCCTGCTCTAATATTTACACCCCTTTGAGCTGAGATGCTGGGAAACTGCACCTAAGACCTTTTGCAAGTCATGCTTGTTTCTGCCACTAGCCTATAACTTCTCCTAAGTTTTAAATGTTGTATGATGCCCCCTTACACATGGCACAATGTGAGGCAGAACTGATTTAATTTAAAGTTCCAAACTGCTTGCCTTTAAAATTGACAACAGGTATGGACTTGTATACCTTTCCTCCTGTTCCTAATCCCACTGAAATGCAAGTTGTAAGCTTCTCCAAGTAGGAACTTGTCTGTTTCTGATGTAGTTTGGTAAAGCCACTGATTGTGTTATATAAATAAACAACAATGTTAACATGAATACTTTAAAAGGATTTCTATTAAAATATTTTTATCATCTCTCACTCTGCTAGGGCTTCCAACAGATGAAAACCTTCTTTAAAAATGATTAAAAACAATGTATCACCTATTTAGGTATGTAACCACCTTAGTTACATAACTAAGTAGTGTTTCCCAGCCTGACTCTCTCCAGTCCCCACCTACTGGGCAGCAGCCACTGAGAGCACCATCGATTTGTTCTCTGGTTGTTTGGGAAGCAGCTGATGGAAGTTTCCATCCCCTCCTGTGAGCAATCTCTGTACTGACAGAGAAAAGCAGGATCCCTCTAGCACAGCGGTTCTCAACCTGTGGGTTGTGACCCCTTTGGGGATCGAACGAACCTTTCACAGGGGTCGCCTAAGACCATCGGAAAATACGTATTTCTGATGGTCTTTGGCTCCATTCCCTCCCCGGTGGTGGTGCGCAAGCGTGAGCCACGCGCTCGCATCCTCCTGCCCCCTTTGAAGTACCTTACTAAAGAAAATTCTCTTGGCATCGAGCGAGAGTGAGTTGGAAGGGCAATCTCCGACCAGGCACTCCGAGGCTCAAACAAAGCTAAAAACATCTAGTATAAGGAAGTCTGAGAAGGCAAGAATTAAAAAGAAGGTGAAAGGAAAATTACCTGGTAATGCAGTTAAGTCTGTTAAGGGTGGGGAAGGGCTCCCAACTGCTCCTTTAACTTCCGGTCGCCATGTTGAAAAGAGGCCATGTTCAGAAATCAAGGGAGGGGGCTATGAGAGGAAAGGGCTCTCCTGACCAGTCCAAGCTCGCCAGCAACACAACCAATCACACTCAAGCATGCGAGCAGCCTCTGCCAGGAGAAATGGCAACCTCTCAGTCAGCAGTTCCTGGCCCTTCTGTCTTAGCGAATACAGTAGCGCAGGGCAATTTAGCATTGTGTGTGGTGTCATTATTCACTAGGAGTCAAACTGCAATGCCTATGAAAGGTAAAGAAGTAAGATTTGAACCTCCTATGTCCTCAGTGTCTTCCCAGGGGAATGTGTCTGAGTGGAGTAGGGAGGTGATAAGACAAATGATTGCTCAAGAAATGGAGGTGCATGTTAATAGGCAAACAATATTAGTGAAATGTTTTCACTAAATACACAACAAGTTTAAAAAATGTATTGCAAGTTGGACAATTCATTGAATTTGAACGTACTGTCATTATTAAGCAGTCAACAAACTACTTCAATGAATCCTTCATTTTCACGTGATTTTCCTGATGATACAAAAATTATTCAAGCTGAATCAAATGATGCTGGTGTGTGTTTACCAAAAAAGTCTACCTGTAGGTCCAAAGTGACTAGAGTTGAGGAATCTGCTTTGTCACACTCTGAACAAATCAACACTGAATCTGAAAGTGATGAGGAACCAGATTTGGCAGATATTCATGGGGATAATGACTCTAAATCAGATGGTTCTATTTCCGAGGAGGAGGATGCAGAAGATGATGATAAAGTGAGATTATTTTCCTCAGATTCTCTTAAAAATTTGCTGAAAAAGGTGTTGGTAACTCTGGGACTGGACAGTCTGGAGAGTGCCACTCCAGATATTGATAAAAACAAGAATGTTGCATCAATTGTAAGGAATAAGCCTACAAAATCTAGTGTTATTCCCATGCCAGGTTTATTTTTGGATTTAATTCAGTCTGAATGCAGTGAAACCAAATCGTCAAACTTTATATCATTTATGGTGGACCTGCGAGAAGGCAAAAATATTATGGATGCAAGTAAATAATAAGATAATAAAAATATTAAAAATTGAGTTTACGATGCAGCCTGAAATATACTTGTTGAACATATATGATGGAATAAGATTGTTAAGAAAAAGATCCCAAAGAAAGTTATTAACATATATGATTATAGCGGCTAGGATGACCTATGCGAGTAAATGGAAGCAGGAGGAAACACCGGGGATACAAGATTGGTTAATTAAAGTATATGATTTAATTGAAATGGACAAATTAACAACAGTATTGTCCAAAAATACTATGAAACAATTCAAAGAAGATTGGGAGCCAATCTTATCTATATTTGAAGAGAACTGGGGAAAGTTAGCAAAAAAGGAATAAAAGAATAAAGGTGAATAAGCAAAATAAAAGAGAAAGGCAAAAGACAAACTTGCACATAATAAGGAGCTCCTAACTCTGTATGTGTGTGTGAGAGAGAGACAAAGAGTTTGCATATGAAACTCATATTCTGCCTCAGTCAGGCTCCACTTTCAGAAAAGCAGATGCCCTACTCTCTTCTCAAGGGAATCCATGGGATCCATTGGGAATCCATTGATGGATGCTTTCTGTGCTTAAAAAAAAGGGGGAGGGTTACCAGTTTTTAGGCATTAGAAGTCTATCCAGAGCAGTGATTTAGGGCAGTGTTTCCAATCTATTCGATGTTGGAAATAACTAACTAACTAACTAACTAACAAATAAATAAATAAATAAGTAACGAAAATAATTTTATGGTTGGGAGTCACCACAACATGAGGAACTGTATTAAGGGGTCGCAGTATTAGGAAGGTTGAGAACCACTGCTCTAGCAGTTTCCCCTCGCACTACAGATCACTCATGGAAGGGGGCAGGAACATCATTAAGTTGCTTCCTGATTGGCATGGGAACAGATCCCTGTTGTTTGCAGTGGTTGATGACCAATAAATTGGGATTGGGAGACTTTCATGGTCCCTACATATCCTCTAAAGGTTATACCTTTGTAACTTTCTTAGTGAATTCCAGCCAATCTTGTTGCCAGCTCCCCCCCCAGTTTTCAATAACGCACACAATTAAAACACTCCAAAAGCTAGCCCTGATTTTAGGGTCAAAGACCATACAAACCATGCAGCTTTGGCTGCCTTGCCAGTAGCTCAAAAGGGATAGAGTCAGTCTGATTTCTCTTGAGAAAGAGTTTCACAACTGAGGTGCTGTTATTGAGAAAGCCCTTCTTGTATGCTCACCATTCTAGCCTGTCAGGGGCCCTTTTCGCAGCGCCGGCGCTCGCGCGACGGAAGAGACCGGCTAGCGCAAGAAGCCTTCTCCGGGAGGCTGCCACTTCCCCCCTCCTTCCTTCCGCAGGCGAAGGAACGAGCGGGGAAGCGGCAGCCTTCCGGAGGCGGCGGCAGCTCGCGCGTCCGTCCATCCCCCCCCCGCGAGAAAGGGGCTTGTTCCGTCCATTCCCCCCGCGCGCGCGAGAAAGGCGCTTGTTGCGTCTGCCCCCCCGCGCGCGCGAAGCAGGACGTGTTGCGTCCGTCGCGCTAGCGCCCCGCCCCGCCCCTTCCTTCCGCAGGGGCGGAGGGAAGAAAGCGCGACCCGGCCGGCTCCCCGACGCTCCGCACAAGAGGTAAGTGCACGCAGGCGCCGGGAGCGTTGCGCAAGCACGGTGATTTTCACTTTGAAGCGAAAATCAATAAACCCGCGCTCGCGCTGCTTCAGCCCCGTGAGCCCAGCGGAAGTGGGAGTGCGTCGTGCGGAGCGACGCTCCCACTCCCGCGAGGCTCACAGGTCTGTCGCGCGAGAAAAGGCCCATGCGAAAAGGGCCAGGGTGATGGGACATACAATAGGGGCTCTGTTGAGGATTTCAAATTCTGGGCAGGCTTGCATGAGCAGAGATGGTTCTCCACATATATGAAGGCTGCACTTTCATGCAAACATACTTGTGAGAAAGCAGTCCTGAACTCGTTGGAACTTGGTTCCTAGTATACACAAAGACAGGATTGTGTGGTAATTGTGACCTTTTGAGGAGTTTTTCAGTTTACAAAAATCTGTGTGTTTGCCACAAGAGGTCAGTGTATACTTTGCTTGTTTGTTTCATTCATCTTGCTGCATTGTATGCTGATATTAACAAATGATATACTGTGAGGTGGGCGAAAAAGAGATCACGAAGTCCAAATACATGGCATTTTCCTGCTTTTGAGAATATCACTGTGCCTTGAGGTCTTTGTGTGAATCATTGCTTAAAAGTGTATTTAATGCTGCCTTGTAAAGTGGACAGGCTTAATAAAATACTACTTAGCTGTGGCAATCAGTTTTCTCGCCCACTCATGCACATCTGGTAAGTATATGCCCATGGATATGTACAGAAAGGAGTGCGCACATATTTATCAAAGAACGCTATATTTTACTAAGCCATTTATTTCTGCAATAGACAGAGGAAAGTGGATATCAGTTGTGTGTGAGAGATGGAGGAAGGATGAGAGAGAGAAAGAAAGAATGAAAAGTAAATATGTCATATGTACATGTATATCTAATGCATTTTTAGTTAGGGCTGCTGCAGACACCACTTCTTCTAGGATGAGAAGAAGTGCAAGGCAAACTCTCACCAGATCTGATTTGTTTATTTATAGAACATATTCTACCATTCTGCTGAGCACACACCACTCACAGCAATTAACACTAGTCATGTAACACAGCAATACAGTCATCCCTCCACATTTCCCAGGGTTAGGGGCACAAGACCCCTGTGAAAGTGAAAAAACCTCATGAATAACTCTAGGCCCTCCCAAACCATATTTAACACACAAAAATGTATGATCACTATATTCAACCCACCATGGATTCCTTTGAGGCATCAGGGTTCCTTCACAAGGCAGAAGTGGCTGGCTGGTGGGGCTTACTACCACCTCCACTGCTGCCCCACAACATTTTACTAGGGACTTACAAGCTTTGTTCGCAGTTTATCAGTCTTATGAGGCTTCCAGTCCCTATTAAAAATGGCATAGGGAGGCAGCAGAGGTGACAGCAAATAATCTGTGGATAATGAAATCTGCAAAAGTTAACCCCACAAATATGGAGAGCTGACTGTATTTTATAAAAGCAGCAATATAGTAAGAAGATTCAGGTATTGCTCATAAAATATTAGGTAAAACTCACATTAGGTAAAGCACTGTCTAAATAAGAATGTTTTGCTTTGACTGTGAAATGCACTCAAGGAGGGCATGAACCTAGCCTTCCAAGGGAAAGAATCCAAAATGCTAAGATGTAGCTATTGAGGACTGTTACAGCATTTACTGTGCAGTCTGTCCACATGGTCAACTTCCTTTGTGGTTCCTGAGGGTGTCCTGAGAGGAAAAGGTTCCTGCCTACCCCCAGAATACCTTCCATGCTTCAACTGAAGATGTGCCTCCTGACACTCCTTTTTCTCTCTCTTCTCCTTTGTTTCATGCAGGAACCATGACAGATTCTCTGTGAACGAGGAGCATTCACCTTTTCACCAGTGACATTAACATTTCACAACTGTGCAAGCTCTCCTGGGAGTAAGCCCCATTGTACTCAGGTAGGATTTACCTCTGGAGACCCATGTTCAGAGGTGGGAAAAGGCACTTTTTTGGATTACAGCTCCCAGAACCTCATCAGCCAGCCTAGTCACTGGCTGGGAGCTGCAGTCAAAAATTATTTACCATGTTTTGTCTATGGCCCTTTTTGCATGGCATTTGTCATGCAAAAGGGCCTCCGGAGCATTGCACGATTGCGAGGAGCATTTCAGATGAATTCCTTGCAATTGTGTGCCACTGCCAGGGCCAGCAGATGCCAGTCGCATTTTGGCTTTTAGCTGAAAATGGTGTGTAATCATGCATCGCTCCAGGGCCACATGCACTTACTGTATGTGTGGAGTCTCTGGAGCTGCGGCCCTTGTGCTTCCTCCCCCAGTGCAGCCTGGGAAAATACCCAACTGCGCTGTGGCAGGAAGAGGCGGAGCCCTCCTGCTGCCTGCCAGGGGGCCGGCAACTCCTGTGGAGCCAGAGCAGAGGGGACACGAGAGCCTCATGGAAGAGGCTGCTTGCGTGATCCCCGCGTGACCACGCTGGACGGAGGTAAGTTGTGGAAAGGGCCTATGTAATGAAGTATATATGGCTGTGTTGTTAATCTGAAGTCACTAGTGAGCCAGAGTTGGGCAAAGCATTGCTGATTTTTTTAAAAAATATTATAATATGGTACTGTGCATTTCCATTTACCAGAAAATATGCAGATATTCAAAATTAGTCTGCAGTTTGATTCAAGATGGCAGTTACATTCAAAGGGTTTGGTTATCTTATTTAGTAGCTGCATAGTTTTAGGTAACTCTCTTGTTGTCATTGCTGTGTGCCTTCAAGTTATTTCCGACTTACAATGACCCTAAGGTGAAGCTATCATGGAGTTTTCTGGGGCTGAAAGAGTGTGATGCACCCAAGGTCACCCAGTGGGTTTCCATGGCCAAGTGGGGAATTGAACCTTGGTCTCCAGGGTCATAGTCCTACTCTCAAACCACTGGATCTATGCATCGCTCTAGTTTTTCACAAGTTGTAGTTTATTTATCTACTCAACTGACTTCTTTTTTAAAAATCTGTGTCTCTTTTCAGATAAGAAGACACCCTTTCTCAGGTTCCAGAGCTATGTACTTGGACCATAAGGATGACAGTACAATCTCTAGAAAAGTAGACATGGAGTTGACACAGGCCACTGTTCCACACCATGTAGACTTGCTTGGAGATGTGGTCGTGGAGCCAATTCCCCGCAATTTTAGTGAGCTGAAGCTGTTGAAAGAGATGATGGCTGTTCAAGGAGAGTCCTCAAAACCCTATGGGAACAATGAGCCAGAATCAGATTGTGCCATTACACTGGGGAAAGATTATAGTCCTCTTACTATGCAAGGGAGGTAAGGAAAACAAGAACCAACAGACTCTCTTTCTTTTGATATATTGATATTTGATTGATTGATTGTTGATATGTATTATTTTTTTAAAAAAATCTCACAGACTCAATACATAATCAATAAAATATTTTATTTTATATCCTTCTGCAGTATAAGGTATGGGAAAGAACTATATGGGAAGCTATAGTAGCCAATTTCTGGGGAAGGATAGTCTTTTAGTCGGTTTCACAACTAACCTCTGTTTTTATAGGAGTTCTGTGCTTTCTTTTCCAACATTTTGTTTTCCACATTGACTTTTCATTTAAACAAAATGTTCAAAAATATACAAAAATGCCTTTGTACCAATAAAATGATACATAAATGACCAAACACTGGATACATGTCTTAAAAGGGACAAATTTGGCTGTTATGGCTGACTGCTCAAGACATAAAAGTGATGTATGGTGCTATATTTATGATAGTAAGAATACTAATAACTCCTTCAGGACTTGATCACTTGGAGTGATGAGCATGTATGACATTCTCTGGTAGTAGTTTGTTTTTATTACTTCTGAGCTGCCCTCAGGTACAGATGGTGCTGATTATCCTTGCCTCTTTATATTCTCTTGTTGCTGTTGTTAACTGCCATAAAGTTGACTTTGACTACACTACGAATGAAGACTTCCAAGTTACACTTATCATCATCAGTCCCGCTCAAGTCCGGCAGATTCAGGGACGTGTCTTCTTTGAGTCGATGCATCAGTAATGTGGTCTTCCTCTTTTCCTACTGCCTTGGACCTTATCAAGCATTATTGTCTTTTCTCGTGAGTCATGTCTTCTTGTAATATGGCCAAGTACGACAGCCTCAGTTTAGTCATCTTGGCTTCTTGGGAGAAATTAGCTTGATTTGCCCCAGGATCCATTCATTTTGTCTTTTTAGCAGTCCATGGTATCAGTAGTACTCTTCTCTAGCACCTCATTTCAAATTAGTTGATTTTCCTTCTATCACCTTTCTTTACTGTCCAGATTTCACAAGCATATATAGAAGCTGGAAATATGATGGTATAGATCATCCTAACTTTAGTATACAATGATATACCTTTACCCTTCAGGTCTTGCATAGTTCCTTTGTAGCTGCCATTCCAAACCCTAGTTTTCTTCTGATTTCTTGACTGCAGTCTCCATTCTGATTAATGACTGAGCCAAAGTATGGAAAATCTTGAACTATTTCAACGTCTTCATTGTTTGTTTTAAGGTTAGGTACATCACCTATGGTCCTTATATTTGTTTTCTTAATGTTTAGCTGTAAATCTGTCTCTGCACCTTCTTCCTTGACTTTCTTCAGCAATTGTTACAAGTCTTTGCTATTTTCTGCTAGTAGTATGGTGACATCTGCATATCTTAAATTGTTGATGTTCCTTCCTTCAATTTTCATGCCTCTTTCCTCCAAGTCAAATTCTGCTTTACTTATGAGTTGTTCGGTGTGCAAGTTAAACAGATAGGATAATAAAATAAAATCCATTATTTTTCATGATCTAAACAATCAAGGGCTTTGCTATAGTCTATAAACCACAGGCTGATTTTTGTTTGAAATTCTTGAATGCGACCCCATTAATCAATATATATTTGCACTATGATCCATAATGACTCTTCTTCTGCTGAACTCAGCCTGGACATCTGGTAAACCCCCTGCATATATGATAAAAGTCTTTGTTGTAAAATTGTGAGCATCACTATGCTTGCATGGGAAATTAATGCAATGGTCCTATAGCTGCTGAAATCCCTGGTATCCCCTTTTTCTCCCAAGTGCTCTGAGTGCAGCTTTCACTTCACTTTCTAAAATTGGAGGTTTCTTACCACACTAATAATGTTTCATACCCTCCAGCTGTCCCAATTTGGCAGGGACAGTCCTGATTAAATGTCTGTTATCCTAATTTTTAAACTTCTTTTAAAATGTCCCAGTTTGTCTCTCCTCTTCCCACTTTCCCCTTCCTTCCTCAATCTACCTCAGTTGCTACAAACTGAGTAGCAGTAACTGAGAGGGGAGAAGAGGAAAGGATAGAATCTTTCTCTTCCCTGCAGATTCAGGTAAAAGCAAACCACTGTAGCTTCTCCTAGCTTCTGTATTTTTCCACATTAATAACTTTTGCCATCTTGATGACCTTCTGATGTTGCTGTGTCCCAGTTTTCATCTGTGAAATGTTGAAAGGTATAGTGTTTGCATTACTCAAATGCAAAGTCAATATTCCCTCTTGATGTTTTTTTTTTTTTTAAGAAAGCATATGGCATCAGTGAAGCTTGGGGAGCAACCTTGCAGAAAGAGAAGACTGTGGGCTTTTCCAGGCGGGCCTTAGCTTTTCTGCACAGTACCCTAAAGGCACCAGATGATGTCTGATCTGGGAAGCTAAGGAGAGACAGCCCTGGTTAGTACTTGGGTGGGAGATGGCCAATGAACACAATGTGGAGTAGTCTATATTTCAGAGAGAGGAACTGGCCAAACCACCTCTGAGTATTCCTTGCCCAAGAAAATCCTATGAGCACACATGCACACACACACACACACAAACAAACACATACACACACACACTATGGCAGTGGAAGGTGGACAGATGTCCTTATGGCAGGCAGGAACTACAGTCCACTGGGAACATTTTGTTTTCTTAGATGGATCAGCAAATTATGCCCCTTGGCACAAATTCATAATATCCAAGGCCAGCTAGGCTAATTAGGGGCCTGAGGGAGAAAATGCTGCAAGTTGCACTCCCTATCTTATGGGCAGTAAAAAATACAGTAACATTGTGCAGCTACTTCAGCCAGCCTATTTGGAGTATCAGTCAATTGCCAATTATTTATTTATGACTGTAATAAATGAACAACTAAGAATTTGCTAATACCCCAAATATGCTGCCTAATATAGCTGCCCTGCTTTTCCTAATGTCAAGGACTTTCCTTGGTGCCAATGCTTTCTGCTGCTATTGTTATAGTAGTGTGGTTTGTTATGGCTAGGGCTCCCAGGAATTCTTATTTTGTGCCTTTCTTAGGGACTGAAAATTCTGTCTCACATTGGTGTCATACAGTATACCCAAATCCCAAATTTTGGGCATTTCTGCAAAAGGGCAATATATCATTGTCAGCTCAAAGTCTTACCATCACATCTGCACATCTGCACATTGAACTGATTTCGCTTCGTCGTGTTCCTCATCGTTCTGCATGTTTTCAGTTGCTAACGCAGTTAAGTGCAATGAGAAACTGCTGTATGTGAAAAATGGAAAAAGTCTGCTGCAAACCTCCCAAACCAGTTCTGCTTTGTTTTTGCATATGTGCAGAACAGTAACATCAATTCACAGGGCAAAAGTGGACATTTCCAGGCTGTCATTTCCTTCCCCCCACTCACCAAAGAAATGCTGTTGGCTGCTGCTGACTGAGGGAAGGGGGCTTCATGAACAGAGGCATGAGGCAAGAAAGGGCAGCATTATTTGCAGTGACTTGAAAATTAACTTCCGAAGAAGTAACTTGCAACATGGCAACACTGTTTCTCTTTGAAGTGGAAATTAACTTCGCAAAATGGAGAGCTGCAGCCTGAAGGCTTTGAGAACTATTTGACAGTTTAATATGACAGCTTCAATTGACAACGATTTGACAGTTTACGGATCTGTTGTATGTGGTGCAGGGGACTGGAACAGGTGAGTGGGAAAACACAGAAGACTTGACAGTTCATGTCTGATCTCCTCGCAATTAGCCCCCTTCATTGCACATTTGGCATTTGATTTGTCAACTATTTGTGGTGAAGAAAGGGAGAACTGTGGTGGCAATGATGGGAATGATTTAGGAGGTATGGAACTGTGCTGAAATGAACTGTTGCATTCTTCTTTTTTGTGGATGCAGTAACTGCTTCTCTCCAAGGTAATATGATTTAAATTGGGAGTGTGCAGACAGAACAGTTTCTAAATCAGAGTATAAAACACTGTTTTTTATGTGCAGTGAACCGCTCCTCCCCTCTTGTGTAGAAATGGCCTTTGACTGTTTTGAGTGGGAAGAGCAGAGATCTATCTTTTGCTCACAAGAGATAGGTCTCTAAGTGTTTAATAGGTAGCAAAAAGTCCTCATACTACATACCATTTTCTGTGTGTGTGTGTGTGTGTGTGAATGTTTGTATGATCCATTGTGAGTGTGGCTGGCCCCTGCTTTTATTACTCTTTATGTAAGTTCTGAGCAGCTTGCTCTCAGTGTGCATCCAATAGCAAATTACTAATCTCTTGATGGCTGCTGGTCTGCCATCATGAGATTTCCCTGGGTTTTGTGGTGCCTATAAGACATGAGATCTCACAGGAACCTAGAGAACCATAAAAAGCCCTCCTCTCATGAGACTTGAGGTGATCCTTATATAGGCCTGCCTCAGTGCCTCAGGTCAGCCTTGTGAGTGAGAAGAACATTGTTAAAACAAGCCCCAGCACCAGGCTTTTTTTCTCCTTCCCCCTTCATATTCCATCATGAACTTCAATATCCTGTACAGTTGGCCCTCCACATTCATGGGGGTTAGGGGCACAGGAGCCTCGTGAAAATGGAAAACTGCAAGTATCTTAACTCTTCTCCAACATGAATGCTATAGACTCCTTTCTTGCCAACAGCCCTGGCCCATCACTCCATTTCCACCCTTGCCTCATGATGCTTCAGCCATGTTTTTAGTCCCCTCCCAGCCTATCTACCTTCTTGCACCACTCCTGCTGCCCCTCCTTCTCTCCATCTCTTGTCCTGCCAACAGCACCAGCCCATTTCTCCCTTCCCCACCATGCAACCAGGATTGATCAAGCAGATTTTAAACCCCTTCTCATCAACTTTAATTCTCAAACCTCCTTCTCTCCCTTTTGTGGCCTATCCTGCCAACAACACCATCCCATCACTCCCTTTCCCACCTTGCCACCAAAATGCATCAGCTAGATTTTAAACCCCTTCCCAGCCCATAAAACTTCTCATATGACTCCTCTTCTTCCTAATCCTCCCTTAATCTTTTGTTGCGTCAGTCAGATTTCAAACCCCTTTCCAGTCCACTGTTCTCCTTGTCCCATTCCTCTTTTTCCCAATCCTCCTCCTCCTCCTCTCAATCGCCTATCCTTCCAACAGCCCTGGGAAGGGTTTAAATTCTGGCTGAGGCATTGTGAGGGAAAAGGAGTGATGGTATGACACTTTTGCAAGGACAGGAGAAGGAAAGGAGGAAGACTGAGAATTAAGGTCAGTGGGAAGGGTTTAAAATCTGGCTGAGGCATTGTGGTGGCAAGGTAGGAAAGAGAATGATGGGTTGGCATTATTGGCAGGACAGAAGATGGGGGGGGCAAGGAGGACAAGCTAGTCAAGCAGCAGCTCCAAACTCGCAATGATCAAATCTGGAAAAAACCTTCAAATGCGGAGGGTGGACTGTATTACTATTTAGAAAACTTGGGAGCCCTAGTTATACGGTAAGAGAAAAGGATGCCCTTATGGAATGGCAACTGATTAGGAAACAGGTAGGAGTAAATGGACACTTCATTATGAAGGAAATGAAGGAAACTGCAGGAACAAATAGTCTGATTAGCTATAAGGCATAGAATTTAGAAAAATTATTTTGTGGACTATAGTTCTGAAAAGCATCCGGTCAGCCAGCAGCCAAGCTGGCTAGGGGAATTCTGGGAGTTGTACTCTCAAAGAATAACATTTCAAAGCAGTGATAAGTTAAGTGCTCCATATTGCTAAAGTACATCTTTACACAATCAGTAATTTACTTACAGAATTTACTGTCAACAGAAGTGGTAACAGCCCTTGGTTTACATGGCTTTAAAGAGATTAGAACTGTGTCTTAAGGCTACTTTCTATGCAAGAGAGCCAAAACCAAGAGTAAACAGAATTTGTTTCTTCAGGAATATATCCCCATCCCGCTCTGGTTCAATATGCAATGAATGTTTTATTTAATAACTTCCTGCAACTTAGCGAAAAAGAACAAAGTATATAGTTAAGAAGCTACAGCAGCCAAATGCCCAGGGAGATATCTTTTCCCAGGCACTTTATGAACTGATATCTGTTTTTATAGTTGCTCTGTGTACATATTATTTTTTGTTTTGCAGTATTTTCCAACATCTTTTTTTTCTTACTCACTTTTTATTTAAATGTAATACAGAGCTTAGGAAAAATACACCTTAGTATGGATAAAGTGATACATAAACTGCCAAAATACATGATAAATCTACACTAAGAGAACAAATTCAGTAACTATTGTTGACTCCTTTGGACATAAAAGTGACACTTAAGATCAGAGTTTTGACAGTAAGAAAAATATTCAGTTATATTCAATCACTTAGGGCAGTTAGCATCTCTGGGGGAATGTATTAAGTTATTGTCCAGAGAATGGAACAGAATCTTACCTGTACATTGTGGCATCTTCCTGCTATATTCTTCTTCTGTAAAAATATTTACTGCTTCATCAGTTACTTATTTTTTTAGCTAGTAAAAATGTGTGTGAGCTAAAATAGCATTAAGAGGATCAAATAACATTTGAGCCCTTATTTATTCTGCAGACTTTGTTGGTGTGTTCACATTTTTCAACATTCCATTTTAAAATCTCCAAGCATACACAACTTTCTGTGAGAGAGTTACAACACAATAATCTTGAAGCATTCTGGGAAAAAAATGCTCAATTTATGTACTTTGTGGGCATTTGGGAGGAACTCAAGAGGCTAAGTGAGAAAATAAAATATTTATCACTTTAATTCATCAGTTTGCTGAGCCTACATGTTCCCCCATCCTGCATTGCTTTTTCTTTTTCTTTGTGTACATATAAATACTTATCTAATAAAAACATCTTCCTGAAGGCTGACAGTCTCATTTACTGAAAGAATGGTAGCATCAGAAAAACAACAACAAAGAAATACCAGACTTAACACAAAATGGGTATACAAATTTTCCCATGTTTTGAGAGCTTCTGAGGAGGCCCTTCTTATTGTCCCACCACTCTCACAGGTACACATAGTGGGAACATAGGAGAGGCCTTCTTTGTGGCTGCTCTCAGGCTCTGGAACTGCCTTCCGAGAGAGGTTGGACTGGCACTCTTCTTGTTCTCCTTCTTATGGGGATAGAGACTTTTTTGTAGTCCTTTGAGGACTGATTTCACTTGGGGAAAAAGACCTTTGATAAGGTGCTGTGTTACTTCAAAATGGGCATTCTATTGCATTTTAATTCTACTTTTCATTGTAACCGTTTAAACTTTTGTGTGCTACCTTGTCTTCCTGAATTGAGAAAAAAGATGGTGGGAGGGTGGTGATGGTAATTATAGCATGTGGGCTTTGACCGACATATTTTGTCTTTATATCCACTTTATCCTTCTTGCAGAGTACATGGTTCTCAAAGCTACCGGCCACAGTGGCTATATACTACCTCCAAGAACTGTGGAAATGTACCTCTGAATACCAGTGGCAGCTGTTGGTTCCCACATCATGGGGGTGGTGACTGCAGTCTGGGTTTTAGAATGAACTTTAAAGAAACTGTTCATGATGGAGCACCTGACTTTTTGGGAGGATGTTGGTAGTGATATGGTTCAGCACTTTGAATAACTTCTTTAAAATTTAGACTTAAACCTGGAGCATATTTGCTGGCCCACTGACACAGGAACCACCAGCTGCCACTGCTGGATACAGGTTGCTGGAGAACAATGGCAAGAGAGAACTATTGTCCTCATGTGCTGCTTGTGGCCTTCTCAGAGGAGTTCAAATATTTGAAGGGATGTCATGTTGAGGAGGGAGCAGGCTTGTTCTCTACCGCTTCAGAGACTAGGACAAGGAGCAATGGATTCAAGCTGCAGGAAAGGAGATTCCGCTTGAACCTTAGGAAGAACTTCCTGACAGTCAGAGCTGTCCAGCAGTGGAATATGCTGCCTCGGAGTGTGGTGGAGTCTCCTTCTTTGGAGGTTTTTAAGCAGAGGCTGGATGGCCATCTGTTGGGAATGCTTTGATGGGTGTTCCTGCATAGCAGGGGGTTAGACTCGATGGCCCCTGGGGTCTCTTCCAACTCTATGATCCTATGATTCTATGAGTCTGGCTGATCACTGTGGGAAATGGAATGCTGACCCAGATAGGCTCTTCTTATGTTTTTATTCAGTTTGTAACTGAATAACAATTTCTTTCAAGCAGTTGCAGGGCTCTCTCTCTCTCTCTCTCTCTGTGTGTGTGTGTTAGGGGGAGGGTGAGCTTCTCATTAACGGGGAATCTTGTGCTCTGGCACCCCTATTCATATAATTCCATTAACAAAAACCTCTCCATCCAATACATTGTGGTAAGGGCTTTGCATGTTAACCCATACTCCCAAATACTTCATAGCCTTGACAGATGGGACTAAGTAGCAGATTGATCTGCTTGCTGAAACAGGCATGTGCATCTGAAGCTATCTTTCCATACTACAGCTATCCGGTTCCATCATCTGCCTATAACATCATGGTGCAGATACCCGAACTGGTTGTGTAGGCTTCCATGTAATGGGAAGGCCCAGTGGAAGTCTAGATGTGAGCAGATGCTTCAATATAAGCAGAGTCTGGAAAGTTAATTTCAAACAGTTACTTTTGGAAGAGCAAATATTAGGATGTGCTGAAGTCACTCACAATAAATTAGCAGTGTGGTAGAATGATACTTAGGAAATCCAAGTCATCATCCAACCACTGCTCAGTTATGGCAAGCTACAGAATGTGATTATCCCCCTTATTTTTAAAATTAACTTTCCCAGCCCAGCATGTATACTCCATGACTTCACCCATAAGTTTTACCAGCTTGGCCATCTATCCCAACACAAGGAAATCTGGGGTCAATGTAAAGGGTTGTTATCAGCTGTTGTGTGCCTTCAAGTCTTTTCCAAGTTATGGCAACCCTAAGGCAAGCCTATCATGAGAATTTCTGGGGCTGAGAATGTGTGACATGCTCAAGGTCACCCAGTGGGTTTCCATGGCTGAGTGGGGAATTGAATCCTGGTGTCCATGGTCATAGTCCAATGCTCAGACCACTACAGCATGCTGGCTCTCAATGCAAAGGGTGCCTCTTAGAAAAATTACATTTTTGTGCTATGAATCCCTCAGACAGCATGATCACTGGCCATTCTGGTGGGGAGATTCTGGAGTTGCAGTCCCTAAAAGTAATATGTCCACGCCCTGGCTCTAGCATGGCCCTGATTTATTATGAAGCACCTTTGATATGATTCACACATGAAGGAATTATTTGCACATGAAGGAAGGAAAAACCTTCCATACTCTGTGTCACCTGCAATCAATTACTAATACAGATGGTCAGATATCATGTAGTTAATATGAGAAGGTGACTTTTTATTTCGTACCACACTTCCATTAATGCAAATGACCAAGAAAATCCATAGCAGAAAATCCTTTTCACCTGATAAAGTGGTTGTAGCTATTCAACCATCATTCTTCCCAAAGAAGAATGAAGTTGAGTACATCTGCATGTAATTTGCATTGTGGAACCTTTTGAGGGGTTGTTTCAGTCTACAAAATCTAGTTAATGAAGTAAGTGAACTATTACAGGCCCTCCCATTACTTGGCTGAAATGTGACTATACAGGACTTCTTAGACTTCTTTGTTCAGTTGTGGAAAGAAGTCAGTCACATGAAGATTTCATTCCCCTCAGGATAGGTCTAACAGCTGCACCTTCATGCAAATCTCTTTTAAAACAGAGGCTTTTTGTACTGACAGTTTCACGACCAAGGAGACACATAAGAGGTTTAGAAAAATTTGAATGGCATTTTGAGATGCGAGCAAGATGGCGGATCGTGAGGCAGCTTAGTGACAACGTAGGTCATTAAACTATCACCCAGTGAGGAATAGCTGGTTCGGTGAAAAAATCTAGGAACTGGTCCATAACCCCCTGATAAAGGGGATTCAGAGGGGGCTTGAAGGGGACCTGAGGAAGCTATCAATCTTCAAGAGCCAACAATAGTAGGCTCGGAGAAGAAGAGCAGGGTCGGAGAGCAGCCACATTCACGCTGGGGCAGCCGATTGGTAGAAAAACTGAAGAGAAGCAAGAACCTTTTTAAACGGTGAAGGTAGTTTATAGATCTAAAGAAAAGACGATCTGGACTTTGATTTTGATTTTGGTGAGTGGATACTTTACAGTGTGTTATGCCAACGATGTAACAAGGAGCAATGGGGATTTTACATATTGAATAGAATAGAAGAAGGAGTAAAACACTGAACTGTTTTTTACAGGTTAAAAAAAAGACTCAGAATACATGCCTATTGAGTCTAAGAACAAAGAGTAAAGAATAAAGATTAAAGATAAATAGAAATAGAAGGAAAAAGAAGTAAACAGAAGGGAAAGAAAAGAAAAGAACAGAAAGGAACAGTGTGTGTTTACTTACTAGGAACGGAAGATAGAAGTGGAGAAAAGTTGGGAAGGAGGAAAAGAAGATGGCGGAATGTAACCGCGGTTGAGATCAAAGCGACGGGGGGAAAGGGAGCAGAGACAGAGTAGAAGACGATAGCTTCAACAGTAAAAGAAAGAAAAAACACACAAAGCAGAACACACAAAGTAAAACGGGACTAAAAAATAGAAATAGAAGGAGGACTGAGATTCTTGGCGGCTGTGTTTGTGACATTTTCCCAGCTTCTGAGACAATACGATGAGGAATAAAAGACTCAAAAGATAAACTTTAAAACTGTAAAACACTGACTTAAAATTGGCATTGTGATTTAACTAATTCTACAAGGGGGAAATTCAAGCTAAGTCAAGTAAGGCTTCAATGAGAACCTCCCCCCCCCAGAAGAGCAAAAGCGCACGAGAAGACGGGGGTAAAATTTAACAAACTCGACTGGATTGTCTTTTTAAACATAAACTTATATACAAATATACTCTTATGGAGTAGAATGAATTAATTGTATGATAACTGTATCTAGAAAATCTAACATAATTTATTGAAAACATTTCTATGGTTCTATGAATTTATGTGAATTATTTTATGTGAATTATTTATGTGAATTTCTATGTTCTATGTTTTTATGTTCTATGAATTTATTTGTGAATTTATAAAAAGGAGTTTCTGCTGAATATTTAATTGTAGGCTGTAGCATTGATTGGAATTGATTGAATAGATTAACCATTAAATGTATTTAGAAAATTGACATAATTCATTGAAAATATTTCTGTGGTACTATGCATTTTTTAAGAAGGAGCTTCCATTGAATAATTAATTATATGCTGAAGGAATTGTTTGAATAGATTGATTAGAATACAGATTAATATATAGAATAAGAATATATAATATCAGTTTAGCAAAGGTATAAATCCACTTAAATTACATTTATATACTTATCTATGCTTACTTATATTTATTATAATATACCATATTTATATTTATACGTATCTAGGTTAACGTAAGAATTCTTTGTTATCCAAGGACAATTGTAACCTCTGATCTACTACTGACTGGTATAAAAACTGACTGACATTAATAGACATATTTTTCAATTGAATTTAATGAATTAACTATAGTATTAAGAAAACTGTTAAGATTATAAGTGATCAGTTTTATGTGCTTAGTCAGTTGAAGTTTGTAATATTTCAGATATTTAAGATATATAACACAGATATTATCTGATAGTGGTGATATACATGATGGATCCTCGAACCAGAAAAGGAGCAGCTAATGTAGCAGCAACTGTGAGCACTGCCACAACATCAGCAAGAAGAACATCAATAGATTTATCATCACAATCTAATGAATTACTAATGCAGATGATGGAAGAGTTTAGAAACTTTAAAGAAGAGATAAGACAAGATCTAAAAGAAATTAGGTTTGAGTTGCGTGCAGATATGAAGCAGGAACTGAATAAAATTGGAAAGAAGTTGGATAACATGACTAAAGATGTATCTACTTTAAAGGGAGAAACTAAAGCTTTGAAAGAGCAAACAAGACAAGTTGAAGACATGGTTGAGACACTCAGAAAGAAACAAGAAGAAGAGAAATTCCAGATAGATGTACAAGAAATTAGATACCGGGAAATATGCCTTAAACTGAGAGGATTACAGGATTCTACTTCTGAAAATTTGTACAGGAAATTGATACTTGTGCTGGAGGAATATATTGAATCACCAGAGGAAAAGATAGAAGGAGCAATAGATCGGATATTTAGAACATCATCTAGAACAGCAAGAGAAAGGAAACTACCATGGGATATTGTTATTTGTTTTATGAGAACAATGATTAAGGAGCAAATATTACAGATGAGTTATGAGAAAAAACTAGTGGTGGATGATACAGAATTAAAAATATTTAAAGATATCCCATATCAGATTCTAAGGAAACATCAGGAATATAAACCATTGGCAAATTTTTTATTGAGAAATAAAATCAGTTACAGATGGGACAAACTTGAAGGACTCTCCTTCACACACCAACAGAAGAGGTACAAAATAAACTCGATACATAAAGCAAAGGAAATATTGGAAAGGCTGAAAAAAGATTTTCAAAAATCACCATCAATCGAAAAAGTAGAACTAAATAAGGAAGAAGTTAAGAAACAACAACAGGAAGTAGCATTATTAGACTTAGAACATAGAAAGGATACTCCAGTAGAAGAAGGAGCCGTGGGAGAGTCTGGTGCCAAAAACTACGAAAGAGAAGGGGAAGAGAAAGAGACAGAAGAAGAAGTAGCAACAGAGGAAGAAGAAGAACATTAAATTTGAGAAACGCCAAATAAAACAAGTTAAAAGAGTAACACAATGACTATCAAAATTCAAACATGGAATGTAAAAGGACTTAACTCGGAATTTTAAAAAAGACAGATTTTTCATTTCCTGGAGAAATAACGCCTGGACATAATTTGTCTTCAAGAAGTGAGAATCCGTACCCAAGATATGAAATATGTAAGGAATCCAAAACTTGGTACCTGCTTTGCATCAACAATAGAGAAGAAGAAAAGAAGAGTCTTAATTTATAAAAATAATAAATAGCACACAAAAGAATTCTTCAAGGATAAAAACAGTCAATATATCGGTGTAGAAATTACTGTTCATCAAAGCAAAATACTTATTGTTGGAGCTTATGCACCGAATGGTGCTAAAGGAAATTTCTTTCAAAGAATACAGCAAGAAATTATGAACTACATACAAGGCTCTAACCAAGACAGTGTAATCCTTCTGGGGGACATGAACGGTGTTATTAACCCTATATATGGTAGATCTTCTCAAGAAAAAAATACTCAAAGCAATGGAAAGCTCCCAAAAAGTTTCTTTACGATGATGGACGAACTTTCTCTACTAGATATATGGAAATATAAGAACAGCAAAACTAAAGGATATACCTTCTTTTCAAACCAATATAAAACTATGTCTAGGATTGATCTAATATTAGCTTCCAGAAATATTCTACTAAAGATAAACAAAATGGAAATCATACCGAAGTTATGTTCAGACCATAACCCTATTCAAATAGAGATGAAACAATGGATAACAGACAAATTTTGGAGACTAAATGAAGACATATTGCATAAAGAAGATTACATCCAAAAAGCAAGAAAAGAAATTGTTAATTATTTTTTAGAAAACATCTCTACTGAGGTCTCCATGAAGTGGGTATGGGATGCAAGTAAGGCTGTTATAAGAGGCCACTTTATAAAATGGAACTCAGAAATAAGAAAAAAGAAAGATGAAACAATAAGAAGAATTCTTGATCAAATGAAAGAAGTTGATAACCAATTAAGAAAAATCTGTCCAATGAAGAAATGATTAAGAAAATTAAGAATCTGCAGGTGCAACTAAATGAGATGAATTTACATGAAATAAAACACCAAATTAGACAAGCATGTAAAAAAATTTTTGAACAAGCCAACAAACCATCAAAGTGGCTGGCATATAAATTAAGGAAAGAGGAAAAAAAGAAGAAGATGATTCTAGAGATTAAGAGAGGCAATAAAAGAATAACGCACCAAGAAGGCATCAAGAAAGCCTTTTTTGAGTATTATAAAAAGCTTTTCGATACTAACCCATCGTCAGATGAAGAGACCAAAAGAATACATCTTTATTTGGAAAACTGCAGAGTACCCAAAATTTCTGAGGAACAAAAAAAATATGCTAAATCGCCCGGTGGCAATGGTAGAAATCACAGAGGCAATTAAATGTTTAAAGCAAAATAAGGCACCAGGTCCCGACGGATTTCCAGCTACATATTACAAGATTTTTGAGCATGAATTGTCACTTCCTCTACAAAAGACAATAAATGAAATTACAGTGTGCGGATTACCAGACTCATGGAATAAAGCAAACATAACTCTTATCCCAAAAGAAGCTAAAGATCCGACAGACGTCAGAAATTATCGCCTGATACCCTTACTGAATACTGATTACAAACTGTTTGCATCAATATTGACCGAAAGATTTTAAAAAATCCTTTCAGTAACAGTACAGGAGGATCAAAATGGGTTTGTACCCAGAAGGAATATAAGGGATAGTTTAAGAACTGTCATAAATATTATAGAACATTATGAGAGACATAATGAAAAAAAGTTAGCTATGGTTTTTGTAGATGTGGAAAAAGCATTTGATACATTGAAGTGGCCTTTTTAAAAGGCTATACTTATGAAGATGGACACAGGCCCTAAATTTATGACATGGATTAACGCGATCTATGATCAGCAGGAAACTCAATTAATTATCAACGGTGAAAAAACAAGTCCTATAACAGTGAAAAAAAGCACATTTATGTTGTGTCTCAGAAGGCATGTAGAAACAAATGGCATCTGTCTGCTGAGGGCTACCATTGCCCACTCCCATTCAGGTTCAGAAGGAAGTATTGCTCCCTACAGTGTCATCACAGCTTGCTCTCTTACCTGCCTAAACTTGTGAACATGCTGAATCTGAAGCTGATGCAGCCTGCTGGGCATTGGTGGGAAATGGGCACAGTAGTAACTTTTTGGAGTATATCAGCAAGTATGTGAGTAAAGGGAACTGGTAGACTTTTGGTATGGTTTGAATGTTGGACTATGACCCTGGAGATGAGGGTTTGATTCCTTGCTCGGCCATGGAAACCTGAGGGTAACCTTGAGCATGTCACATACTCTCAGCTCCCAAAAATCTTATGATAGGTTCACCTTAGAGTTGCTATAAGTTGGAAACGATTTCAAGACACACAACAACAATAAGAGCAACAACAACAACAATGACAACAACACTTTGTTTACTTGGACTTGCAGGAAGCTTTTGAAAAAGTCCTTCATCAAAGATTCCTGAGAAAATGTAACTATCATACAGTAAGAGAAGAAGCCCTCTTTCGGATAAGTAACTGGTTAAAAGAGCAGTATGAGGAAGTCTCACAGTGAGGTCTCCCAAGTATCTGTATTTGGAGATAAAAAAAATCATAAATGAACTGGAATTTGGTGGCCAAGTCTTCTGGAGACATCAAGTTTTCTAGGGCAGCTTAGAACAAAAACAGTTGTGTAGGATTTCTCCATATTCCAAACTGAGAGAGCTGGCATTTTAATGAAAAGTGTTATTCACTGTAAAACTGTTTAGAGTGCTCCAGAGTAGATCAAAAAGTCTAATTTTACATACATGTTGATAGTGGCAGTGGCTGAACAGGAAATGGATTTGGAGGTTATGGTGGGTAGATCAATGAAAACAGTGAAAGCCAGCAGCTCTGGAAAAGATCAGTTTTGTGACCATCAGGAAAGGAATGCAAAATCAAACTGCTAGTACCATACTGTCCTTATACAATATCTTTGGTGCAATCACACTTGGAATACTATGCACAGTTCTGATTTCCACATGCTCGAAGGGTCACCAAAGTGTTCAAAGGAATGGAAAAATTCTCCTATGGGAGAAGGTTATATTGGGTGATTTTTACCTCTGCCAAAAGGCTAGTCAGAGGGGATGTAAAAGGGAGATATAAAACTGACCATGGGATAGTGAATGTGGAAAAGAAGTTCTTAGTACACTAGAAATCGGATCACAAAATGAAATCGAACAATGGGAGATTCACAAAAGGAAAAATCTATTCAAGAAATTAAAAAGAGGCTGACTATATACCATAGAAGGGGAAACTAATTGTACTTTTTAAGGAGAAAATATGTAATAAGAATTTTTCTTACTGTGAAAAAGTTGTGGTTATTTTTGAAGCTTCTGATAAGACAAGACTTGCTGATGTGAATTGTTTGCCATGGAAATGGGGCTGAGCTAAATGGGAATATTGTACAGCAATGCCATTTAGTGGTGACAAGAATAATAGGAAAGAAAAATCTATGGTGAAATCTTGCTACCCAGTGATCAAATAAAAGTGATCAAATAAAGATGGAACTTTTTAAATGACAGCAAGAGTAACCAGAGCTATAGCCACAGAACCAAAGAGAGGCAAAGGGACCATCAATTGAAATACCTGCTGAAAAAGTAACTTCAACAAAAACAGCTTGAGCATTGGAGGAGATGCACCTGATGAGAAAATACAGCAAAACAATTTGAGAAAAAGAGAAAATGGGCCAGCGATTAAAACAGGAGTTGAAACAGGGGATAAGAAAAGAGATTAGAAAAGAGATTAGAAAAGAGTTAAAGAGATGAAGGAATCGCACAGAAAACTGGCAGAAGAAGTCAAGTTCAAAATGTGGAACTTAAGACTGAAGGTATGGATAATAAGAAAGACATCTGAACAGTATGACTTTACTGGAAATGAAGAGAAAAGTGTATTGTCTGAGACCTACATTGATTCCAGAAGACCCTCAAGAAAACATTAGAGAGAAAATGGTCAATTCCTCCCCATTTTTTTTTGGCAAAGTGGAGGAAATAGATTTTGAGGAGGATAGAATCTACAGAATTAACTCAAAAATAGCAAGCGAGTAAGTCTACCAAGAGTGGAAATTGTCCATGTTATTAAGAAATTGACAAGAGATCTTGTTTTACAGAAACACTTTGAGAAAAAATTGAAAGCAGATGAAAGAGAGATAGTAATTCTCAAAGGGATTCTGGGGACAATTCTATGTAAGAGAAGAGTTATAGTTTTCTGGCACATAAGTTGAAGTAGCAAAAGATACCACTTGGGATAATCTGGAAGGACTGGAAGGATGCATTTATGAGAAGACTGGGCTTTCTTATTTAGATTTTTGGAAGAGATGACTTTTGGAGACATTTTTATTAAATGGGTTATTCTATGCAGAAATAATAGTTATCCAAGCTGTGTAAGATATAACAGGAGACAAGACACATATGTCTACTGGCACCACTTTTGTCTGTTTCAGTATTGGGGATCTTGGAACAAAGATATAAGCAAGGATGAGAATCTTAGGGGCATAAAGATAAAAAAATAATTTTTAGAAGGGCATTTGCTGATGACTTAGTGATTACTTTGGAAGATGCACTTGAGGGTGTAAAAAAGATTAATGGGAAAATTAAAAGAATTGAGGGATTTGGCAAGATTTAAAGTTAATAAACAAAAAACTAAAAATGGTGATATTGACTAAAAACATTACAATGGCAGGCTGAACAGAGTTGATGGAAAAACTGATTTTAAATTGAGAGGAAGGTAAAATAGCTAGGTATTACAATGACCAACATAAATTGCACTTTATTTCAAAATAATTATGTTGAGGTATAGAATGAAATTAAGGAGGACAGAAATGGGAAAAATTAATTTGGTCTCTGTTAGGAAGAATTTTAGTGATAAAAAATGAATGTTTTATCTAGAATGATGTTCTTATTTCAGATAATACTGCAGTTGACAAATGATGTCTTGTTTAAACAATGATACAAGGACATATCTAAGTTTATTTGGCAAGGGAAAAAAAAACAGGAGTGAAATTTAAAGTATTCCAAGATGCAAAGTCATGAGGAGGTTTGCAGCTGCCAAATTTGAAAACATATTTTGCCCCATGCTGTTTGGTATGGTTGAAAGAATGAATATTGCTGAGAAATAAAAGATTATTAGAATTAGAAGAACATGAACTGAGGTTTGGATGGCATGGATATTATGGTATGTGAAGGTAAAAGTTAATGCAGATTTTTATAATCATTATGTGAGAAGTACCATTCTGAGAATCTGGATTAAATACAAATCTAGGTTGTGTCAGGAAGTGTCTCTATGGGTCTTAGCACAAGATGCATTTTATAGAGGGGAAGTAGTTGGTGAAGAGAAATGGTTAAGATATAAGGATCTGCTGGAAAATTAACAATGAGAACACATAATTAAAACAAATGAACAGTTACTGGCAGAGGGGTATAGCTTTCTTTGTTTTTCTTATTTGCAATTATTTGATTTAAGATAAAAGAATTATGAATTTGAAAAAAATAAATCAGAGTTTAAATTGTAGCTATGTACAACTGGTGAACATGTGATTACAAAATGTATAAAATATTGTTAAAATCTGACATGGAAGATGAACAGGTGAAAGACTGTATGATAAAACAGGCTAAGATTTGTTAAGATAATATATAAATGGATCAATGGGAAAGGATGAAAGGGGCTGAAATTTACTTTATGTCATGATCTTAAAGAGAACTTTCACAAAATGATGCATCCCTGGTATATGACCCCTATAAAATTGTCTAGAATGTATAAAGGTACTTTGAACATATGTTGGAAATGTGAGTGTCAAGATGGGACATTTACCATATGTGGTGGACATGTGAGAAAGCTAAAAAGTATTGGGTTCAAATATGTATTTTGATGTGGAGAATTTTAAAAATTAATATACAATTAAAACCTCAATTGTTTCTTCTGGGACTGTTGGATAAATCATTGGAAAGGAATTACTGGAAAATATTTCAATATATGGTTACAATGGTAAGATTATTATATGCTCAGGAATGAAACAGTAATGTATTACCTACCAAAGAGGAATGGTTATTAAAACTGAGTGAATTAACAGAAATTGATAAATTATCTACTCTGATTAAGGAAAAAATTGTTAGCAACATTTTGGAAATACTGGAGGCCTTTGATGAACTTTTTGAAAAATAATGACAGTAACTTGATGATTATTGGTTTTGAAAATTAATATGTATTGACAAATGCAAGAAGTATAAAATATAGATCACTGAGAGAGGTTTGAATGCAGGCAATATACATATATCTGAAGAGGAGATAGTTGGAAGTCATTTTTATGTATATTAATAGATTAGTGTAGATGTTTTGTTGTTTAGTTCTTTGTTTTTGGTGTGTGTGTTTTATGTATTTTTTTCCTTTTCCTTTTTCTTTGCTTTAACTTTTGTGATATGTATGTAAAATTTAATAAAAAATTACTCAGAAAAGGAAAATTTTCTTCATGCAGCACACAGTAAAATTGTGAAGTTTGTGGTGGCAGTTGCCAAATTGGATGACTTTAAAAGAGGTTTAGACAAATGAATGGTGGGCAACTACTAGTCACGTTCGCTATATATTACAACCAATATCATTGGCTGAATGCTTCTCAACATCAGTTATTGGGAACAAGAGCCAGAGGGTGTTGTCACCCTCATGTTCTGACTGTGGGCTTCCCAAAGGCATTTGGTTGGCCAGTACACAAATAGAATGATACCTGCTCATTTGACTCTGCCATCCAAAACTCTGCTTGTTGTTGTTGTTGTTGTTATTGTTGTTGTTGTGTGCGTTCAAGATATTTCCGATTTATGAAGACCCTAAGGCCCTAAGATTTATGATGACCCCATCATGGGGTTTTCTGGGGGCTGTGTGTGACACACTCCAGGATGCATCCAAAGTCACCCAGTGGGTTTCCATGGCCAAGTGTGGTCTCCAGGGTCACAGTCCAATACTTAAACCACTACTCTGGCTCTCCTTGCTCCATCAAATAATGCTTATTCTTTCTTCCTTGCTCCCTCATATGCATTGCTCCAGAGGATAGGACTGGCTCTAATGGAATGAAGTCACAGGAACATAGATTTCTAATGAACATTAGAAGGAACTTCTTGACAGTGAGAACAGTTTGGCAATGGAACCAATTGTCCAGAGAGATGGTAGGGACTACCTTTCCAGAAGTCTTTAAAAAGAGGCTGGGCAACTACCTGCTGGGGATGCTTTAACTGGAGATCCTGGACTGACCAGGGCTTTGGACTCAATGACCCATGAAGCATTTTCTAACTCTGTGATTGCATGATTCTGTGTATGATGTATCACCATATGATGCCTTCCAGAATACTTGAATGTTGTCACCTGTTTCATTTTCAGACATCTCTGTAAAAAAAAAAGTAGCTTTTCCATGCAGACTTTGTTGCATCTCCCTCTAAACTAAGTCTAAAATGTGCAATTGAAATAATCACATATTCTTTCCCTGGCTCCACTTCCCTTCTTCTGTCATTTATGTTGATTTTAGACTGCAAGTTCCTTGGGACAAGGACTTGCCCTTTCGTATTCTGTAAGCACTGTGCACATTGATGAAACTATGGCCATTTCCATACCAGACAGTTATAGTGCTATTATTCCACTTTCAACTTCCCATGGAGTCCTGTGGTTTGCAGTTTAGGGAGGGATCTGGACCTCCAGGATTCCACAGGATGTTGAAAGTGGAATAATAGCACTATAACAGTCTAGTGAGGAAATGGCTTATGAAAATTGTTGCTGCTGTTTTTATTAAACATTATGTTTATATTATTTTCCTGTATGATTTTATAACAGCTCCTGCACTGCCATTGGGTGGAGTGAGGCAGCAACTTCAGGCTGCAGATGGTAAGGCAATGGCAGTCCCTCAGTTTGTTCTGCACCATCTAAACTAGTCTGCTGTTGACAGGTCTGGTGGGGGACCTGGTGCATATCCCCATTAAACAGTTTGTAGCAGTTTCATTCCACTTTAACTGCTGTAGCTCCATTGCATAGAATCCTGGAATTTGTACTTTGAATTCTCTGCCAGAGAATGCTGATGCTGTCATTCCAGGGAGTAGATTAGAAAATTTTGAGTACTACCAAAAATACAGGACTCTGTAGGAAAGAGCAATCACAATTAAAGTGGTATCAAACTGTTATAATTTGCTGTGTGGATACGTTCCCTGTACCACTGCTAATATTCGAGTAAGATTCAATTGCCATTTAGGTCAGCTTCTGTATATAGAGTCCATGGGACTAAGGGAAGAGGGGTAGTGTCCTCTTGTCCTTTGTCCCAAATAGTAAAATGTCTTGGCACATCCCTGTTGCAGAACGTTGGGAGTAAACTATGGGGGATGCTTGTTTCCGTCACATCCTATTTGTGAGCTTCTAAAGCATAACTGGATCCTAGAGTGAATTCTCAAGTAGATGTACCAGCACAGGAACTCTTATGTAAATGTGCCAGTGGCACACTCACATAAACACCCCCTCAATTTTTATATGTGAGGTGAGCCATTACTCTTTTCTCTTGTGTAGGATGTGTTATGTAGTAGATAAGTCAGGGGTGGCTATGTAAGCCTGAATTAATAACATCTTTTTCTATTTTCTTAGGATGATTACTTCATCTACCATTGTTGATTTATGTAATGTGCTTTTTGCAGTTTTGCTAATAACTCTCCCCATCCCCTTTTGGAAACCTCAGATAGATCCCGAGTTTAATCTTTCTAGGAGCAATAGGAGCAACTTTGCCCCCCTTCAGTCATGCCTCTGACATGTGAGCACCAATCCTCTTTAGAGGTTTTATTGACAGCTGTTTCATCATGTAAACCTCTTAAAGCTAAAACCGTGAACCTGATTTTAATGAATATGTCTGATAAAAGGAACAGGAAAGCCAAGGTGGAGTGGGTGGAAGAGGAAGAGAAGGTGCTTGAAAAAGCAGCTTCTTTCCAGTTAGTTGTGTTGGTCTTATTTATAAGAAGAAGATATGTAACTCCACAGTGCGGAGAATATGCAGATCCGATTAGCAAGGATCCTGAACATCTCTATCTGCCTGTCTGTGCCTCTGTCAATATTGATGTTTCTTTCTCTTTTAAAATAGTAATTTTACAAATTTGTAGGGCATTTTGCCCCAGGATACAGAATGGCTGCATTTGCTTCGGTTTCCTGGAGACAATGCAGGGGAGATGCTACACATGTTGATCAAAGAACAGTGCCAGTTGAAAGCTTGTATTCTTTCATCAAAAGAAGTTAAGCTAATTAAAAAGAGAGTTATTTCTCTATTTTTCAGGTCTCTTATCTGAAATCAGCAGGAATTCCTTCCTTCCCAAGTCTATGTTTAGTTTGTGCTTTTTTAACATTTTTGTGTTTTGCTTATGTTCCTTAGGGCATTGAGAACTAGAATAACTCTGCCCCAAACCTGTTGCATTAATGTACATGATTTTTTTAATGATAAATCCTGAAAACAAGGTTCCAAGGAGCTCCTGTTTTCCTGACAGGTTGAATACCAACATGTATCCAGAAGGTTGCTATTACAAATCTGTTCATAGTTGTATAACAGTATTAAAGAGGATTATAGAGCCAGAAATATTTCTTCTAGTCTAGGTAGTTAGAGAATAGAATATCTCAAGAGACCATGTAGCAAGAATATGGCCAATTTTAGTATCTTTTATTAATTTTTGTAGGCAACACTCCTTTTCTCCTCTTCCCACAAACAAACAAACATTGCTCCAACTAGAAAGAGATAACCAAGCATGGGGTTTGTGGGAGTCACATTTCAATTGTGTGCAGACCAAATTTAGTCCCTTGAAATCAAGGGAAAGATTCTGGATCAGAGCTTGGGTGAACCCTGTAAACGCAGTGGTTACCGAGTCTCTCAGTATGTGCAGAGTGCATCAGTTAGGTTGCTATTATTACAATCAGTTGCAATTCACTGGGGATTAGTTGTAAAGGCTCCTAGGATACAATAGGGCATCAGGAATGGTTTCAACTTTGGGAATCTTGTATTTTATAATGAGGACAATTATACTGTTGGGTATATACCTAATTTGTTTGCCAACATGCTGACAGTAACTTGGGATCTGGTGAGTCAGTCAGCATCATCCAGTGAACATCTGGCTTTGATAGGATTTAAGATTCTTTCTTGTTGGACTTTCCTAAATCTAACTTTGCTTTTGTTAACTGCTGCTCCAGTTTGAATTAATACAGTTTGTAACAGATGTGGTCAACTTCTATCCCTCATAGTCCATTTCTGCACTGGATTGTTATAGTGCTATTATTCCACTTTCAACCTCCTATGGAATCCTGGGGTTTGCAGTTTTCCATAGATGCTGAAAGTGGAATAATAGCACTATAACAGTCTAGTGCAGGAATGGCCATAATCTTACTTTGTGTACCTCTTGTTATTTGCCTTCCCTATCCATGCTAGCCACAGTTAACTCCAGAGAAGTTGACAGGCAGGTGCACGTCCAATCAGAGTGCAGTGGCTAGAGTTGTTACCAGGCATGTCCTCAGAGCATATGAATGAATTCATATATATTCTAAGTACATATGCCCATCAGGTTTCGTGTAACTCTGGCAAAAAGTGCACCAGGCAGGTTGGACTCTACAAAACCTATTCACACAAAACTCTCTAAACGTGGAATTTTACTGAACATACAGCAATCAAGATATATGTAGTAAGTGCATTGAGGAAAACAGATATTGAGCTTTGCAAATGGCAAAGGTACACACGGCAAAACAGGCAAGGTTGTGAGGAATTAAAAATAGCTTGAAGCTATAAGAGGTTGTTAGGGGGAAGAAGATAGGAGAGAAAGAGTTTCAAAGGTAAGGGCAATATAGTACTTTCTCTAATACACACACACACACACACACACACACACCAGAGAAGGAAGGGACAGTTTTGGGTAGCTGCAAAGTGCAAGGAAAGTATTCCCCAAAGGATAGTTTTAAGAGGTTGAAAAATGATCTCTTCCTGGTACCTTTGGACTTGTGAGAAGCTAGGGATCAGTGCAAGGAAAGGAAGATAAGCTAAGCAAAGTCCTCTGCACTGGTTCCAGGAGTTTAATGAAGAGAAAAAGCTAACGAGAATCTTCAATTTTGGGGGTTGAAAGAGTGATTTCAGCTCTTTTATGCTGGGATTTTCAGCAAGCAGGCTCCAGAAGGAGGCAGGCAACTCTACTTCTTGGTTCTGGTAGACCCCATTCTAGAATAAATTGCTCTGAATTTGGAATTCTTTTAAAGGCATTTCAGGACTAAGCATGACTTCAGAATTTCTCTAAAATAAGTAACTTCTTTAAACAAAGGCTTCTTGAGACACATTTCCCAAAATTTGGGTTAGCCAAAGGTGGTTAAGCCCCCACTTAAGAAAGACATTACAGAAACATGAAGTCAATTGTCCTTGTCCCAGAGTTGACATTTCCTATTTACATTTCCTGTCTCCAATACATTGTCTGCCAATTGCAGGGCCCACATGTTGAGAGAGACAGAATCTTGTTTGAGGAGTTTTCAGTATTCCAACTGTTTAATCAAGAAGCTTAGGGAAACTTGGTGATGGTAGATAATGGAGTTCACCTGCGAAACTGCCTACAAGATTTGACCATAAGAGGCCTTTCCAGTTAATCCTTCTGTGTCCTTGGCCAGACAATCAAACTTGGTTTCATTTTTGAACATATACGTGTACATCTTAGGAGGTGTGTTGTACGGATCTCGGTGTCCCCTAACAGAGTAGTCTAGCATTCTTCAGAGAAACAAGCTACCACAATCTAGTTTGGGGCTTTCAGACTTGGATATAAACCTTCTTGTGTTTCTCTCTTGTTCTCCTTGTAGCACAGATGGGACTCCAGTTTATAAAATATTAGCATTGAGTTATGGAGGAACTCCCTCCCTTCCTCTCTAAGTGGAAACATGCCAAGTCTCCTTTCAGTCACATGCTTTGTATATGAGAGCACATGCTCAGAACATTAGAGATGGTAATTCCCTAGTCCATACAATCCTTTGGATCTAGTTGGTCTTTTTAATACTCTACTGCTGCCATATCATATCTGAGGAATGAGTGATAAAGAGACATTTTAGAAATATTCAATCTATTTTGGGATGGAATTAAATATGGATAGTGAATGGATGTTGATATGGCATAGCATGGATATTGTCTATGTATATTTGGGGGACTGATTTGATAACTGGCAAAAGAATTTGGGAGCAGCAGATTTTAAATGAGGAACAGTTTGGAGCTGGCACATTTTGTTACACTGAATACTTGCTTTGCCGTCTCTCTCATTGCTTTGCCATCTCTCTCATTATGCTGTAAATGAACTCCAAATGCTGAACATTCAATGCCACACACTTCTTTCTCCCACTTAAGACTCAAATATGCTACAAGATTTCTTTGCATTCAAAAGTTGAGATCAAACTGAACTAGTTCTTCCCCTCAGTCTCCTTTTTATCTGATTTCTTTAGCTCACCCTTTTGGGTCCTCCAGAGGCATTAGTTAAATTTGTGTCACTGATACCAGAGATGTGACATAAAAGAAAGGACGTATGATTTAGATCAACAATTTGTGCCTCTCCTGATTGAAACATGTATCTTTGCTGACACCAAATTATTCAACAAATATTGTCTCTCTGATTCATTTTTTATATCTTTTTTATAAAGTTTGGTGAAGCGATAGCTTTCTCATGGACCTCAGCATATCTTTGTAGTAGTAGTAGTAGTAGAATAGTAGTAGTGATAGTAATAGTAGTTGTTTTTGTTGTCTGCTTCATTACAGACTTATGGTGACCCTAGGGCAAACTTATAATGGAGTTTTCTTGAAAAGATTTGTTCAGACTTTGCCTTCCTCTGAGGCTGAGAGAGGGTTACTTGCCCAAGGTCACCCAGTAGGTTTCTGTGGCAAAGAGGGGATTTGAATCCAGAGCTGTAGTCCAACATTCAAACTACTACACCACTCTGGCTCTCATATCACTGATAGAAATGCCTAGCCAGTGTAGCACCCACCACAAATCAGGATTAATGACTTGCACAAGGTCTGCACAACTTATGCTCCACCAGTATATCCCTCAACTCTGTATCTTGGCTGTCAGAGGTGTTGCAGGGCCAGAAAATTTTGCTTCTTGAGGCAAAGGCAAGATGGTCCTGTATTTCATGTTCAGAAGCAAACTGGATTTGCACTGAATCTTACTTACTTGGCAATGGCACGATGTCCTCCAGTGCACCCAAGGATAATGGGTGAGTTTAGAGATGTGGGACAGGCCACATGCACTTCTGTCCTCTAAGAGATAAGAATGACCAAGGGCTCAAGCAAAACACCCAGAGTATCTGCTGCCTGAGGCCGTTGCATCAATGTGCTTAATAGTAGGGTCAGTGATACTGTTGAGTTGCCCTGTTTTTCTTTCTGTCCCAAAGCAACAGTGAAACCATGTATATCGACCTTGGTGGTTTTCTATACATGACATGGGTTTCTTTGGCATGTGAGATTTTTTTTAAAATATAGGCCTACTGTATATCTGCCCACCATCTGTTCTGAAGATCCAAGTGGTTGACGGATACAGAGTTGTTAATATAAAATGGTAGTTCAAAGTGAGAATATAGGAGCGCGCAGAGGGAATTGACAAAATCTTCTTGCCTTAATTTTATTTTCCACTTTCCAACCTAGTCTACCTTCCTTGAGTCCAGCAGAATGTTGTATACATTTTCCATTGTGTTTCATCTAAGGCTACGATTTCTGTCCAGCTGACTCTTGTTCTCCTGCCCTAACTCTAAACAATAGCTTCAGCAAATTTCAATTCAGGGAAAGGTCTCTGGATCCATTTCTTAGGAAACAAAGGTTGTAACTATGATTAATGTTCCGTCAAAATCCTAGAGCTAGTTTGTTGAATTAGCATTTTAAAAGGGAATATTATAGAACAATAGTGCTGAATTCATATTTTGAGTTTTGTTCATGCTTGTTCTCAGTTCTGGCACCTAACGCATAGCGAATCTTATTTTAAGTTATAAGGCTCCCAACAAGGAGCTCATGACCAGGTCATTTTGTATCTTCAAGACTGCAATGCAAGCTCCATTGAATCCCAGACAAATACTTTCTTTTTATTAAGTACCTTGAACACACACTATATACAACTGGAAAAATTAAACAAACAAAACCAAAACCTCCAAGCCATTCATCAAGGTGTAAGTGTATAAGAGGAGTCCTGCCAGATCAGACCAAATGCCTACCTAGTGCAGTACTCCGTTCGCCAGAATGTATGGGAATCACTTGTCTATGGGAAAACAAGAAACAGGATGCGAGTGCAGCAACATCCTCCATCTTGCATAGTATCTCTGCTACTGGAAGGAACCAATATCCATCATGATGAGTAGCCACTAACAAAGTGAGTAGATTAGGGAGGATCTGCTCAAGGAGGTGAAATTAATTCCTTATGTGGCTGATGCCAATAAAGTGCTAATATTCTTCTGCCCTGATGGTACTTTCAAAGGAAGTGTAGCCCTAGAAAATTCTTAGAATAGCTTTCTCTAGTCTGGTACACTCCTACTGTGGTGGATTACAACTTCTGTCATCCCCAACCAGCAGAGCTGCTGGTTATACTGGTTATGGAAGATGAAAGTTTGAGCCCCAACTTAATGTTCTTATAACAACAACAACAACAACTTCCTCCTCCTCCTCCTCTTTCTTCTTCCCATCATCTTCTTCCCTTCTCACCACCATCATCATCAAATAGGATTTCAAACACTTTTTTAAAAAAATCAGTTTTAATTTTTCGCAAAGCGGACATCTGTTTAAGGTTTTGTGTCAGATTTGGAGAAAAAAGAAAAAGTTTTCAGGGTACATATTTTCTCTCAATTTTAGATGGGAACTCTTGAAAAAATTGAGGTGGCGAGTGAGGTTTTACTCCTCACAAGTAACACATAAGATAGTAAGGTGAATGAATTTTTGATCTTCATGTTATTGCCAGAATACAGTAAATGACAAAACAGACACTGAAGTTTTGTTAGACAAATGTGAGTTCTGATTCTTTGGGACGGTCTTGTTCAGAATTAGCTGCTGCTTGAAGTTCATGAGATGTTTGCAAATGAGAGTGGGATTTGTATGGCACTTGAAATGTTTTGGATAAAGTTTTTTAAACAAATGGTGGGGCTGAGTTCTCAGATTTTTATCATCCATCCATTCTCCGGGGTCTACATTGCAGTAGATTGATCTTGGATACTATCTTGGTCATTTTAGTCTGTTTTTGACACTACCTGGTAATGCAATTGAGACATATTTTTGTTGCTCAGAATTCACAAATTAAGGGTTTTCTATTATTTTCAGTGTCAGCATAATAATATTAAAAATGTGACCCATGTGGTAAGTGGTCATATGATTCTAAAGGTAAGTGGAGAGTGTCTGGATGTGCTAATTAAAACAAATGTGCTCAAGGAGGTGAACTGTGTACCAGAAAAGCAGTTTTTAGTTGATCACATATATTCATTTTACATCTTAAGAAGTAAACCTTCTATTCACTCTGGACCTAATTAGTCATATAGGTTAGTCGCTTAAGTTAAGGAAAGGGTAGACTGAGAAATTCTAGTACATCTCTGGGTCATTTGGGTGCCTTCTGGACATATTTATTAACAGACTGAATAGATTCTGACTCCAGCAGTTTAATAATAATGACAAAGCCTCACCCCCTAAATTAGGCTGCTACCACAAAGAAAACTTTGGGGGAAATTCAACATGTATTTTGTGGTAGATTTTTGTACAGATTCTTCATCTATAAGGGATGGTGGCATTTTTAATTTTTTTTAAAAAAAATCACTTTGGGGCCATTCTGGTGACCCCTGAGCATGAAAGAATGTGACTTGTCTAAGGTCATCCAGTGAGTTTCAATGGTTGAATGGGGACACTCAAATCACTACACCACCAGCATGGCCTAATGGTTTGAGTATTGGACTACAATGCTGGGATACCAGGGCTCAAATCCCCTTTCAGCCATGGAAGCTCACTGGGTAAACTTGGACAGGTCACACTTTCTCAGCCTCAGAGGAAGGCAAAGGCAAGTCCCTGAAAAAAATCTTGCAAAAAACCAACAACTTATGATAGGCTCACCCGAGGGTCACCATAGGGTGGGAAATTACTTGAAGGCACACAACAACAACAACAACAACATCAACTTTAATACATGTCATCAAAGTGCTTACAAATGTAATTAGTTATACAAGAATGCAGCTTGGCTCAGTGAGAAATTATTCTGAGTTGCTAGCATATTTCTAGGGTTCACATATTTTGAACTATGGTTTGTGGGGAATTTCATTTTGTTCTGACATCTTGGACGTTGTGTGTGCATGAGGTCCTCTTCTGCACAGGACAAGAACTAACTGAGGATGTGTTCACTAAGAGCACTCAAAATCAGGAAGAGATCAAAAGGGAAGGATGGAGATAATTCTATCTGTCAGCTGTGACTATACCCTTAGGTGAACTTCATCTGTTTAATGTAGTACCTAATTAGTTAATATGCTCTTAGTTAAACATCAACAACTCTATGTACAGCACTAGGGAGGTGGAAATTAACATTTCTTTCTTTTTTTTTAAAAAGGTATCACTTCACTTTGCCTAAACTCTTCAGCACAAGGTCAAAACACAGCTGCTTTACAGAGAGAACCCCTCTGTTGAAAGTTCCCACTGAACAAAATGGGTAGGAGATTTTCTTTTTTAATGGCATAGAATATACCATTAAGAGTTACTGCTGGCTGAAGTGCTACTGATTTCTGAGTGACCTAGACTTGCACTTACTGTAGCCTAGAGGTGGTAAATAATTACAGATGATCAGTGAAGTCTTAGTCCAGCATTGTTCTTTGTTTTTCTAAAATGAAAATGAGTGTTTATGTTGGACCCTGGCATCCTCTGAAGTAATGGGCAGAATGTTTCCACTAACGGACCCCAAGAACATGGATCAGGATAAAAGGCTGTGTTCCTCTTTAAAAAGATCCATATTTTTTCCCCTTTCCCTCTCCGTGCTTTGTGAGAATGCTTCACCTGCTGCAAATACTTCAGTGCAATGGCGTTATGTGTTTCATGTTCTAACATCTGCGTGCATGAAATGATGATCGGGGTTCCTTACAGACTGCTTAGTTATAGCATCATGATTCCACTCTAACTGGCTTTACTGTATCCTATGGAATCTTAGCGCATCCTATGGAATCCTGATGGTGGTGCACTAGAGCTCTCTGGTTGAGAATTCTAAACACTTCTTAAACAACAAGTTCAAAGATTCTGTAGAATGCTGCCATGGCAGATAAAATGGAATCGTGGTGCAATAACTGGGTAGTGTGGAAGGAGCTCTGTTTATGTTTACTAGCAACTCCCATTGAGAGGCATTTTGCCTCTGGTACTGGAAATTATATGTGTATGTATGTACATAAATATTTGAGTGATTAGTGAACAGGCCTATTTAAATATTGTATCAAGACATTTAGGCTGAAGGGAATATTTCTGGATTCACAGACTTAAGACCATAACACTTTATGAGGCTCTTTCATGCTATCCAATTATAGCACTATGATTTCACTCCAGTTGCTAAAATTGTGTCGTGTGAAAGAACCCTTGGTCATGTGCTGAAGCTAATTAATATCAGAGGCAGAAGCCACCAAAAACATGTGTGGTAGTAGGGAGCTCATACGCTGGATATCAGATTACCCTGCTCCAACTATACCTTTATACACATATCCTATCCTCTTATAACTGGGATGCTTACTTACTTATTTACATTCAGAAGAGAATAACACTCTGCTTAAAAACTCCACCATAAAACACAGATAAAAAACAAACTCACTCCCAATAAAACTTCCAATGTCTCTTTCTCATTGCACAACTATAGCACCACATGGGATGGAAGTAGTGCCATGGCTCCATCATATAGATTTCCAGCATTTTGGGAGGTATTCAGAATTCCCAATCAGATAGCTCTAGTGCCTCAGCAATCTACAAATTCCAAGATTCCATAGGATGCAGCCATGACACTTAAAGAGGTATTGAAGTGTTATTATTGTGTAGTGTGAAGGAGACAATATTTAAGTTTGTGGATCATGACGGTGGTCATGATAGTTACCTGAATATAGTGAATAGTTACCTGAAAATAAATTACATTCATGTTAATGTTGTTTGCTTCTGAATGTGTGATTTAACTTCTAAAACACTCTAAGTTTTAGCAAGAGATCTTCAGCCAGCTGAAATGCAAAATGTTAATTAGAAAGGCAGACAATTTTTAAAGCAGATGCTACCATTTAAAATACTAGCCTGTATGTTGCTTGTGCTTGATTTTATGTGTGTTGTGGTGAAGGTGAACATGGAGAAGCTTTTCTCTTTTCATAACATTAGAATCTGGGGTCATGAGGTGGAGCTCAGTCACGTAGGGATGGAGTTGGGGCAGGCAGTTAACCCTGGGCGGCAATGTTTTTGGGGTGTCCCAGCCCGTAGCCACCACCTGCACACCCTGGCCATGCCCCATGCCCTGCAGCCCTCCCCCATGCCCAGTGGAAACTCCCACATGCTGCAGCCCCGCCCTCCACACTCCAAGCTCCACTACTGGTGAAGCTGAGTGCTGCGAGAAGGAGGATAGGCAGATGGACATACTTCACACAAAGCACAGTTAAACTGCAGTATTCCCTAGCACAGGGTGTAATGATGGCTGTCAAGTTGGATGTCTTTAAAAGGGAATTAGATAAATTCCTAGAAGTTACAGCCGTCAACTTATATGGTCAGGATGGCTATAGGTACTACTTCTAAAGTTAAAGCTAGTATGCTTCTGTACAGTAGTTGCCAGTGAACATGAAACAGAAGTTGTAGTTGCACTCAAGTATTGCATTGTTGCTGTTGCTGTTGTTGTTTTTGTTGTTGTGTGCTTTCAAGTTGTTTCCAACTAATGTTGACTGTAAGCAAACTTATCATGTGGTTTCCTGGGCAAGATTTGTTCAGAGGGTTTTTTTTTTTACCTTCTCGTGAGGCTGAGGGAGGTGATTTACCCAAGGTCACTATGTGGGTTTCCATGCTTGAATGGGAATTGTGTGGGAAGCCCTGGTCTCCAGAGTCACAGTACAATACTCAATTTGCTACATTGTGCTGGCTCTATCATGCTAGTAAGCCTCTTTTAGCAATTGGTTGGCCATTGTGTGAGTACTGGACTAAACAGTCATTCTATCTGAACTAGCACGGCTCTTCATATATTCCTGTTTTCCTCATTTTCTGGCTTCCTTTATGCTAACTTACCCCAAGCAGCTTCAAAGCTGCGTTATGACTTCATACACTTGGCAGAGCTGAAAGGATGATGCTGGCAGAAGGTTCCAACAAACACAGATGGGAAGTGTTTCATGTTAAATAAGACCGTAACTGATGAAAATACCTGGAGGAAATAACTGAAACAGTAAATAGTGCCTTATATAAACCACACATGTAGAAAAATAATAAGCCAATGTGATTATTTTAACAACAGCTACGTTAACCAAGTAACACTCTACCAATGCAACAATACAATATACCAAGTAAACCAAAACTAATACTTACAGGAATGCAGGCCTAAATGGAATTCCATTGACCCATCATATAAACATATAGGAAAAACTAATCTAAATACACATAACATAAGCTAGAGAAATAGATAATAAATTAGTATAGTATTGACTGTAGCCTAGAGATGTTTATATTAGTGTACAAAATGACAGGTGTTTAAACTGCAAAACTAAAAAAAAGGGACTTAGGCAAAAAGATGTCAAAAAGATCAGAGATACATAAACAGAAAAAAATGAAATCTGAACGCTATTTATTAAATATGACTGAGATATTGGAAGGATATGTCTAAAGATGAGAGTGGAAAATACAGTTACATATGATTACAAAGGCTAGGATCTTACATGCAAAGGAACAGAAAAAATGATAAAATACTGGAAATACAGGATTGGCTAATTGAATTATAAGACACCATGGAAATGAACAAATTGAGATAAACCTTGATAAATTCAGAGAGGGCTGGATCTATTTAGAGGATAAATGGGGGAATGTATCAATAATTGTGTTAAAGGAATGATAAGAAGTAAGAATCAGGAATTATGGTACTAAGAGTAATGAAGAGATGGGGAACAATTTACTCAGGAAATTGTAGATGCCTATTGTTTATCTGTATATAGAATTCAAATAGATATTTATTGTATTGTATATTATGTATAGTATGTATTTCATGAGAAACATTGTATAACAAGGAAAAATAAATAAAATATGCTTGGAGGACTTGTAGTAGGGAAAAAAAAGAGAGTAAAATAGATAATAAATTCTGGCCCAAATTAATAATCTGTGAAAGTCTCCAAGATTTCCTAAGGACATTTACTCTAGTAAAATTTCAGCTGTATCACATTAGCGGCTTGCATATACATAAGTGGAGTTGTATGTACTGAAGTTCCTTTTTGTAAGGCTGTGCCTTGCTCTTGCCCTCCATCTAAGAGCCTCCTACCATCAGGTATCTCTTGAGTCATTGGCAGAGCCCCTCCTGCTGTTGCTAACTAGTGGAGAGGGAGGGATGAGGGAAACAATTCAGACACTATGACAAAATCCCAAATCCCCCCCCCAAAGCAATATCTTCATTGGCCAACCAAAATACATCATTCAAGCTTTTGAAGCTTCATTGGCTTCTTCATTGGGAAAAAGATGTTAAAAATCATACAGGAAAAGATAAGTGACCATGTTAGAGGCACAGGCCTATATTTGTCTCAGATGTTGTTTGTGTTGTCAGTTAAGATGGGCTAGTGGGATATCATTGCAGGCAGAGGCCACTCCCGATCTTGGTCTTTGCCTAAGAAAGGGGCTGTTAGATTCACACAGGACAGGGGCAACCTGTCTCTCAGGGAAAGGTGCTTTTCTGTTGCTAAGGGAATTGAAATTTTATTACCTATCTTTTATTGCCTTTCATCCGCAGTCTCCACATGGCCAAGAAATGGAGTGGATTTTGCCTGCATTGATATCCCTCCAGAACATCTTAAGTGACAACCGAAATAACATCTGAGGCAAAATTAAGGCCTGGGACTCTAACATTGTCTCTTTCGGCCATGTGGAGACCATGGGTGATGTCCTTAGGTGATAACAGAGTGGGTTGTATGTTGATGTTTTGGCAATGATGTCTTGCAGGTTTGTGGCCGTTCATAATACAGATTTCACCACAGACGATGACTCTTGGGAAAACAGCTCGGCTGAATTTGAGCAAAGGTCTCAGCTGGGAAGTGAAATGGCCAGCCTGTCCAGATCCTCCTCAGAGAAATGTGAAATGTTGGACAACTTTCATGTCAAATTCAATTTATCCAAGATGAGGTATGAGTCCAGCTTTTGTTTCACTGTTAATGTTACTGCAAGCATCAGAGGCTACGGAAAGAATCAAGAAATTGATTTTTCTCCTTCAGCAAATGAGGAAAATAACGCTCCATATATTTTGTCATATCCTGCCATTGATTTCATGCGGATCACCCCCATGAAACAGATGATAACGTCTGTTCAGATTTATAGCCTCAGGAAACAGTAGGGGCTAAGCATACAATCTCTCGGCTCTTATATTTGATAGTTTATGTGAATGGCAAACATCTGCAGTGCAATCTTATGCATGTGCCTAGAAGTAAGTCTCAAAGTGTTTAGAAGTTTCCATAGTACTAGATGCCTAGTTGAAACCTTGACTTATTTGCATGGTTCTTCTTTGGAGAAGTTATATGTCAAAATCACTTTCCTTATATGTTTAATTGGAGGGATAAAGTAACCTTTTAAACATTATTTTTGTAAAAATGTAATTTTCTACATTAAAGATATAATGGCCTGAATCCCATTGTTAGTCACAACTAGAACAGACCCATTTAATCATTGGGATTTAGTCCTGCAACCATGTATGTGTAGGGGAAAATGTAGGAGGGCTCTGTCCCATTGAACTGACACTCCTCTAAGACGGAAATAAATGGCTATTACAGTAGGAGATCCTTCTTCTCCCATATTTCCTCATGAAGCTAGTCAAGTGTGTCAGCACTAGCCCCACCTCTTCTCCAAGCCCTTTATTCCTTCAGCTAACACTCTTCAGAGCAGTAAGAACTTTGGCCTGGATTCTGTAACATAGTGGAAATCATAACTATAACTGGGGAAAAAATTAGTTTTCTAAGCTCTGACTATAACAGCAAACCTTCACATTTGAAATGATTTCATAAGTAGATTTAGAGTACTAAGAAGTTTGATTTTTTTCTGAATTACAGGGCAATAGATTCTACATTACCTCATATGATCGGGCAGTTTTTGTTTCTTTTTAGAACTCAAGTTCTAGGTTTTCTTGCATGTAAATTTAGAATTTGTGAAGCCAGTAGAAATGTTTGTACCCCTTAGTTAGTCTTGTTCAAGTCTTACAGGTTCTTCTATTGATGAATTGTTCTGTCCCACTGTCTTAATTTTTTTTGTTAATAATTCTGTGATTAAACACAAAACCACACAAAACAGTAGGTCCAAACACTGTGCACATTTTATAAACAATTTTCCTCCAACATGGTTATATCAATAGACAGAATATATATCTTGAAAATGTTGACCTTTAAGTTGCTTTGTCGCACTAGGGCATCCCATTTATTTTGCAGGCTAATTTCTTTTTGCGGTAAATAAATGGAGACATTTCATCAACCCAGAACCTAATGATTAGTTTATTTCATCTGAGTTTTGGAACTGTAATTTTATTTTTTATAACCATGGTGCATCATAATTTAGTACACAAGAACAGAACACAGAATGCATATCAAAATGCACAATTAGCTTATGATATCATTTATAGTTATCATACAAAAAAAATCTAGAAATGCTAAAATTTACAATAAAACATTCCCTTCTAAGATGAAAGACACACTTCTTCCTTCCCTGTATTAAAACATAATGAACTAAAAGCTTGGAAAGACAAGAGACCATTCTATTTACCTTGTTAAATCATGTCAATTCACTTCATATATTGGGGCAGGTACCAGTATAGATGTATTAGCATGATTGCATAATTAAGGCTTACTTTAGGAATTAAGAAGTGAAAAAGAGAAGCTTGTTGAGAAGCTTCTATCTGAATTGTGTCTTTTTTCCCTTTTGGGTGCATCTTTCATATTGCAGATGGTTTTAGGCAACCAACTCTCATTAATTACCTGTGGTGGTAAAGCTTCATGAAGGGACTGTACCACAGCTTATAAACTCACCAGCTGGAGTTAATAAACAGAACAGTGAATATGACACATTGCGAATTGCTGCTACATACAATAGCCCAGCTGTCAATACAGAAGATTAGTAGACCTTTATAAATAAACACAGAGCCTGCTGCTAGCAATATCTGTTTTGCCCCATAGTTTTTGTTTTCTTCTCGTACCCTTCCTGCTTAACCTTCACTTTTTCTGGGTGATATATCAGTGCGTTCAAAGCAGCATGGAATTCCTTGTTCCTTATCATTGATGTGTAAGCACAGCCAGATGTAATTGCCCTAGTTAGGTAGAGCGGTTGGCAGCTACTCTCACATTGTTTCCTTTATGCTGCAGCAGAAATGTACTCCTCCTGACAAATTGTTTCCTGAAATATTTGCAATACTGTATAGTTGAATAGGCATGCTAGAGTTTCCAGATGCTAAGGCGACTTAAATTTGCAAACCTCCCCAGAGAGCCATGCATGCTATATAGCTAAACTCCTGAGAGATTCTGAAGCAGAGAAAATTCCTGAGACTAAGACCATTTCCACACTAGACTGTTCGGGAGGCCCCTCCCGAAACTGCAAACCCCAAGATTCCATAGGATGTTGCAAGTGGAACAATAGCACTATAACAGTCCAGTGTGGAAATGGCCTAAGTGCTCATGGGTGATGGTCATCACTGTATCTCACCCATGAGGAGATGCTTGTTCTAAGATGCAAGGGTTCTAGGATGCAAGTAGCCATTAATGCAAACTGATTAGATGTTCTATAATGGCAAACATTACAAAAATACAAACAAAGATTGAAATCCTGTTTGTAAAATAGGCATGTGTAAGTTGTGCTACTCACATGGGATGAATGATTTATCATAGCTCAAGAAATGTCTTCTGCTGACAGTGGCAGAAGCAGAGTTTTTCATGGCTGTGAATTGCAGATTGTGGTGCATATTGCATATTATTCATTGCACATTGGTATCCAGTCACTGACAAGTGTTGTGCAGTGTTCTGCATGGAGGTTGTGTAGTTCTGGTGCAGTCTATCTCTGCCTGCAGAGATGTACACTATCCTGAAGACATGTTGGATTGCAGCCAAAATGTGCACAAATGTTTCTGTACATCAGAGTTAGGCAAATGAGACCAGTCCAAGGGCCAGTTTTATGACCTGGGGCCCTCTAAAGGCTGCATTGGTAACAAAAATATAAAAGCAAAACACCGCAGTGGCTGAAAGTCCACTTCTGGTTCTCAAAAATTGATATTTTTTGATGTTAGACAGTACAGGGAAGGCTTGCAACCTATTAAAAATTTTAATTGTTGCCTCTGCAGGCTTTTAGGAGGAGCAAGTTGCTGACCATTTGGGGCCAGTAAAAGGTCAATTTGGGGATTCTGGAGGTATTGTGGGCCACAAAAACATCGTGGGGACTGCATGAAGGAACAGGTTGCACTTCACTGACCTTTGCTTATCATGGATTTACCATATTTGCTGGAGTATTAAACACACCAGCATATAAGAAGCACCCCACTTCTCAAGGGGTATTTTTCAGGAATTTTTTTTTTTAGTTCTCTGGTGAGCAAAATGGACAGGAAAGGAAGGGAAGGAAAGGAGTGCTGCACCTGGAGAGGAGGGGAATGAAAAGAGTGCTGCACCACTACTCCTCTCTTCCTGTTTGCTTGGACAGAGACTCCAGGCAGAGTCAAAATGCACAGGAGAGGAGCACAATGAACTTTAGAAACATCTATCAATTTTCATATGAGGCGAGTGAATCGCTCTGTGCCGTTACTCACCGGGTCTTCTTGGGTCGAAGCAACACGGACTCTCCCTTAAGCCCTTCTGCAGGGCTCCTCCGTTTGGTCCAGGGCGAATCGGAACAGTGCGAGGTCTGTAGATCCGCACTGCTCAGACTTACAAAATGGCAGCTTTCTGTTCTTCATGGGTCTGGACCAACTGCTGATGGTGGCCACGCCCACAGCCAGCCCTCCACTGATCACAGGCTTGCATTGGTGCAAGCCTGCGCATCTGCACAAGTGAGGAGGAATGCAATGGCACGCTCCAGAAGATTGAAAGACTGGATTTTTCTGGTCTTCATTTAGTGTGCTGGAGGACCATTGGGGGCATTTTGAATCGGACTAAGGTGAGGAACTAAGGTAAATAGTCCAAACCTAGTCCGATCCAAGGTGCGGACAACCTCCGTGACAGGACGCCTTGGCCCATTTTAACTTCCTGGTGTCGAAAGGGCCCATGTTCCTATAGATCAAGGCCTCCACTACCCCTCCCTTCCTGTTTTGCCTGGGCATAGAAAACTCCTTTCACTCCCCTTCCATTCCCTATGTTTTTACCGTATTTGCTAGTGTATAAGGAACACCCCATTTTCAGATGTATTTTTTAGAAAAAAAAGTGCAAAAGTGCCAGCGAATACGGTATTTATTCTATCCTGCCCTTTATTATCACAGGATTTCAGAGTGGCACACAATACAAATAATTTAAAACATTTCCAGATGAAAAAGCATGATAATTTGAATATGAAAAACTAGTAATTGCAACAACAGTTAAAACCACTTTAAAAGCAACAGTTAAAACCACTTTAAAAACTTCAACTGTCTAAAACTACATAAATGGTTCACCTTGACTACAGCTCCATGCATTGCACTAGAAGATGTTCACAAAATGGTTTGTTGGGTGATGTCCCCATAGGAGAAACGTTCTCAGAATTTCCCTCGGATTTCCCTAATCCCTCAGATTGTTCATGAAAGAAACCCAATGTGATGTTTACTGTATCACCAACTTTGTGTCAATCACCTGCCAAAACTCAATAAATTGTTAGCTGCAAAAATAAAATTAAAATGAAGAGTACATATAAAATTATTGCATACAAAGGAGCCAGTAGAATCAATGACTCAATTGCCCCATTGCTTTCTAAGTATGACTATAGCCCAGTCCTAGCACTGGGATGCATTGAAGCCGGTCCATGATACATGCTACCACATGACATTGTTGCAGTCCTGCTCGTGTCACATCCCCAGCTTTTGCAATTGCACATTATACTATCACTGGGAAAAAAAATCCAGTAATAGGCTCCTTTGGTGTGATGATTGCATCAGCTGGGGCCATGCAGAAAGGGCAGAAGCGCTATCAAGATGCTTCCTTCCTCAGTGCAGCATAGGAGGAAGCTGACTGCGCTGTGGAAGGAAGGAGTTAGCCTGAGCACTACCATCTGCTAGCAGCCAGCCAAGTGGGAGGGGAGTGTTCGGGACATGCTGACATCCTAACAAAGGCATTGCTTGGATGATGCCAGGACATCATGGGATGCAGGTAAGGTATGGAAAGGCCTCCAGTCTGAATTCAGCCCATATGATGTTCAAATGCTTGAGGCTTTCACAGTTTTATTAATGGATGAAGGAGAAAAGAGTCTCAGATCTGCAAATTCAATAGTAAATAAAGAGTTGCATTGCACCAGGGAAAACCACAGCTGTGTTTTAATGTTGCTTTGGGTCCCAATACTAGAAGACAGGTGGATTTTTAAATAAATAAATATTTTAAAAAATAGCCCAAAGGAGAAGACTCTGCATCTTGCCCACTGCAAGCCAGATGTAAGTAAACACGTTTTGAATCTGAGCTTGTGAAACGTGGATTGGCATTTATTTTTATATCCTACTGTGGTATTATTATTATATACAGGTATTGGATAGGAAATGACATTGTGCCTCCTTCCCTTGAATAGCCTGAGTACTCTAAAACTAGAAATCTGAGGAGGCTGTTGTCTCTGATGTCAGTGAAGCAATGAATCCTCTCTGGGTTTTAACCCAAACATTAAAGGAGCTATCCAAACTGGTGAAACCTATCCCCAAATTGTTTAGACCCAGACTAGATTCACTGCCTCAAAAGCCAACAGGTCTGTGGCCAAATGTTTCTACTTTACCTGTCAATAAAGACTTGCAGGATGCTGAAGCTAGGTTTTTTTAAAGTTTTTTTTTTTTTTTGGTCAAGGACACAGTTTTTCACTAGTTACCTCATCAAGGTTTATTTAAGCTGAGGAGACATGAAGTAAAGAGAAGTTTATACTAGGTATTCTTGATGAAGTGGTGATTCTGAAGTCAGTATGCAAAAACTGTTCTTAGTTTTTTTCCCCTTCCCATTGATCCAAGGTATCTTAGGTGAAAGACAAAAGTAGCCTTCTTCAGCCATTTCCCTTCAGGTGAGGAACAAGCATATAGGGGAGACATTGGAATGTGCCGGTTGTCCTCCTCCCTACCATCACACCCTCCCCTGTCCCATTCTGTTGTCTCCATATCAGGGCTGCAGAGCTTGGAAAATTAATTTCGAGATGAAAGACTACTGACATGCTGCATGCTCTTGGTCTTGGAGGTGACCATATATGTCCTGCAGGCATATATATGTAGTTTTCATAAGAAAGCTGATCCAAGTCTTCAAGAACAGAATTTAAGCTGATGCCAGAAATATGGAAAATAATGTCTTCCTTTCAGAATGTGGAAAGGTTGCATTTTTATGGACTATGAATCCCCAAAACCCTCCAGCAAGGGGCCTGAGGGCTTCTAGGAAGTGTCATCCAAAAAGCAAAATTTCAAGTTCTGCTTTTTCGATGGTCCAAGACTTTGAATAAAACTTATAAAGCTTTATTTCAAACACGTGAGCAATTTGTTAGTTTGCCTGTCTTTCTCTGTGGAGAGCAGAAGAAGCTCTCCATGACAGAACAGCTTGCTGTGGATAGAAATATAAGCCTGCTTTTCCATATTACCTAGCAACACAAAATTTGGGCTACTGCTTTTTGACATATTGTTCAGTGCATGAAGCAGCTTTTAAAGTAAAGTGCAGATGCATTATTGGCTTAAAAAAATCCCACAGAATTGGAGTGGCAAGGTCTTGATGATAGTAAATGTGTGATCTGAGGTCTAACCATGGCTAGCTGCTAATCTGTTAAAAGCACTGATTCCATATGTCGAAGCACCCAAAGGGGTGGTGGTTTGTGAGGGGAGTGCTCTAAGTGCTGCAGTTTATTAATAAAATTACCTCCCCATCTCTCAAGGTAAGCTCTACATTGTACCATCATGTCAATTTGCCAATATGAGTTGGTTATTTTAAGAACAAGCACTTTCTGGACTTTTAAAGGGTGGGTTTAATGGTTCCTGGATTTTATTGTCCTTTCCGGGTGCCTGTTTTAGTCACCATTATTTTAATCCTGTTTGGAAAGGATTAAATTAACCTTGACTTTAATATATTGGATGCAGTTGTATTGAGCATAATTAAATTTGTACAATAAATGGTTTGAAATATGTAAACATTATACATCCATAACAGTAGCACATGTTGGGAAGAGACACTTGGCATAAGGCAAAGAGATAACTCTCTAAGAGAAAGATGGCATGCCATTCTCATATATGTTTTAATATATGGGTACTAACAATCCTGAGACAGCAATACTTGTCCACTGGTTTCATATTTTTAACTTGATCTGGTCCCTATGTACTAAGACCTCAGCATTCATTGAACAAAGAGCCTGGAAACCAATGTATTCATCCTAAATGCCAATGTAGCACAGTTCAGAGGTAAAGCATATGCCTTGAATGTTGTAGGGCCTATCTTCAATCATTGACATTATCAAGGGCTGCTTAAAATGGTGGACAAACAGTGACAGTTTTCCCTAGGAGCCCACAACACAAACCCCACACACCTCAGCTCCTATGTGTTTACCACTGGCTCCTGGCCTGGCCATGTTGCATCATTCACCAGAGCTCCACAAATGTGTAAATGCACTAGTAGGGAGGGAGAAACACCCTTCTCCAGCCTGTCCGAGGCACACAAATCTTCAGGATAGGCCTGATCCAAATGTACATAATAACTACCTCCAACCTACTCACTGTCACCACAACATTCTGGGTTTTAATGCCTTCGCTGCATATCATAAGCTGCTAGTAATGAGGGTGGGAAAACATGAAACAATGTGATGTTCCATTCTAGATGTTACAGAACGAGAAGAAGTTTTTCTTTTATGCACCCACATATATGGTATCATGATCTATTTTCTCCCCCATGGATGCCAGGGAACAGGGATGGGGATGCCTTTTGTTTCAGACTCTGGGGAGCTGGAGCAAGTCAAGAGTATGCTAGATGGCCTGCTTATGCCATCTCTTTATTTTATGCACAAAAAAAATAATTAAAAAGTCAGTGATGGATCTCCCACACAGTCTTTGATAAATGGCTTCTTTCCTGCCTTAGTTCCTCATCAAAATGACAGGAATGCTAACTGCCAGCCTTGGATATTTGTGATGTGAATGGGTGGAATAACATATTCCCCCACTAGTATTATTTCTTGGTGAAAACTCTCCTTTATTTCTTTCTCCTTTCTTTCAGATGCTGCTTAAGATTCTTGAAGGTTTCTGGCCTTTTTATCTTTGTAGTTGTATGCTCTGTAAGTACTGGATCTCCAAAGTGTCCAAATGGTTTTGTAGTAACTATTCATAGTTAAATCTGACAGTACAATTGAGGTCTGCAGAGCAAGTGTTGCAGCATTGAGTGTTCCTGGGATCTTTTCTCATTACACAATTATAGCATTATGATTCCACTTTAACTGCCATGGTTCCATTCAAGGGAATGGTGAGGCACTAGAGTTCTGTGGTTCAGAATTTCGAATACCCTTCTGTAAACAGATAATCAGATGTTTCAGATTCTCTGAAGGCAAGCATCCTAAAATCAGACTCTAGCTTCTTTCTTCTGAATTTCCTTATTTCTAGGCAAGTATAAAACCTGTGATGGACTAGAGGATGGGGTTAATGAAGCCAAAAATACTGAAATAACCTGAAAGTGCGCACTTATAGAGCAGGAATAGGCAACTTTTAAGGAGTTGTTGGGCTGCTCCGTTAGTATCCCAATCCTCACATCCAACAGAGCTTGTAACCCTTGCTGTAACCATGCTTCTAATTTTTGTGAGCACTACCTTTGTTTCAAAATGAGATATGAACCTAGTTTTCAAGATAAATCTTAGCTCCAGAAGTGGAGAAGTGGAAAAGTTCTTGAAGAACAAAACAATAACAACAACAACAAAAATGTGCAAATGTGCAGGGAGCATTGCCACAACATGATGACAGCAAATAAAGTGATGCCCACCACAAACAAAAGTGGAGGGCTGTATGCAACTTGCAGCCCACATGCTATAGATTTTAGAACATAAAGTACAGAGACTTGGCACAATGAGACACAATGGACTAATTGCTTATAAATTGAAATAAACCTAAACTGCCAGATTAAATCTATCTTCATGTGCTGAATTCTGCCTTGGGATAATTCCCCATCCACTGGCAACATACCTTAATGGATACATGGTTGTCTGAGTCTGCAGGTACCATTTTCATGGCACATCACATTTGCAGATTGGGAACAGGATGCTGTTTGGTCAGGGTTGCTGTCCTTGTAGCTGAAACCATAAGTGGGATGCAGATGGTTGTGTTTTAGTGCAAAGTATTGCTATTGCATCCAGTATCACTTAAGGTATGGAAATAGCTCCAAGTTTTCCTGCAAGTCCCTTGAAGCATTAGTTTGGAGGGGGCTTTTCTCTGTTACAGATATAAAGATAGGCCAGATAAGGGATACAGAAGTTTAGTAAGAAGCTGATGGGAATTAAAATTAGAGGACTTTATTCCTGTCCACATTGGAATGTGAAATGTCCTAAATGCCTTTGTTTTTTGTTTAAATATATCTTAAGGAATTTAATACAAACGGAACTAGAAGTATCAGAAACAACTCATGTAATTTTGTAGACATTGACCATTTCCACATGGGCTTAAAAAACTGGTGCAGAGCGTCCTCCAGAGAGGATGTCTGCACCTGGGAGTGGATTGGGTTGGACTACTTTACGTAGTTCCGCACCTCAGTCCACTCCGGAATGACCCGAAGTGGTTGTGCAGTGTACTTTTTAAAAACCTGTTTCTTCAGGTTTTTAAAAAGCACGGAGCGCGCCACTCCGTTCCCGCACTCCGGTGCAGATTTGCAGGGCCGCACTAGTGCAGCCTGCAGATCTGCTGGGGGCGGGCTTTAGGCTGGCGAGCTTCAGCAGTTGGTGGAGAGCCTCCACCAACTGGAAGCCGCCAGTTTCATCCCCGGAGCAGTGCAGAGCGGCGGCCATGCACTGCTCCAGAGCGGCCTGGACCCGAGCGTCGAGCCAAGAAGTACTGGGGTGATTCCATTGCCACGTGCAGAAATGGCCATTGTTTTCACCACGAGTGACACTAGTAGACACTGAGAGATGAGTGTGTTATCCAGGAGTGTTTTCATAGGGGATACCTTTTGCTTTTCCTGATTCTGTCACTTGAATGCAAAGCACAAGGTGTTTACAATGTGTCCAAATAGCTTGTCTCTGCTTTTGGTCTCATGGTAGTGAGATTATTCTTGTGTGGCTCCAACAAATGTGCAAGAAGATCAGAGTCACTTTAGGGCCCTGTGTGAAAAACTTCTGCATTTCTATCTCAACTTTGGAGGTATGCGTTTAAGATATAAAAATAAGCAACAGAGTGCTTGTCTAAGGGAATCATGGTAAAAGGTATCGATCTCCTTTGCAGTGTTTGAAGATTTTCACCTTTTGTGAGACAGGTTGTTTAAACAAGTTTGGTAATTCACCACATTTATTATTTAATGTACCCCCAGGTTTTATTTAGCATTCATCCTGAAAATGGAACACCTTGGCAAATGCTGGCTGTCTCACCTATGGAGAGCTATGGTATCCTTTACCACTTTATGTCTTTTTAAAATGGCAACAGTAATAGTGAATTACAGTGTCACTGATAGGAGAAGGATTTAAAAGTGGTTGATATGAAATGGCTGAGTCTTTGCTTGCTTAATTAACTACTGACAGTGATTTATTTCTTCTGTCACCTTCATGCTGCCTCTTGGGACTGCTTTTTAAACCAGTGAATTGATTCATTTGCAAATCTGTTTCCTAAGTTTGCTACCCAAGTGATAATGGAAACTTTTGGATGATAACAACTGAACAAACAGAGAAAATGTAAAGTTTTAAACTGGAATATACTAACTTAGCACTCCTCCATTTCTCATTTTTTAACAGTCTTAAGTTAATTAAGGCCACTTCCAATTTTTTAAAAGAAAAAGTCTACAGAAAAATGTGTATTCACATACATCAATATACATGTTTCTCCTAGTAAGAACATTTTTGCAAGTAGTTTTCTATTATAAAATGTGTTTTTGTGGGAGATCTTCAGTAGTAAATGCATTTTTGTGTGCAGTTTTCCTCAAGGTGCATATTCTTACATGAATTTTTGGACTGGAGAGCAGTAATAGAAAAATCTGGAAAAGTGCAAATTTCAGTATGCTTCAGTTCCTGTGTTGGTTTGGGAGGTGTGCACATTGCTGGACTTACTGACTGAACAAATTTCTTCCTCCTCCTTAAATGTGGCTTATTATTTATAGAACAGCCACAATTTTGCCCTGACAATGGCACACGGGCTGGAGTACAGTGTGGGAGGGCTTTATACTCAGACTGACTGACAATGCACCCGCAGTGGAATTTTAAAAGCAGCCCACAGCATCACATTCTAAAGATCACCTGGGACACATTCTGCCTCAGAATACCATAGTGCTGCAGGTCAAGGCTTTCTCTTGCTCAGTCAGGAACCTGCAATCCTGCTTACCATCCTGGCTTTGCAAAGACTACTCTCTCAGAACAGCTACAGCCCCGCTATGAAGGAGACAACAAGGTTACCATTGCTAAAGCTTGAGTGATGGTGGGAGGAATGAAACAGGCATGTGCCTGTCTAGGAGGTGGAGTATCAATGGACACTGATCAGGCTGTAAGTTCTGCACAATAGCATCTAGTACCAGGGGGAAGTTGGTGACTTATCTCTTTTCAGTTAGAACTTGGTAGAACATGTTAACTTAAAGTCAACACTGCATTGTGCAGCATGCCCTGCTCCCCTCCCTCCTTGTCCTTTGGCTCACCGATCAGCAGTGGCAGCTTGCCAGCCTAATCTGCATCTGCAGAGGTTGTAGCTGGCACAGGGTCTGAGCACAGCTTTCCCATTTGCTTTTTGATAAGCCAGGACCACAAGCACATCTATGTCTTAAAACAGAAGGAGATGGCTGTCTTCACACATCAGTCTTCACTGAGACAGCTCTTTTAATGGAGACAGCTCTCAGAGGCTGATGCACTCTGATATTTCAATGGAATCAGGACTCACGTGATGAAGCACTGATTATTCTGATAAACAAGGATGAGGATGCAATTGGTCAACCAGCTCAGGCTTCATGGGTCCTTCAACTATAGGATCTAAATAAAGCAGACCTAAACGTACATGCAGTGCAACAAACTAATAGACCTTTAAACAGTGTTGACCAAACACATAAAGCAGGAAACATATATAAAGTGTAAAGCACAATAGCTGAGATCCTGCATTGTCAGGCATAGATATGAGGACAGAGCTCCATTGTTATAGCTGCTGATGCTGATGTCACCCCCCAAAAACCTACCTCTTAAGCCAGCAGTGCCCCAACCAAAGGGTTTCTGAGGTGCTCTAAAATGAGGTGCTGGGAAATGAGTACAATGAGAAAGGCAGCTGGAGAGACCTCTCAGGGTCCTGCTGTAGTTGCTTGTCTCAACATACTTGAGACTGGGAGAGTAATGCAGTCTTCAATTCCCAGCACTGCAATCATCAATACCTAAAAAACTCTTCAGCTGGGGTACTGCCTGACTTAAGAGGTAAAGTTTTTTGAGTCACGTTCAGTCATTAATGAAAATAAACATGAATTCCCCAAATTACAAGATCATAATCCTAGCTTACAATATCATAAATGAACAGGATGCCAGTAGCTGTGTACTAATAATTACATGATGACAACAGACACTGTGAATACCTTATTTTAATACCCAGATCTTTATTGACTCCTAGACCATTTCCGCACTACGCTGTTATAGCGCTTTATTCCACTTTGAACATCCTGTGGAATCCTGGGACTTGCAGTTTAGGGAGGGATATTTAGAATTCTCAGCCAGAGAGCTCTTTGGCCTCCCTAAACTATAAACTCCAGAATTCCACAGGATGTTGAAAGTGGAAAGGCAGCACTATAACAGTATAGTGTGGAAATGACCCTATGCAATGAAGCGTGATTTTTGGCAGAAGAATTCTCTATTATAATAACATTTGAAATGTCTGATATTGGAACAGGGTTTCTAAAATATTCACAATTTCTTAAACAAACCTTTCTAATGACATATTTTATACAGTACAGTATTGCCAACAAATTACAAATAATTTTGTAATATTACAACAATATATCTTGTGAGCTATCCCTCTGTTAATGCAAAGTATTTGGGAGTGATGTGGCCATGGACAACTACTTAAGACTCATGCACTTCACAAAAAGACTGGCTCCTGATGGAGATGAAACCCACTACAACTGGTTTATTGATGGTAATCAAAAAATCTGTCTGAATTATTGGACTTTCTGTGGGAGCATGAACAATGAATGCCTGCTCGTCAAAATTTATCACTGTGTTACTGTCTGAGGTGATACCGTGCCATCCACCCGTTCACCTCAAAGTAGCACGTTCTTTCAGTCATTATCTCTCTGCCCACTGACACATACTTGCAATGTACCAGGATTATTTTTGCTTCTGGCACAACATGGCTGAAAAAAGAATGTGTATGGATAATGTGTCTATGCTAGACTGGGAGCACTGAAGTGGATAGAATAACTCAGAGTGATGTGTGTTTTGGCTGAACATTTACTTTTTTTAAAAAAAAGTCTGTTAATCACCTTTTTATTTTTAACAAAGAGTGATCTCTTTGGAACTCTTCCTTTAAGCCAACAGCACTGGGAGAAGATGCATTATCTATTCCATGATTAATCTGGCAGAATTTCAGACCACCTTGTTTTCCCTCCTCTCTTTTTGCCATTATTGATTTTCCTTGCATCACCATCTCCCTAATGCATTCCCCGAGATGCTCATCTGAGGTGGCTTTCCTGCTGCTGTCAGATACAAAGCCATGCCTCCCTTTCATCCTCTTCTTATTCCACCAACTCAGCCTATATGTGCTTACTTGAACTCATCGGAATTTTCTGTATCTATTAAGATTTGCGCTAAATCTATTGTGATCACAAATGCATTTGGTTTGCACATTGGCAGTAATTCAAGTGAAATGGGTTTAGTGTAATTTCCCAAAATGTGGAGGGTGCTGTTTCTGTTTCCTCTTCTCTGACTTATTGGCTTAAAAGCTCAAAGGCTCTCCCAGAGGTGGCGCCAGGGTCCATAACACTAGGCATCTTTTTTCCTGGACATGAAATGTGTGCTGGGCATGTTGTTTGTAAAGCTGAATGTTAAAAAAATCAGTAAATGAGAAAGGAACCATCTCAAGAATTGCATTACAAGAACTGCCCCCAAGTTCCTCCCTTCACTGAGTTGAAAAGGATACCTTCTTTTAGAGTTACGATGATATTATCAAAGACCATCCTTCCCTCCCTCTATTTATATCCCACTTTTCTCCTAGGCAGGAACTCAAGGCAGCTCAGAAAAAGACAGAAAATTACAATAAAAGCACCTGTAGTTAAAAACATACAAGATCAAGGGTTGAAACATTATTAAAATAACCATAAAATTAAAACCATTTAAAATGTTACTTCAAAACAAAGATCAAAAACTGTACAGCACCATAACAGCCCTTATCTTGTTTACAATCAGTTCCCAAAGGCTTGTTGCAATAAAAAGTTCCTAACCTGGAGGAAGGAACTATCCCATCTTCCCTAGTGAGGGAGTTCCAAAGTGTCCAAAGAAAGCCCTCCCCATGTTCCACCAAAAGAGCCCACGGAGGAAGTGGGATAGAGAGAAGTGTCTCCCATCCTCCATTATTCCAGGGTTGGTATATTTAAAATTAACCTTCAGTTCTTCAGAGATATTGGGTCAGCATTTCCCAGACAGTCAAACAGGTTTGAGCCCAGAATTACATTAAAAAAAAAAAAATCACATACAGCCAAACTTTTTTTTTTTTTTTAGGCTGATATTGTGGTTCTCCTGTTATCTGGGCAACACAGCTGAGGGGCATAGTCTTTCTTCTAGTTTAAACAAAGGGTTAATGGTGTGATGGATTAGGGTACTTTTAATCTGGGGGTCAGCATCATTTAGCAGCTGCAGAGATTATGAGAAACAATTGCCCAATGATGATGGCCAGTTTTGGGGAACTGTGGAAGCTCTGAGATACTCCTATGATGAAAGGTAATAAAAACAGTGGCACAATGGGAGACTCGAGAGATTTTGGGACTGGTAGAGAGGTAGGAGAGATATTGGCCCTTTCCTCACTGGCCTATTAAAATGGTGCAGAGCAACCTCTGATGGAGGTCTTCTGCACTGTGGAATGGACTGGGGCGGACTACTTTTCGTAGTTCCGCACCTCAGTCCGCTCCGGAGCGACTGGAACTGGTTGTGCAGTGTGCTTTTTAAAAACCTCTTTTAACAGGTTTTTAAAAAGCACGGAGCTCACGACCCCATGTCGCTTCGTTGCTGTGCTCCGGTGCAGATTTGCAGGCGTGCACACAGATCTGCCTGGGAGCGGGCTTTAGGCTGGCGAGCTTCTCCAGTTGGTGGAGAGCCTCCATCAACCAGAAGCCACCATTCTGGACGCCGGAGCAGTGCGGAGCAACGAGCTCGCACTGCTCTTCGTCCCAACGGATTTACCCGGACGCTGATGAAGTCCGGTGAGTACCGTTTTTGCACGGTTCCTTTCCCATGTGCGGAAAGGGCCACTGCCTCCCTCACCATCCCTAAGGGAGCTTGTTTGTAGGCTGGGCAAAGATGTCCAGACTCCCAGATTTCCAAAAAGATCCAAAGACCTGGAACACCGTCTATAACACGAGTACAGTAGGAATGTTCAGCTAGTTGCGTTAAGGCTTATGTTTCCCTCTTACCTTGACTGATCATGACTTAGACTGTTCTGTAATTTTGTAACTTCTCCTAAAGTAACATCTAAAGGAAGATGCCTTTGTGTACAAGATAGCCTTTTGGTAATGTAAGATTGCTTGCTTAGAATAAAAGCTTTCCCTGGAAGATCTCTTCTTTAGTACTCTTCATGTGCGTTTACTTTGTGTATGAATGCATGTGTGTATAGAGTTCTTATCTCCCATGGGAGGGGGAGAGAAAAGCTCTGCAGAACCAGAGGTGGGAAAAGTACAAGTTAAGTCCCTCAGCTGTGTCTCACTGTTGCTGAGTTATGTGGGGCAAATTAGTGGAGGGTGATGGTTAGATAGAATTTAGCGGTCTCCACTCCTACAATAGAACAGAAGACAGGGCCAGAGCCCCTTAAAGAAGCATGGGTCCCAATTCAGATGAGGCCAGTGCATGGATAGGATCCCTTTTCCAGATTTTATGTGTGTTAAATTTGCAAACCACCATGTGGGGCTAAACAAAGAGGAAAGGGAAATCTCTATGCTGTCCATAGAGATCCCCCTCTTTTTAAAAGCTTCCATAGGATGTGTGTGTGTGTGTGTGTGTTGGGGGGAGGGTTAGCAAAAGAAAACAGCTGGTGGCTTAACATCCCTATATATGGATGATAGACCTGGTATTCAATGAGTATCCATGCACTTGCTTCATGGTAAGAAAGAGAAAGCAAAGCTTAGCTGCATGTTGTACTCTTATAGTAGCATATAATTGAACCCTCCATGCTACAGTCCACCTAGTACCTATAGCAGGATGGAGGGATGATAGGAGATGACAATATGTGGGGGTGGGGGTGACATAGGCTTATTGTTCAAGTTGTGTAATGCCACAGTTTGAAGTATACACCTTCATCAGGACAATCCACATGGAGGTGCAGGTATCTGTGCTGATCTAAATCAGTTTCTTCTAGCTTTTGTCTGTAGCTTTATCCACACTACACAACTATAGCACTTTGATACTCCTATGAAATCTTTGCATTTGCAAAGCCTGAAGGCAAGTGACCGTTATAGCACTGGGGGCTGCCCTAACTATCCTGGAACCAGAGCAGAGTAAAATCTTTATTTTGGCATCCTCCAGACCTGCTCAACAACCCCCCAGAGGCTCCCAATTAGCCACTTCTCATACCATTTCCAGAGCCAACAAAACCACGTGGAGGCTTCTGAGTATAAGAAGGCACTGAAATTAGAGAAAATGACATTTATTTGGAACAGCTCTCACTTGTCACGACCTGCAAAACTTTCCCCCACTAAGTTAGGGATATAATTGGAGTTTGGTGAGATATTTAGAATTCTTTGCTAGAGCTTTCATTCTGTAGTTTGTACTAGACAATTCAGAAGTATGTACTAGACAATTCTAAGTACCTCACGAAACTACAAATCCCTATATTCTGTAAGATGGAGCCATACAAGTTAAAATAGTATCAGACTACTGTAACTGTGAAGTGTGGATGCACAGGAATAACACATCACAATAGATTATTGTTGAGAAAATCTATTTCCCCTCCAGTTATTGTGAGGACTGCAGCTAAACTCAGACTGAACGGGGGAGTCCAAGGGGAATGACAGATAACCTTTACTGTCCCTGCTAATCAAAAAGCCCAAGTCTTTAAACTTGCAAGCCCTGGATCTACTATGCCACTGGATAGGTTACAAGTTAGAAGAAAAAAGGGAATGGGAGGAGTAATAACAGGAGGTGAGTAAGAATATTTTGAGAGGTTTATGAGAGTAGAAAGAGGAGGAACACAGCATAAAATACGTCCTCCAGTTTTAGTTCAGTGAATTGTGGCTGAAATTGTGAGTGATGTGATGCCTCCAGTGCCAATGTCTGTTCTGAATTTGAAAAATACTGAATTAGGGGACTCCCTGCTATAAGAAAATGACTGTGGCAAAGAATTTAGAAATTTCCAGTGAGGAATTAGAGAGTACTGTAAAATTAAATCAGCAGTTGCCAAGCTGACAATGCCAAACTCCATCTCCATTTGCTGCCATTTTGTAGCTTGACTCTACTTCTGCAGTATTTGTAACTGATGGTACTCCATAATTTCAGCTCTTCTCAGATGATCTTCCTGAAGGTAGGAACTTTATGAAGCTCTGCTGTGCATTAATGAATTAGATGCAACAATAAAATAAGTCTGCTTTTTGCCACAGTAAAAGCAGTTTCTAGATCTATTGGTCTGTTCTGAAGTACTTGCTCTACTTTGGCATTCATTAGTGAATTTCCTTTCATGCTGTGTCCCTAATAACTTCTACCCTATGCAAAATTATAATAATTAATATATGGAAGTGGAGGGCACAAGGCTGGAACGTATCAAATAGCCATATTAGAAAAACAGTTTCTGGAAAGAGAAGATAATAAGGATTTTCATGTGTTAATAAGATGTCAAATACACCACTTTCTTGTTTAAAAAAATAGATTTGGAGAATAATGGCTTTTGAGTTCCCACTTATATTAAGACCCACTATAATTATTTACTATTACTGGGCTATTCATCATACGGACAGATTGTTTATTGGAGAAACCCATAGATTCAAGGTGAATTCCATTCCCTGTTTCATATGCTCACAATCAGTGAGAGAAAAGCCTTTTTCACTAAGGGCATGGGGAAGGAAGATTCTGTGTGCTGCTGTTGACTTATCCTGCTTCCCACATATACAGTGAAAGGTTGGACTAGAATCAGTACATGCACACCTATCAAAATGTACCTTTCTCTCTGCAAAACTGGGATATCTTAGGGCTTTTGAGGTATATAGTATGTTCAGTTGAATCAACCCTGGATACTTACAAACTGACTGTGTGTAGACTTGGCTGTGTAGTTGGAAGGTCTCTGCTTTTTTCTTTGTAGATTCAGTAGTGAGTGAGGCTTCACCCAGTGAACAAAGGTACAGACAGCACAGGTTGAAATAGAACAGGCCACAACTTTATTGGTTACATCTGAAGAAGCTTGGCTTCAGCATTGGTCCAGATCCAGGCATTGGTCAACCTACCTGCCAGTTGATGAAACCCAACTCACCCAGGCTTCCTGCTGGATATCCAAAATAACTGATGAGGAATTTCAAATGGATGGAAACCATTGTGTGGTTCCCTTGCCACAGTAGAGTGGAGCCCTGGCCTTGCATGAACGTCTAGGAAAATAAACACTCTCAGCACCAGTGAAAACAAATTCTTCTGAATGCCAGCTCTCACCACAAACCTCCCACCCTGGTATGTTGCAAAATCCTATTCTGTAGATCAGGATTAATTTGCAGCCTTCAACTAAGTGTGTATAGGTTGAAAGAGAGGCTTTCTGCTCCACATCTAAAAGTATTCAGTATATATGTTTCAAAGGACATGGAGAGACCACTACGAGCATGTATTAGTGACCCTGCACTGGCTTTTAGCTGAATTTGGAAGTTAAGAAGAGGAAAGTTGCATATTCATAATCCTATATTTGCTGCCTTTTCCCTACTCCCTGCATTCTGTGAAGGTCTGAAAGGAGGGGTTATCATGTAGCAGAACAATGGGAAATGCAAAGACCAAAATCCAGAGGGTCCCGCATGCAAAATAATAAAGTACATGCATTTCTTCATACATGAAGATGCAAACCTGTTGCCAATTACTGTGCACAGACAAAATAACTTTCTCTTTGAAAATATTTTACACATAAAGAGATGCACACTTCTTGTGTGAGATGCTGGCCAGTGGAAAACGGTTCTTGCAAAAGCAGTAAATTTGTTTTTGGCTATGGAAAGGCCAGCATTTATAGAAGAAAGAAAATGAATACAAAAAGATAAAGTTTCCATCATTATAATTCTTAGCATTATACACCTTATAAAACTGACTCCCATTGAGCTAATGACCTGAAACCTGGCACATATGATATAATTAATGAGGTTTACAATTGTCTTGTGTTTCCAGCCAATCTGATGAAAGTTGCTACAGATGCGGCAAATTAAAAAAAATACTCCGAAATTGACACATTTTACTGTTTTAATTCTTTTTTTCTTTTTTGCTCAGGCATGCCATATATTTTTGTTGACTTTGGGTGAAAAGTATTGATGTGTATTATTCAGTCATGTCAAAGAAGGCAGTCTTTCATGAGTTTGTTGATTTCTTTGAGCAGCAACTCAAAAGTTAAGTTTTTTTCTTCCTGACCCATTAAAAATGTGACACCAACTGCTGGCAAAAGCAACAAGCAAATTTTATTGACAATGGCTTTTGTCTACTCCAGCCCACTTGATCAGAGGCAATGGTGGCCTTGAGTATGCTGTTTCGTTTTGAAAGAAGTATGCAGACCGTATTCCAGTGTTTTCAGAGTTAATCTATGCTTCAGAGAGAATTCATTGAATTCTCTGTGGTGATCCTGATTCGATTAGTTATGGAATGTGACCTAACAAGTCTGAAAGACCACGGAAAAGGGTTTGGAGTATGTAGAGTAAATTGTAAGCAAGAACAATTTGTGACATTACACAGTATCATTACCAACCACAGTTCATGTTTATTAAAGCATGAGCTTTAACTTCCAGATTTTTTTGCCTTTGTAGATTGAGCGAATATGAGATCATGGAATCATAGACAGAATCATCAAGTTGGAGGAGATCATAAGAGCCATAGTGTCCAACCCAGTATCATTCAGAAATACACTATCAAATCATTCTGACAGATGGCCATCAAATGTCAGGGTTCAAGCCCCAGCCCGTGCTTATCTGCCAGCAAGGGAAAGGAAGCGATAGTATTTGCCAAGAAGGAGGCGGTGGCAGTGAGGACTGTCCAGAGCTAACAATCAAGTAGAAATGTTGAGCCAAGCTGAAGTCAAGGTCAATCCAAAAAGTCAAGAATGCCAAAGGTCAGTCTAAAAGGTCAAGAAAGCTAGAATGCAAGGGTCATGGGAGCTTGAGTCGTGATTTGCTACAAGCAAACAGCAAGCCACACCGGCTGACTTATATAGCTGAGGAGGACAGGTGTTTCTCATCATTGTTCTGCTTGTCAGTCTCACCCTTCTCTTTATAGCTTTCCTCTGAGCTGCTCTTTTTTGTCTCCTCCATGACTGAGAGCTGGGGGGCAAATGTGGATCTAATTCCCCTAAATCATTGCTGGCCCCTTCTCTCTCTGGCACTGGCTGCAACAACTCCATCCCAGCTTGTCTTTCAGCTGGTGGGGGTGCTGGCAAGACAGTCTGTTCTATCACTGTCTCTGTCTCTGTCACAATCAATTGCTCGTCAACCTATGAGCTGTCATCTATCACATTAAGACTCTGTTTAAAAACCTCCAAAGAAGGCCATTTCTGCACTACACCATTATAGTGCTATTATTCTACTTTCAACATCCTGTGGAATTCTAGGCTTTGTAGTTTACTGAGGTCAAAGAGCTCTCTGACTGAGAATTCTAAATCCCTCTCCCTAAACTGCAGATTCCAGAATTCCACAGGATGTTGAAAGTGGAATAAGAGCACCATAACAGTGTAGTGCGGAAATGGCTGAAAACTCAACCACATTCTGTAACAGTGCTCTTACTGTAACTGCTCTTACTATCAGGAAGTTCTTTCTAACGTTTAGATAGAAGCTCTTTTTCTGCAGTTTGAAGCCATTGTTCCATGCCCTAGTCTCTGGGGCACCAGACAACAAGCTTGCTTCATATTCCATATGACATCCCTTTAAATATTTAAACATGGCTATCATGTCACCTCTTAACCTTCTCTTCTGCAGGTTAAACATACCCAGCTCCCTAAGCCACTCCTCATAGGACATGGTTTCCAGGCCTTTTACCATTTTGGGTTGTCCTCCTCTAGACATGTTCAGCTTGTTACTCTCCTTCTTGTAGTGCTAGAACTGGACACAATATTCCAGGTGAGGTCTGACCAAAGCAGAATAGAGTGGCACTATTATTTTCCATGACCTAGACACTATATTTTTAATGATACAGCCTAGAATCATAGAATCATAAAATCATAGAAATGTAGAGTTGGAAGAGACCACACAGGCCATCCAGTCCAACCCCCTGCCATGCAGGAACACCCTCAAAGCACTCCCGACAGATGGCCATCTAACCTCTGCTTAAAAACCTCCAAGGAGGGAGACTCCACTACACTCCAAGGCAGCACATTCCACTGCTGGACAGCCCTGACTGTCAGGAAGTTCTTCCTGAGGTTCAGGTGGACTCTCCTTTCCTATAGCTTGAATCCATTGCTCCTTGTCCTGGTCTCTGGAGCAGAAGAAAACAAGCCCTCTCCTTCCTCTATATGGCATCCCTTCAAATATTTAAACATGGCTATCATGTCCCCTCTTAATCTTCTCTTCTCCAGACTAAACATACCCAGCTCGCTAAGTCTATCCTCATAGGGCATGGCTTCCAGGCCTCTCACCAGTTTGGTCGCCCTCCTCTGGACTTGCTCCAGCTTGACCATGTCCTTCTTGAACTGGGGTGCCCAGAACTGGACACAGTATTCAAGATGAGGTCTAACCAAAGCAGAGTAGAGTGGTACCAGAACCTCCCTCGAACTAGACACCATACTCCTATTGATGCAGCCAAGAATTGCATTGGCTTTCTTGGCTGCTGCATTACACTGCTGACTCATGTTCAGCTTGTGGTCTATGAAGACTCCTAGATCCGTTTCACACGTACTGCTATCCAGCCACATGTCCCCCATCCTATATTTCTGTATTCCATTTTTTCTACCTAAGTGTAGGACCTTACACTTCTCTCTGTTGAATTTCATTTTGTTGGCCTTGGCCCAGCTCTCCAATCTATCCAGGTCATTTTGAATTTTGATCCTGTCTTCTGGTGTATTAGCAACCCCTCCCAATTTGGTGTCATCTGCAAATTTGATGAGCATGCCCTCTATTCCTTCATCCAAGTCGCTGATAAAAATATTGAACAGCACTGGGCCCAGGACAGAACCCTGTGGCACCCCGCTAGTCACTTCTCTCCAGGATGAAAAGCAGCCATTCGTGATCACCCTTTGGGTTCGGTCGGTCAACCAATTACAAATCCAACTAACAGTAGCCCTGTTCAGCCCACATTTTACCAGCTTCTTTGCAAGAATGTTATGGGGAACTTTGTCAAAGGCCTTACTGAAATTGAGATATGCTACATCCACAGCATTCCCTTCATCTATCAAGCTAGTAACTCTATCATAAAAAGAGATAAGATTAGTCTGGCATGACTTATTTTTGAGAAATCCATGTTGATTTCTCGTTATTACCGCATTGCTTTCTAAGTGATTAGAAACTGACTGCTTAATGATCTCCTCCAGGATCTTTCCAGGCACTGATGTCAGGTTGACTGGGCGATAATTATTTGGGTCCTCTTTTTTCCCCTTCTTGAAGATGGGGATAACATTTGCTCTCTTCCAGTCTGCTGGAACTTCTCCTGTCCTCCAAGATTTCTCAAAGATTATAGAAAGCAGTTCCGAAATGACCTCTGCCAGCTCTTTTAATATCCTAGAATGTAATTCATCTGGCCCTGGAGACTTGAATTCATCCAGTGTGGCCAGGTATTCCTGTATCACCTCTCTAGAATCACACTGGTGTTTTTTAGGAGCTACATCACACTGTTGATTCATGTTCAGCTTGTGGTCCACTAAGAGTCCTAGATCCCTTGTGAGATCCACCATGTACTATGGTTAAGCCAGGTGTCACCCCTTCCAAATCTGTGCATTTCATTTTTTTCTTCCTATTGAAATTCAGTTTGTTAGTTTAGGCCCAGCTCTCTAATCTATTTAGGTCATTTTGAATGCTGATCCTGTCCTCTGAGGTATTAACTATCCCTCCTAAATTGGTGTCATCTGGAAATTTGATAAGAATGCACTCTATTCCATCACTCAAGTCATTCATGAAGATGTTGAGAACACTAGACCCATGACAGTATCCTGTGGCATCCCACTTGTCACTTCTCTCCTGGATGAAGAGGAGCCATTGGTGAGCACCCTTGGGCTCCGGTCAGCCAACTGATTGAAAATCCACCTAAAGGTAGCATCGTCTAGCCCACATTTTACTAGTTTCTTTGTAAGACTGTAATGAGGGAACTTGTCAAAGACCTTACTGAAATCAAGATATTCTGCATCCACAACATTCCCTTCATCTACCAAGCTAGTAACTCTATAAAATAAAAGAGAAATAAAATTAGTCTGGCATGAGTTATTTTGGAGAAATCCATGTTGACTTTTAGTGATTTCTTTCTAAGCGCTTACAGACTGCCTAATGATCTGCTCAATAATAATAATAATAAATAGCTACCCATGTCCTCCAGCAAGAACACAAACTACCATAACTGTTGCGGGTGACTGCAATAGCTCTCTCATCATCCATATTCAGTAGTCTTTAAGGTGATCTCCCCTGCAAAACCTCCCACTAAACATTCATGCAAAATGCCTCATAGCCTTGCCCTGCTAGCCAAGCTCCTGTTTGCCAGTTTCCAGCAACTGGAGCTGCAGTTATAGATTCTTTAACTCTGATCTTAAACTAGCAGGATTTTTTAAATCATTAAATGGATGAATGAAACAGCATTGTACAAATTTATATTATAAGTGGATTTTCAGAATCTGAAGAGAATAAGAAAAAGAGAAGGGACTAAACTGGGGAAAATAAATGTTTTCCCTAAATGAAGGAATGGGGGAATATGAGGTGAAATATGAGAGAAATATACAAAAGTGAATAGATAATGGCAAAAGGCGTTGTTGAGGATGTAATTCAAACCTGAAGGTGGAAGGATGGAAAGGATTATGATAACATTGTTGCTAGGATATTAAAGATAACAGGAACCAAGAAATCAGAGAATAAACAACAGAGTAACAGGAGAGGAGGTTAATGTGGGGGACAGGCATTGCTAAATCAGAGGACATAGGCTACCTTTGCTACCTCGTATTTTTCTCCTGAAATTATTATAACCTGGAGAATTTATTTTTAAGCTCACTTGTTCCATTCACATTAAACATTGGCTTCAAAATCCAAGAATGACAACTAGGACTGCCTTGTAGGTCATGTTGCTGTTGTTGTTTGAACTGACACACATAACCAATATGCCTACTTGTTAAGTGTTACAAATTAGACCAGCAAAGAATGACTCATTTTATGTGTGATATTGGCTAAGAGCTTCCAGCTGTATTGGCCATTTTGTTCCTTAGGTATATGATATTGGGGAAATGAAGTTCTTTCCTCTTTCATATAATTTTAAGTTTCCCTTGTAATGGCTTGTGTCTGTGCTCTTTGTGTAATCACAGGGTATATTTTAGTCATATTACGAAGAAAGGAAGCTGCTATAATTATGTGCACCAGAAGCTTTTTGCAGATACAAATTATTGGCTGTACTCATAAGATTGGCTACGAGCTGTCAAAGTGTCCCAAGCCATTAGGTTAATTAATACAGGTCAGAAAAGCTTTTGAAGCACATTTGAAAACTGCAATAGCCTCTGAAGCACATCATATCCAACTCACCCAGCCTTGGAAAATGCAATAATCATTCCCACCTGCCCTTAGAAATTTAAACTACTTCTACTGACAATTTATTTAAGCTGTCCAGCAGTTATTTTTAATCTTTCGTTCTTTCTTTCTCTTTATTGCAGAAGTTACATTTGTCAGAATGAAAATAAAAGTCCACTCAGTATTTGTGGAAAGGTCAGATAATTCTAGGCAATGTTATCACCTGCCTCTTTGGAAAACATGTGCAGCAAAGGCAGTGAGGCAACTCTGAACAATGCACAATATATGAGGTCCTGACATTCAAGATGAACCCAGGTCATTTGAAACTGAAAAAGAATCTTGACTGAGGGCCAGATTATACATGACCTTTACCACCAAACTCTTGATTCTACTGCAGGCAGACTTTCCTGCATCTCTTTTCCATTCCACCTTTGCATTTTGTTCTGATGTATGACGTGGAACATTTTCATGTCAGTACTGGGAACATTAGGCTCTCATGTGGAAGCTCTCCATGTGGTGATGCCTGAGAAACATGTGAGAATGGCACCAGGGATGATCATAGGAACAATGTGGAGATTATACAATGTTTCCAATGATTGTGAAATGTTATAAATAAAGGCTGGCATTCTGTTAAGCAGTTATGATGTTGTGAGTTAGATTTAGGACATTGTAAATGCTCTGTATTTTCATCTGCTGTTGTGGCACTATTGCCAGAACAGCAAACGACCCTAAAACCCACCTTAAGAGCCAGTCCTTTATCTGGAGATAAGGAAGTCTGTGCTGCTTCTGAGAGGGGTCCTACAGAATGATGTTACTAGCCACTCCTGCTAGCCAACGAGTCTAGGAAGAGCAGAAGCCCTGGGGAACCCTGCCATATTTCTTTTTTACAGCTTCACTTGCTGGTAGGAAGGGGCTGATCATGCATCCTATGGACACCCTGCTTACCTGCTGCACAGACATTCTTTGCTTCATACAGGTGACTGGCTTTTAAGGTAAGTTTCAGGGGTCAGATGGGGAGTTAAAGCAGAGCTATCATATTGTGGCTACATATTTGATTCAGGATCTTGGCCAATATTTTTAGGAACTGCCATGACTAGAACGGAAAACCTTTGCTTCTGTGTAAGGTTGCCCTGTGTGTGAGGCAAGAATGTTAAGAATATTTTTAAATTCATATCTTTGATGAAAAATAGTCCCTTGACACCTGAGAAACCCTACTGAGAAGGAGAAGAATTTAGAGGGTTTTTTTTTTTGGTACTTTGGGACTTCTTTCAGAAAAAAAATCTTTTCTAGAAAAATACACTTTTTTGTGAAGAAAATGTGGGCAGAAATGTGTGTTCTGCACAAAACTTGCAACATGTTTTATACAGGAGACAGTGTTTTTTGTACAAAATACATTGGTTCTTGCTTTTTGCACAGGAAACCTGTTCTCTCCTGAAAAAAATGCATGCTTTTAATGCAGGAATCAGTGTATAAATTGTGTACATTTATGCAAATTGCATAAATAAATAAACTGTTTTCTGCACAGAGAACATGCTTTTTGTGAAAATGTATTTCTCCTCCATGTTTTTTTGCACCAAAATATGTTTTCTGTACAAACTTTTCTGAACAAGCCCTGTAGGCAAATTATGTTCAAAAATTGGGCAGAAACTCTCATGTTTCTGCAGAATGGGAAGAACCTCTCTGAAAACATTTGTTCTTGGGTGCAGAATGAAATAAGTGCAGATTTATAGTTTCAGATGGGATGCTTTGACAGCTGCATCTTAGAACACCTTCTGGTAGCTTAGTGTTCTGAACCTCTGAACTGGCATTAGTTTGACAGTCAGGCTCTCCTAGGCCATTTCCACACTAGCCTGTTATAGAGTGATGATTCCACTTTCAACATCCTCTGGAATCCTGGGGTTTGCAGTTTTGGGAGGGGCTGCCCAGCCCCTCCTGAAACTGCAAACCCCAGGATTCCAGAGGATGTTGGAAGTGGAATCATCGCGCTATAACAGGCTAGTGCAGAAATGGCCCTAGACAGGAAAGCTTCTGTTTGGGCAGAGACCTAATTTCTGATACCTGCCTGAGGCTCTCAGGTAGATACACACTGACACAGTATCACCATTCAGTGACATAGGAATTAATAACCACCAGAGGATCTTTCGCACTACACAGTTATACCATTATAATTCCATCTTAACTGCCACAGTTCCATCCTGTGATTTACCATTTAGGATGGACTAGTTAGAATTTTCAGCCACATTGTTCTGGTGCCATACCAAACTAAAACCTCAGGATTCCATTAGGATACAACCATGGCAGTGAAAGCTGACTTGTAGTGTTTATAACTCTTGGTGTGAAACGTTTCTACAAGGATCTACAGAATGGTGTTTTTTGTTGCTGCAGTTTATTAATTTTCCGAAGTGCTGTTGGTGTTGCTGTTGATGACAGAGGTAGTTGGAGATATAGACCAGAAAACAGGAGACACTGGTTTACAGGGGCTGAGACGGAAGTGGGAAAAATGGTTGAGAAGTCATGTGGCATAGATAGAATAATCTTGTAATACCTTTGGACTTGAAAGCATCTTATTTAAGAATATGGTTGTCTTTTCCTGTATTACTTTGAACCAGATTTTAATAGTCCTTAGGCTTCCACAATGTTTTTTTTTTTAAACCCTATAGTCATGAAATCAACTGATTGGATCGAAGCATAAAACAGTGGCTGGTGATGCATGGACCCAGGTACAAAATGGTGGCTCAGGAGGCAGAGTCAGTCAGAGATATACACTGGGATCATCTCTTTATAAAAATATAAATCTGCATCAGGGTTACTACAGGCCAGAGATTCTGATGGCCTAATTTAGAAGGGGTAAATACTTTTTTGTTGCTGTTGTTACACAATTCAGAGTCAGAAACCCTTAGCAATCTATGCAAAATTATCCAGTCATCTACCCAAAGTCTCGCTTCTGGCCATCTTTGCTGTGGTCAGTCCTTCACTTTGACATTAAAGAATAATGTTAAAATGTATCTCAAGAAGAACAAAATAAGTATAGGACACTAAGAGGTGTGTACATGTGTGTGGATTGTGTGAGATGTGGCTGGCTAGTGGTCTGAAGGACCCTTGTCAGCTTGGGATAAACAGCACCAGACTCAAGTTGTCCCATCAGTTCCTTCACTTAGGCCTTTTCTGCACCTTTTCCAGCTGGCCCCTCCCGAAACTGCAAACCCCAGGATTCCATAGGATGTTGAAAGTGGAATCATCGTGTTATAAGAGTGTAGTGAGGAAAAGGCCTTATATGGTCACGCAGTCACATTTCATGTAGTTCTCAGAGGCTATGTTGCTGGATGGTAAATACATATTTTGTGGCAATTCAAAAGCTCACCATACTCATGAAACACAGTCACCTTACTCTTTCTTGAACAGCCCGTGGAACCAACATGTGCAGCAAAAGCGGTGGGACTGCTCTGAACAATGCAGTGTATGTGGTCCTGCTGTTTGGTTGCCTATTAACTGGAAATATATTCCAGCAGTTTTAATATTGTTTTACTCTCCCTATTTTGTTTTTCCTCAAAACAGAGACTCAAAAAATTTCAGATAGGATTGACTAGAATTTCTTGCTATACTAATTTGCCTGCCCTGGCTGGTATTATGGTTTTTTTCATCTTGAATAATGCTTTGTACTTTTGGAGCTTGCAGAAGTGCAGCGTAAAGCACTTTCAAAAGTGTAACATCTGGCACTTTTAAATTCGCCAGCAATATTGCTCTGTAAATGTTACCACTTTGAAACTTGCTTCACAATATTTTGGGAGCAAGCTTGTCATATACAACACTGGACTTGAGTCAGAACCATTCAATCAGTTCCTTTATTTACTCTACTTACAGATCACTATTTTATCCCAGGCTCCAAGCAGCCTACTCGGATAAGTCACACATCATTTTGCCATCACAACAGCTCTGTAACATAGTAGGTTAAGTTGAAAGGGAGTGATTAGTCTATGGTGAGTTTCATGGCTCACTGGGGATTTCAACCCTGGGCTCCCCCAACTGGGCCCCTCATGCTCACTCAGGGATAGGAATGGGCCAGAAGTCACTGCCCTCCCAAAGCCCCCTGGCACCCTCTAAAATTACTTGTGGCTGAAAAGAAACACATTTTTTTCAGCTGAAAAAAACACCCTGTCACTCAAAAAACACTTAAAATGCTGCTTTAGTCCCAGCTCCCAGGACTGTCTAAAACTGCAAAAATGACTGTGCAATGTTACTCAAAAACATAGCTATGTTAGTTTGCATCAGTATGCAAAGGGATATAGTAGCACCTTGGAAACTGAGAGAAAGAAGTTTGTAGCATAATCTTATTCCTGTTATCTGAGGAAGTAAACCAAGTCTGAAAAACCTTATGCTACAAACTTCTTTCTGTCTGTTAGTTTCAGAGGTGCTGCAAGATCACTGTTTGATGTTATGTCATTTCCAGTCACCCGAAATGGTGGCTGTGGGAGTGCATTGTGGTTCTCCAGAGTTCCACAGAAGGACAAGATATTTACATACCTACTTGTTGTCATTGTGTTTGTCAAGTCATTTTTGACTTATGGCAGCTCTAAAGTGAACCTTTCATGGAGTTTTCTAGGACTGAAAGTGTGTGACATGCTCAAGGTCATCCAGTGGGTTTCCACTGCTGATTGGAGAATCGAATCTTGGTCTCCAGGGTCATAGTCCAATGCTCAAACCATTACACCACACTGGTGCTCACTTACCTACTAACATTGTTGTTGTTGCTGTTGTTCTGTGCCTTCAAGTTGCTATCAACTTATGGTGATCCTAAGGCTCATGGCTAGTGCAGTGCTTTTCCATGACTGAGTGAGAAATTGAACCCTGGTTTCCTGGGCCATAGTCCAATATTCTAACCACTACACCATGCTGGCTTTCACTTATCTAATTACTCAGTTACTTAGTTAGTATCCTGTCTTTATCCCAGGATAGGACTCAAAGTAGCTCAAGAAATGGTGTGGTTCAATTCTCTGCACCCCATAACATGACTCCCCCCAGCTCCAACCACTACATTTCAGTGGCTCTATCATAAAAACATCTGAATCAACCAATTGGCAAATCAGCCAACTGTGCTGTAGTGTAATATCTAAGAGTAAGAGTTGCCAACAATCTGTTTCCTTTAGGAGTTCCCTGAGTCTTCTCACAACCAACTCTAGCTCAGGATGATATATTCTCATTTTTCCCTGCTGGCAGAACATACCACTGCTGATAATAGAAAGAAATGTACAGCTGAGACCTCTGGCTTGGGATATTCACTATGACATCTAAAGGAAATTAGTGACAACTGAATGAAACATGTTTCCCTCCATCAAGTTGAAGAGCATCAAATCCCTCTCTCAAGAGTTGCTTTTGGGAACCTAGGGAGACTAATCACCTCTGAGGTGACTTCTGAAATCCAAAACTAATGTTTGGATTATCCTTCACTTTAAATGTATGTTGTTTTATATTGGGACTGCTGTGGGTGTCATATTGGGAGAAAGGTAGAATATTGATTAATTAATTAATTAATATTAATTACATAATTATTTACATATAGTCCTTAACTGTCTTTCAATTAGTTGTGAACCTTAGCAATTTCAGTGATTCTGCTCTTTTAAAAGTAGAACTTGCAGGGCCTTTTATAGCAGACCGGCAATCAGAAGATTATGTTGTTGTTCAAATAAGACAAGACTCTGGCCCTAGAAGGCGACGTCAGCAGCAGGTGAGTCTTTGAGATCATGGTCTACTTTCATTTGCCTTTATAGGACATGGACAGTCCTTCTTCATCTCACACCCATGCTTGAAGTCCTCTTATAAGACTGTGTGGAAAAATGTTAAAAAAGTTATGATGTTCACTGTTGTTCCCAAAGAAGGGATACATGCTGCCAAGATTATATAAATTTAGAAGAGAAGCAAAATTCAGAGTGGAATTAGACCTCAATAAGACAAATACTGGTGTTAGCAAAGACTGTTTATTTTCAGCCTTGTTCAGCACTGACAATGAATGTGTGTGGAGATGGAGCATGAAAACTCTTCCTAGCTCTCTCCATTGTTGTTCTCCTGAGAGCAACATTCTGAAGAGAAATTGCCTTCAAGTCATTTCCAACTTATGATCACTCCAAAACCTTATCATGGGGTTTTATTAGCCATTTTTGCTCAGAAGGGATTTGGCTTTGCCTTCCTCTGAGAGAGAGAGAGTGTGACTTGCCAAGGTCACCCAGTGGGTTTCCATGGCTGAGCAGAAGTTTGAACCTCTGGTCTCCAGAGTCATAGTCCAATGCTCAAACAACTACACCATGCTGGAGAAGCACCTCCACAATATGTAGAAGCTCTCTACATGATTAGAAACTCTGAAAAACCACACAGACGATCACCAGTTTCCAATCTTGTGGAGAGTTTCCATGCATAGAGGAGGCTCACTTCTTCAGAATATTGCTTTCCACATTTGGAGCATGATTGTGGAAGTAGTGAGCCTTGAGTGCTTCCCCTCTTCATACATTTATTGTGAATGGCTGAACAGAGGTTTTGTAATTTGCCCAGAAGTCAGTCCACTTCGATTCCCAGAATTACATCCTTAACAGATTTCTCATAGATTTCCATATTGGACCCTCAGGTGGCATAGTAAATAAATCACAGACTCTTTCCATATTATAGGTGGATAGAAAACTGTGTGTTTGATAAACAAAAGTCTCCTTTGGCCTTCTCACATTCATATATCTCATCTCTCCCATTCCCCTTCAACGAAGAAGGGGAAGAAATATCTTCTAGAATGAGATGGATATTTGATGAGATCAAATACACTGGAGGAGGGCGAAGCATGACCTACAAGATTTGGAACTGAAACTCCCAGCAGCCATATCTAGTGTGACTACTGGTGAGGAGGTTGTGTCCAAGAATACCTGGAAGGCTGCTCTTTGTCCACCCTTGAAATACATACAGGTTTCTCCACCCATCAAGCAACCACTTCCAGTTAATTACTATTGATCAAGCATGCACTGACCATCCTAAGCTATTAACCTAACATGTTTTTATTTGTATACTGACACCAGATTAAGAAGATCTCTGTATTTGTCAATATATCAGGAAACTTCTCTGCCAAATTAGTTTCTAGTAAAGTGAGTTGAGGAAGAAGAAATTGAGCAAAAGCACTAATCTCATATTCATTATTGATACAATTTATTTCTGTTGTTTTTTTCAGATCTTGTACAACTGGACCCTGCCTTTAAATCTGAGAGTCAATGAACAAGTGATTGTGTCAAGAATCTTTGAGATGTTAAACAGGTCGGTTCATGGATCCAAAGAAACCAGTTGAAAAGTTGGCTCATATTAATTTAGTAGTTGTCTTAATAGTGAATACAAGTTCGGTACAAGGATCATTCCTACATTCATTCACACAATCACTGCATAAACATAATTCTTCTCTCCTTGCCCCAAGCTCAGTTCAGTTAACTGTACCATGATTGTCTCCAGTAGAGCCCTTCTGAGATAACTGTATGAAGACGCTCCGCTTTAGAACCCTTCTGTTCCTCCTGTTGGAAGTAAAGAAAGGTTGCAGCTCATAGGTGGATGATTAAACATGAAAGAGAATTGCTGAGGAAAAAGAAAATACTGTAAATATATTATAGGAACTCCTTTTGAGATAGAAAGATGACTTAGGATTCTACTGCCAGACCAGCTCCATGCTTAAGAGAGTGATAGAAGAAGATGAAATTTTGAATCAAATAGGTATGCCTACTTATACAAGTGATTCTTAATCAGATTTTTAATGTTTTATAATATTCTAAATCATGACATTGGTTATGTTGAATAGAATTATAATAGTTATAGAATTTTAACAAGTGATACTGCTTTCTCACATTTGGAAACACAGCTACTTTCACTTCAATGTACCAAATCTCATTTAGGAGTGAAGAAACATCCATAAGTATCCAAGCTGTTCTTCAGGAATCGGAAATCATTCCTCTTTCCATGACTTACCAATACCTTCATGCAAGTGTAGAGACGCAAGTAACAATTGCATCAGTCATTTTAGCAGGTGTTTATGCACTGATCATTTTTGAGGTAAGCACAATTATTTTTACTCAAGGCAAATAGGAATGTAATTGTTTCTGACACTTAAGGTATTTTTTAAAAGTACCAAGAGGAAAACTACATCACTCTGAGTAAAATTTCATGCTGCTTTCCATTCATTTTTAGTAAATTTTCATTCTGTGTTTAAACCAACCATTTCTAAGGGTTTCAGAATGACAGCCAACATTAGATTTCAGTTTTGTGATAAATTATATTCAGCTCAGAGAACATTAATCAGTTTCCTGCTTATTCCCAGCCATACTTAATAGGAACATGGTTGCTAAATGAGAACTGCTTCAGCACCTCTGGGTACTTTTAATCTCAGTGGAAGCTGTTTTGGTCTTAGGTTCTCTTTGAAACAGAAGAGCGTTAAGGTGGGATTGTGAGTTTGTTCATCTGGGTTCTACCTTTCTCTTGTGGTTGTACATGGCTAAGTAGTTCTGTATAACTTTTCAATAGCCCGCTCTGTAATTTTATATAAACATTTCCTGTAAATACAATCTGATAGAAATGATGTTTTTGGTTTGGAAATGAAGAATGAAATTATCCACTGGGTGGCACTGCATGCCACTTGAAGCCATAGATAGTGCTCTTGTCCATCTCTTAGTGTATGCTTTTGTCTAGCTTTCTCACCCAGAGAGTGTTGTTTTCCAGCAACAATCAGTGTGGTGCTATATTTTTTCCCACCAGGAAGCAGTATACCAACTTTCAAGAGTGCAGTGTTTTCTGTATTTTCTTCTACCTCATAAAATTAATGCTGAAATCTGTCACGTTTTTGATATAAGACATGCACATGCTTCATCTTGCATCAACTTTGTGTTTGCTTTCTCTGCTGCAAGTGGCTGTGGAATATTAAGCTAGGTTAATTGAATGCTACTGTACAGCTTCCAGTCTGCCTAAGGCAACCAAGGGTAAAGAGAGCCATAAAAGTCTTAAAAAATTTAACAAGATGCAACAATATTCTTCCATAGAAGCATAGAGTGTGTGTGTGTGTGTGTGTGTGTGTGTGTGTATGCATTCAAACTTTCTGCACCTTTTTATTAGGCAGTACAGGCTTTCTTCTTAAGAAGAAAAGTAAATGGTAGTAAAATGAATAGCTGCCAAGGAAATGAGATGCTCAAAGAGGTAACAATAAAGTTTAAAAAGCACAAGAAAACAAAATCCTCAAACCAAAGAAGATGAGACATTAAAGATGAGAATACTTGAACCAAAGAAGATGAAAACCAGAGAGCAGACATTTCAAGGAAAGCTGAAATTATTTTGAAAAATGAGAGAGCCAGGCTGAATCTGTGCTTGCTCATTAGAACACACGGCACCCCAGTGAAACAACTACAAATGGTATATTTTAATAGTAGTAGCATTTATTCTTTGGTAATTCTCAGGATTTTGCTCTAAATATAGAATTGGCATGTAGCCCTGCTTGATGCATCTTTAAATGTCTTAAGGAACCTGCTAGGTGTGCATGTGGGTATTAGTTTGTTGTCCCCCCAGATACATTGACTATATTTCATGCCTTAACCAGCAAATTTGACCTGCATTTTCCTTGGGCATTTTTCCTCATAGTTTGGATCTTGTTCAGCTTGCACTCTGCTGCTTGCTCTCACTTGTAAAAGTCACCAGCTGAGTTCTGACAGCTCAGACCACCTGTAGAGAATAGTATATGATCTGCAGCATTATTTGGTGCTCTATTTATCATAAGTGATACTGCCAATCACTTATGAAGCGATGCTAAGAAAACATGATTCTATTCTTGGAACAAATATGGTGGGCCTGCACAGCTTGTTCACCAACTCATACAGAGCCCATCAGACAGGTGCTATGGCTTACCAAGTGAATGACAACTCTTTTCCTCCTTGGCTTTGTAATCTGAGGTAGTGAGAAAGAACAGGTTTTAATAAGCACCCTTGACTGTTATTGGACACAAACCAGCCAAGATATTTTAGTGGTTAGGTACTGAATTAAGAATGGGGAGACTGAGGCTCAACGTTTCACTTGGCTAAAAAGGTCACTTTATGGGATGATCTTGCAACATTCAGTAGGCAGAATTGTGTTGATGATTCATGCTAATGTAATTGGGTTACGTCAATGGAAATCCTTTTCTAGATGTTGCAAAAAGTGGTGTCCTGCAGCAACAAAAATAGCCTTCTTCTCCCCCATCCCTGTGCATGTTTGTGTTTGTGTTGGGAAAGTTCCCTTGTACCACCTTTGACCTCCTGGACTTCAGCGGGACCTATATGTGAATATGCTGGTGAAACTTTATGTTTTGCCAGCGACATTCATCATTATATCCTAGCCTCATCTATTTTAGAGATTTGTGGGGTACAAATGAGAGGTGAAACACGTCTGCTGCCTTTAGTCCCCTTAGAGGAAGTATGGGATATAAACATTACACAACTTTTGTGTACTTCAGTTGCTTGGTGAACACTTTGCTTGTTTCCTGACTCCATGTGTATGTTTGTTTATTAGAGGGATTAACAGCTTTTTAAATGTAGTAGCAAAATATTTCAGCTTATACTTTCTTTGCTCTCTGTCTCTCTCTGTATATATGTGTTTACATGAGGCGATAGAACATGAAAAGGACAATTTCTGCAACCTGATTCATGAGGGGAGGGGAAGGAAATACTGAGTGAGCAATGGATAAGAAAAAAAAGGAAAAATAGTGGAAAATAGAAAAAAGTGAGAGAGGAAGAAAAAGAATGGAAGATACAGTTGTCATATTGCTCAGTTTTACTTGAATTCTAGCCATGCCACTTGGCGCCTGTTTACACCATTAGCAGACTTGGTTAGTACACACTTCACCAAAAAAGAGAGTAAATGTGCATCTGCTTTGTACAGTTACCTCAGTTTCATGCAACTTTAACTATAGTATAGAGGGTTACTTAGTGCCAAGGAAGAAGGGATTTGAGGAATAAATCAATTTAATTCTGTGGCAAAGATAGCACTCAGGGTATCTTGGGAACGCTAGTTTAGAGTAGGTGGGTCCTCCCTAGGACAGAATCCTGAGTCTCTTGCCAAAGTGGAGTTTCAATCTGTTTAGTCCACGGGTGAAGCCACAAGTGTGATTTGTATTATTTCTGTTAGCTATTTTAAATTATACTGTTCATTGCTGTATAGTTGGCTGAATGATTCTGAGAGCTGTAATCCAAAAGAGTAATATTTCCAAGTTCACTTTTTTTCTGAGAGTAGAAAGCACTATTCTGACTCTGACTGAGTAATTCTTAAAGTAACTTTGGGTCATTTTAGTATAATTTTTCCTGTTTTGCAGATGGGATGTGGACATGAGTCTGAATAGATGAGGAGTTAGGACATTGTAGGTACGTTAAGTAAGATTCCAAACACTGTGGAATCACTTTTCCTAGGAAACCCCAGTTCTTGAATATTGACATCTTCTGCAGATGTTAAAGACATATGAGCTCTGTGAGTAGAAAAACTAGGGAAAAAAAGAGATGTGTGTGTTATGCAATGCAAAATCACTTTGGGCTGCAGCTTGTGTGTCTCTGCATTGTGTGTGCAAAGAAGCTAAGGAAACTTTCCATTTCCCATCTTCTGAGTGAGAAATGAATATTGTGTGAGCATGCTGGTCAGTCCTTTCAGGATTTGAATAGTAAGAAAATAATTTACACATTTGGCAAAACATCAGCGCACAGACTGGAAACATGCAATATACATTGTAATCCTAAAGAAAAGGGACACCAGAGATTGCAGTAACCACATCAATTTCCCATGAAAGCAAAACAATGCTCAATATTCTATAAGAAAGACTTTACTATCTATGGAGCAAGAAAAGCCAAATGTCCAAGCTGGGTTCAGGAAAGGGAAAGGCATGATGTATTATTACAAACATACAGTGGAAAATGCAGCTTGCCAAAGAATTTCAGAAGAAAATCAACCTGTGTTTTATAGATTATAGAAAAACCTTTGATTGTGTACATCATGAAAAACTGTGGATCATTCTTAAAGTGTGAGTGTACCACAACATTTGATTGTCCTGATGCATAAGATGTACTCAGGGCAAGAGGCTACCATCAGAAGTGAATACAGAGAAATGGAATGATTTCCAATTGGCAAGGGGATTAAGCAAGGCTTCATTTGACCACGATATCTGTTTAATTTATATACTGAAGCTATACATAAAGAAGGATTAGATCTGGAGAAAGGAGTCATGAAAATTGGAGGAAGGAACACCAACAATTTAAGATATACAAATGACACCACACTACTGGCAAAAACTAGCAAAGACTTGGAACAATTACTGAAAAAAGTCAAGGAAGAAAGTGTAAATGCAGGTTTACAGCTGAACATGAAGAAAACAAAAATAATGATGATGGATGATTTAAATAACTTTAAAGTAGGCAGTGAAGACATTGAAACACAGTCAGACCTCTTCATTCACTGAGGTTAGGGGTGCAGAACCCTCATAAAAGTGAAACACACACACAAATATGAAAATGTGTGTGCATGTCTGTAGGAAGGTGGCTGAGACATGGTCACAGAGGGAAAAGGGATGGACTGGCATGGGGGCTCTAAACTTCCTCTCTTACACACATATCCTCCTTAGGTGTGGAGGACATCCGTAGAGGGTTCATGGTACCAAGAAATTGGGAGTGTGAGTCATCTTTAGCTGGCCAGGCAGTGGCTAGTGGAGGAGAAAGAGGAGGACCAGAAGTAGGTTTTTAAAAGGTGCATGGTCTGTCTGAGAAGAAAGGCTTCTGAGGAAAAGAAGAACTTGAGGTGGAGGGGCAGGGGTTGGAGAAACTCACAAATAATCAAATCTGTGAAAGTTAAACCTGTGAAAGTGAAGGGCCAACTTTAAGATTTTCCATACCTTGGCTCAATCATTAATCAGAATGGAGATTGCAGTCAAGAAATCCGAAGAAGACTTTTTTGATGGATATATTTTCATTAATACAGACATTGTGATATTGTTAAAGGGTAGATGGGTGAATAGGACACAGCTGGAGGTGGGAAACAAGACATTTTTTAATATAATAAGATCCAGGGCAAGAAGAGGAATGACTGTAACAGTAGTAATAGTTCAGACTGCCAGGTATACGTTGATAGATGTGTTTTAAAAATTTTAGGATTTCATTTTAAAAATGTTGGAGGACTTAATTTAAGAAAAGACAGCAGAACTTAGAAGAGACAAATAGACAAATGAGAATAAATTGAAATTTGTTGAATACAGAAAAGCAGAATGGCCATAATGGGTGATAGCTGGGAACTGTCAAGGGAAAAGGACTGTATTTTGATTGTGGAAATGGGGAGAGGGGAAAGCATGTTCCAGCGTTTGAGATGAACACTGTATTGTGATACAACAAATGTAATATGTGGAGTGTGTTTCGAGAAGTGAAGACCAGAACAGAGTGGAAGATCAGAAACATTTCATGTAAAACTACAGGTTAAAGAAAGTCTTTTTTTATCTGTGAAATTAAATTTAATATATATATATACACACACACACACACACACACACACACACACACATACACACACATACATACACACACATACATACATACATACATATACATATATATATAGAAAGAAAGAAATCTGAAAAAGACTTGGAAGAGCAGCTATGAAGGAACTAGACAAGTTCCTAATGTGTAAAAATATATCACTGAATATTAAAGTGCAGATTGTCCATATCATCTTCTTTCCAGTTTCTGTGTTGCTTTGGGTTCTTATGCTGTATAGTTAGAAGCTTGTCCTCTTCATTCTGGAAACTGGCCAATCACATCTTTTGAAGATTGTATAGGACAAGGGAGCCTGCCCAAATACCTTAAAGGCACCAGGTCCTGTCTGATCTTGGAAGCTAAGCAGGGGCAGGTCTGGTTTGTAGTTGGGTGGAAACAACCAATGAATACCAAGGGCAGTAGCCTTTATTTCAGAGGAAGGAATTTGCAAAACCACTTCTGAGTATTCCTTGCCAAGAGAACCCTATGAAATTGCTATAAGTTGATAGGTGACTTTGTTACCCTGGAAACTGGGGGTCCCGCGAGGGGCGCCCAACTTTGCCAATTAGAAATGCCAAATTTGGGGAAATTAGACTTAGAGCACTGTCTTGCTAGCGAGAGGCAGGACAACGACGCGAGATCTTTCACCCTATGTCTACAGCGTCTACAGTCCCCCCCCCGAAAAATGGGCGGTGTTGGGGGCAATAGCACACATTTTTCCAATCAGACAATAACACCCAATTTGGAGCCGAATTCAGGACTACTTTACCGGCAATTTAAACAATAGCAATTTCAACACAGTACTAACTGATAAAACATTCCCTATCTATCACAACCTATTCCTAGCTACGTATTTGCAACAAGCATGAATGCCACAATGGCAGAGTGGTACAATGGCAAATTTCCGGAAACAGTAACTGAACATGATCATACAGTAATGGCAATGCAACAATGACATTAGCAGTATTGCAAACATTCAGTACAAAATGGCACAACACTGGTTCGGAGGTGGGCTGACAAAAGGATTGCTCTGGCGGAGAAGCAGGCATGAATTATCAGTGCTGGTGCAAAATTTGACTGCAATAGTCTGGTTTGAGGCAGGCAGAAATGAAGTTGCAAAAGTGCACAGTTCAGGTTTGGGGAGTGAATGCACAGTTCCTGGTTTGGGAGAGGTGCAATGCCAATGTCCAGGCACCCCCCCACCCCCGATACAGAAAAGTTAACTGGGATGCAAGCAGAGCTCTACAGTTCTGATGAATTCCAACAAGAGTTTCAATGGAAATGCGGGCAGGATGGAATTGCAAACAAATAGTCCGGAGGCGAGCTAGCCCAGGCTTGGTAGCTTTGCTGGAGAAGGCTTATGGAGGTGATAGGTGGTAGAGTTCAAGGGATGAAGGCAGGAAATCGAAGGGGCAGCAGGCATCTGGCAAGGTCTGTTGGGGAGCATTTGGCACCGGATCCCCAACTGCGATACTGGAACTGAAGTCATCTCGGGCTGGATCCCTCGACACGAATGGTGGCTGGTGGCACTCACTCCCCCCACGGCACCCGGGGGTGTGGGCGAGTCTCTGGCACTGGAACCTTCAACCTATTGCTCAGAACGGAAGAAACTGACACCGGTTATAGCCAATGTGGAAATTCAATGTAAATGACTGGAAAGGGGCCCGACGGGAGTTTGGTCCACGACAGACTTAATAATCTAACATTATAGCCAGAACAACTACAAAACTACAGGCATAACTATTTACAGTTATTGGGAACCTGGGAGGGGTTCGCCACTCCACCTCTGCTCCACGCAGACAGGAGCCATTCAACCATTGTCGAACACCTCATAGATTGAGACAAGCGTTTTGGACAAATCAATGGCTGGTGCTCCCTTGCAAATCAAGGAAGCCTGGCAAGTTAGAGGGCTCACGTTGGGTCTTTGGGCACCGGGATCTTCCGGCTCTGGGGTTGCCACAGAGGCGGGATCAACTGGCTGACCCTTCCATTCCTTCAACTGCGATAGTTGGTGGCTCACCAAAATTACGAGCAAGAGCACCAGTACCAACTCCTTGCTGGAGACCCTTTTGGACAATCCTGAGTGGAGGCCTGGGTTATGCCCACAGACCTCATAACCAACAGCCTTTCTGGGTAGGACGGCGGTCGTCAGGAGACTATAGACCGTCTTGCCACAGCTAACAATTAACAAAGTCACAATCAGGGTGCCGCCAGGGCCCCTAAAGGCAAAACGGCAGAAAAACAGCCAAACGGAGGGACTGGCAGTAGCCACAATCGCCTCTGCATCTGGGCATACAATTTGTCCAGGTGCTAATGGGACTGCAATGGGGACCTCAAAGGCGCCGCCGCAGTGCGCAGCCGGATCTACCTTGGGTCCCTGATCTGACGGCCATGGGAATGTGCTTCCGCTGCAGGCAATTGACTCATGGCTCCATGGGAGAACAATGTCCAAGAGGCCATCATTTTTGGCACGGCTCCCCCAAGACAAAAACCTACATCAGAACATTTCCCGGGGCCGAGGGATGTCTGTCCATGTCAGTGCGAGGTGACCCCCCCACCGTATCCAGAGGATTGGACACGATCGGGCGCAGGCTCACAATGACTAACCGGTCTGAGGTGCAGCACACTCGGTGCCGCACCGGGTTCCGCTAACGGGGAGGCAGGAGATCTTCCCCCCTCGGTCTCAGTGCCTGCCTGCACCTTGCGTTTTCCCTTGCGGCGTGGCCGCAGTTTGGCCACAACGCTGCGGGGAAACATTTTGGACAGAGGGCATCCCTATTCTGAGAGCTCCGAGTCAGGGCAATATCCAGCTGGAGGAGGACCGTTGGTCACTGCACTCACGGGCTGGCTATTTCCCAGTTGTAGCCGCCTTTCAAGGGCATCAAGGAGCTCGCTGGTGGGTCTGCCATCGAACTGGCTCATGTCCAGTCCGAATCGGTGTAGCAAATTCCAGATTTTGGACCTGGCTGATGGGAACTCAGGGGCCGTGGGATCCTGTCCACCTGGGGCTTCCCTAGGGGGACCTGACCCAAAAGGCTGTTGGGGGCACCGGGCTGACTGTGGGATTCCTTTCCCTGCCACTGCCTGTCTTGCTGGGGAGCTGGGTGCGAGTTCCAATTCCCCTTGGGAATGGAAGTCGGCGCGGACTTCATATGCTGGGAATGGGGTCCATAGTTGGAGTAGGTAACTTCAGCTATGGGCTCCCAGTTCCCAGGGTCCTTTTTCTGGGTTTTGGAGTGAGGTCTAAGGGAACCTGCTTCACACAACAGGTCTGCAACCCTTCGAAGGCGATTTCCAAACTCATCCCATGTTATTGTGGCCGGGTCCACCAAGCCGAGGGCCATCTTTGTTTCGTGGTTCAAGCCTCCGTACAGAAGAGCCTTGAACTCATTCGAATCAAAGCTGTAACCGTGGGCGGTCAAGGGGACTTTTTAGGCAAGAATGGCCAACAGTTGCTTCCTTGCCATGTAAGCCTCAGGGTTCTTTCGAGGACCCTGTTGTTCCATGACATAGAGCACATTGGCACTCTGACTGGGCCAAAGGATCCTAATAACTTCCCGCATCCAGTCGTGCGCCTTGAGGGTAGACAAATTCCGGGCCACAACAGCGGATTCTAGGGCAGGGAGTTCAGTTGGGGACATGCACACTCGTGCCAATTGTGTGAGGTCCTGTCCATTGGCGGTTGGATGTGAATTAATCACAGCATTTAACCAATGTTAACCTATTCAGGGGGCCTAACTGCTCCGCTATGGCCTTTGCCTCTGTGGCTCTCCAGGGGATCCTAGTTTCGGTGACCTGAGTCTTCTTGACCTCGGGTCCCTTGGACCCATCCTCTTCTAATTGAGCGGTCCTTCTCTTCATGGCCCGGGTCTCTACAGGCTGCACTGGGGCCTTAGGGGCTTCCCAGTCTGAAGTTTCCGTTGGGAAACGGGAGCGTCCTTCTGGAGGAGCTCGGGTTCCCTGTCCAACTCTGTGGCAAAAGAAGGGAGCAACTCCGGACAGACGGCCGATATAATGGCCTTATGGGTCTGAAGTTTGCTTTCTAGAGTGGCGATCCGCTGATGGCAAGCTGCGTGACTGACAGCCTCTTGCTGCTCTTTGACCTGCCCTACCATGTACTTGGTTGCTGCTCGGGCCTGATCCAGCTCGACCTCTAAGGCACGAGCCTTCTCCTCCCAAGTCTGGGCAACCAGGGTGAGCTCTCTTACTTTCTGGGCTGAGGCTTGCGCAACGGACACAAATGTGACCTTGTCAGCCCGCAGAGCCTCAACCTCGGCATGAAGCCGGGTGTTCTCTTGTTTTACTTGTGCTAGCTTGGCCCGGGTCTCTACTAGGGCTACACTAGCATCTCTGGCTGCAAGCCAAAGTCCCCACGCTGCCAGTAAATCCTTTGCTGGACCAAACGGGTTCCTAGACTTCCGTGCCAGGGCATACGCTTCTCGGAGAGATGCGAAAGGGTCTTCCGTCTGAAAGACGGAGTCTTTCTAGGGGCACTTTCCTTTCCCAAGCACCCACTTCTCTAGCTTTCCATGGACCTCTTCCTCTCACATGAGGTCCTTAACTGTTGCACTAGGGCCCTCCTTAGCCATTGCTAAGGCAAGCCAAAATCTGGGCTGCACTAAGGGAATGGTTGGTGGATGGGGAGTCGCACTCGACCTAAGGGGCTCTACAGGAGTTATCCGACTCACTGCAGAGGGGATGAAGGAGCTCAACGCTGAAGAGGAACTCTTAGCACCATCCGGTCGAACGGCGGGAAGAAGGGGAAAGGTTCCACTGATCCTAACCATCCCTGACTGGTTTTCTGGGTGAGGGGGCCCCTCCTGCACCTCGGGATAAACCACTTAAACCCACAAAGACTAAGTTGGGATTCCTACCCAATGTTGGTCAAAACTCGGGATTCCTACCCACACTTTCCATAGCAGGGATTCCTACCCCTACGGTTTCCAAACGGGAATCTTGCCCACAAACAAGAGGAGTCAGGGCTCCTCCCGGGTCTCCTCCTCAACAAACCAAACTCACAGGGAAAGGGGCACCAAATGAGCCACGCCTTTCTGAAAGTGCTAAAAGTGTGCCTTGCCACTGAAGTGTTGGGTGCGTGTAGGCTGTTCCCTGTGCTAGGCCTACAACACAAAGAATCCAGCCCACGACAGCCCCAAGAAGGGAGATGATTCCCAGGACACAAGAAGGGGTACAGATTACCACCCAGATAGAATCTGAACTACACAAAGACACGAGACACATGCACAGTCCTGCCTGACTGCAATCTAAAGCCACTCTCTAACCATTCCCTAGGTCAGTACCGCCTAATCTGAGGAGGTTCGCGACGCCTTCTCAGTTTGGGGGTACCGGGGTTGCCCGCGTTGCTCCACCACTCTGTTACCCTGGAAACTGGGGGTCCCACGAGGGGCGCCCGACTTTGCCAATTAGAAATGCCAACTTTGGGGAAATTAGAGCACTGTCTTGCTAGCGAGAGGCAGGGCAACGACGCAAGATCTTTCACCCTATGTCTACAACGTCGGGTTAGAGAGTGACTAAACAAGGTGTTTCCAAACAATAACAATTCTTTATTAAGAACAAACACAGAAGACAGACACAGACTAACTAACTTAGAAAAGAAAGAGAGTTGTAGGGGAGGCAATACGACCTGTTCCGTAGTCCTGGGGAGAGGTTGGAAATTCGGGGGAAGAAAGCTCAGCGCGGGGTGCTGAGGGGAGTCCCTTAAACACACCGATGGCAAGGCGGGATGGCAGTTGAAGGTGATCCGAGGATCGGTTAAAAATGAAGGGTTTTTATAGGGCAGATCGTGTCTTTCGGCTATGGCAGTCCCAAAGGGGAACAAAAGAGGTTTCGGTGCTGGACAAAAGGATTTGGTGAGGTCAGGTAGCGTGTGATGGGATTTGCGTGTAGAAACAATACCTTTGGCCGAGACGTTAATGGCCCACCTTACAAGAGTAGTTTGCCTGAGAGCCATATGGCTATTGAGGAGTCCGTGGCGGGAAGTTCCCTAAAGCTTCGGGCGAGTTTTGGGTGCTGGCTACAAAGAGAAGTGGAATGCAAACCATTAACGGCCGCTTCTCTGTCCGTGCTTATCCGGAGAACTTTGCGAACACGTGAAGTGAGGTAATCACTAACCAGGCCAGCTAAGTCCAAATTAAATGATATCAAAAGGATATCTGGGGGTCCTCACTGAGGGTGCCATGGTCGAAATAACAACTTGAAGGTGCATGTGCATACACACATACACACTGAGGACAGGAGTGGGGGATGTGTGGCCTACCAGAAGTTGCTGGGCTGCATCTGCCATCAGTCCTCGTTGGTATCACCCAACCTGTGGGCTACATCTGAACCCCAGCTCTGATTTTTAATTTTTGTTCCAATCCCTCCCAATGCCCCCAAAACCTTCTGAGGGATGGAAGACAATTTTTCCATCTTTGCCCCACTCCTTAGCTATGTTACATCTAGAAGCGGGCTTTTTTTAAAAGACAGGAAGTAACCCAGAAGTGACTTCCAGACCACTTCTGTTGTAAAGAGAGCCTAAAATAGCCCAAGGAAGGGAAAAATGATCCCCACACTTCCTTGAAGGAATTGGGAGTCATTTTTTTGGGGGGGGGATTTGGGGTGTGTAGTGGGAACTGTGGCACTCCAAGGTCTCCTAGGGAGCCACTGAAGCCCCCAGCTCTTGAAATTGCCCACCTTGGTTGTAGTCAATGACTGGGGATAATGGGAGTTATGGGTCAACAGCATCTGGAAGACTACACCATCTGGTTTCCCAGCCCTGAAAGAGGAATTGCATGCTCCTTTGTCAGCTTCCAGGTCATTTGCATGCTGTCAGTAACAGATGAGAACTGATGAGTCAGATTGTAAACAGGAAACTAATTCTACCCCCTACCTTTATGAATAATACTAATACTAATAGCATCTACTGAGAGCAAACAATGATGGAGGAATGAAGGCTGCAGTTCTAGGCATGCTTCCCAGGGAGCAAGTGATGTCAAATTCAGTGGTACTTAGTTCCAAAGAAACAGGCACAGGGTGAGACTGCATGTCATTTAAAATATCTCTTTTGCTCTTTCTTTTTTTATGGATCCATGAAAACTTAATAATTCTATTAAGGCTGGTAAGTGCATGTTTGTGCTCAGTAAATGGGAGCTAAAAGGAGCTGGCTTCACTTCAGGCCACATAGCAGCATTACTCAGCTTCCTCTTCTGTTTCATTAAGCTTCTTCTTTGGCACATATAGGAATCAAATGAGCACCCTGGGAATATGGCAAAGCAGGAGAAGCCTTCTCTGAATTTTCCTTCAAGCAGAAATCCTGAATCATAAATTGTTGGAGTAACTTGTCATGCATTCTTAACAGGAATAAATTTTGTCTTAATGGCACATATATCTTGGTGGCATTGTTTGCCTTTGGAATAGCTGCCTTGATTGTAAACTAAAGTATGTGTCTTCAAGTCACCCATCAACTTACGGTGACTACATGAAGGTTTTCTCAGGCAAGGAATACTCAGAGGAAGGTTGTCATTGCCTCCCTCTGATTATAGCTCACAACACTTGGTATTCCCTGGAGGTCTCCCTTCCAAGTGCTAACCAGCCTGAATCTATGTAGCTTTCATGATCAAATGAGATCTGGGTCCTTTCCTCACTACACTATTATAGTGCTATTATTCCACTTTTAGCATCCTGTGGAATTCTGAGGTTTGTAGTTTACTGAGGCCAAAATGCTCTCTGGCTGAGAATTCCAAATGTGTCTCCCTAAACTGCAAACCCCAGGATTCCATAGGATGTTGAAAATGGAATAATAGCACTATAACAATGTAGTGAGGAAAGGTCACTCGTATTTTTAGGGTATTTAGGCACCTTAATTGTAGGGATGTCAAAATCTCTCAGTTCTGATCTCACTTTTTCTGAGTGCCACTTCTGAATCTCCCCTGTTCTTATTTCATATCAGGTTAGAACAATGTCTATCCTCTGCCTGTTCTGAAATTTGCCCTATCTTATATGCATTTTTGCAGTTTACCTAATTTGTGCACCTCTTTCCTACTGTTTAAAATATATTTCCATGTAGTTTCTTCAATCATGTGCATTTTAGCCATTCACAGTTTAAAATATATGCATTTATTTCTCCCACAAATGTGTGACTGCTTGAGGCATGGTGTGCTTTTTCTCACCAGAAAACCTAAGAGCTGAGAAAATGCTGCTTTCATCAAGACTGTCAAATCCAATGAAGTTTCTTTCCATCCCTGCTTGAGGGGCATCCTTTGAGAGAAATCTAATAAATCAGATATTTTTATTCTTTAGTTCTCCAGATGTTTTGAGTGTCAACTTCCAGAAGTCTCAGTCAGCATAGCGTGGTGAATGTTTCTGGGAACTGAAAGCCAAACATCTGGAGAACCAATGACTGAGAACCCGTATCATAAGCAAAGCAACAGCTCCACAATCATTTATTCTGATCCCCTACAATGAGCATATATATTCTAACAGTTGTTAATGTGCGTTGGTTACACCAAAAGGTGGGTGACTTAGAGGTCCTCTTACATTGCCAATGCCTCTGGAGAAAGGTGGGGAATTATAGCTCAAAGGACACCTGTGGGGGGTGGGGGGCAGTAACCACAGGACCTTTTCATTTGTGTATACTGGTACTTACTGCGAGACACTAGTTGGAGGTGAAAAGAATGTTTTATTGGGGAAAATCACAAACACATGCAAGAAATCTAGCAGTCTCACAAACGATATGAGGATAAAAGAAAGAAATGAGGGAAAAATTGGATAGTGAGGAGTTTTGGATGAAGTGCACAATATTTACTAATCCTGAAGAAAAGAAATTTGGGGCAAGTTGGCTCAAACATGAGACTCTGAGAGCAGCAAAGAGGAACAAGAGTCTGGGGTGCAGCATGACGCTCAAGTGCTAACAAAAGGCCAGGCTCTGGACTGGGGTTTAAATACCTCCTTTCTGCCCTAAAGGGAGAGGTGTTAATGGCTCTCTAGGAGAGTGGATAAAGAAGTCTGGAATGGGCTAATAGTCTTGACTTCAGGAAACAAAAGTACGGCTGGGCAGTTGAGGAAACAAAAGTGAAATATGGTGGGAAGAGTTTGCAGGATGTTGGTTGTTGGCTGCCTCATTGGAAATGCCTTGCTAGCTATTATTTTCTGAGTTTGGGCAATTGATAGGATTATCTTGAGCCCATTAAGTCAGGGCCATTTGGCTAATCCTTGTGAATTTATGACCTGACCATGCTGATGTCATTTGCCCAAGCACACTTTCTCAGTCAGAGTCCCTTTTCACAAGGTGTTTAGCCATAAGCATATAATTTATATTTTGTGCCAATTAAATAATATTCATTGCCAATTACACCATATCATGGAATGTGGGGGAGTATATGACATGGTAACACATTTTTATTTTGAAGTAAGGCCCTTTTTGCACAGCATTTTCCATGCGAAAGAGGGCCTGGAATGTCAAGTGATTGTGAGGAGCGATCTGCACGACGCACTCACGATGCGACGCACAATGCTCCAGGGACTGGCAGGCGCCGATTGCACACTTTTCATTTTTGGCTAGAAGCCAAAAATGGTGCATGATCGCACATTGCTCCTGGGCCCTGCACGCACTTACCTGGTGTCCGGAGCCTCTGGAGCTGTGTCGGTCGTGCTTCCTGGGAAACTCCCAGGCTGCGCTGTGGAAGAAAGAGGCGGGGCTCTTGCGTGAGCAAGCAGCTCGTGAGGAGCCAAAGGACTCCGGATGTGAGAGCCTCTTACTGGAGGGTGCTCGCGTGATCCCCGCACCCCAGCGCTGGAAGAAGATAAGGTGCGGAAAGGGCCTAAGTTTCACTGTATTAGGCAAGGTTTGTTGCCATATAAGTGTGTTTAGCATTGCAGCCCAAGGGCCTAACAACAGGTGAGGCTAAATCCTTTGTCAATAATCTCAATATTTTTGGAATATTTCTTATGTTAATGCAGAATTATCTTACGCATAATAATTATCTCTTTATCTAGACTTCAGTCCTTGGGGAGAGGAGATATTCATATTCTCTCCCTCTTCTCTTCCTAACCATTACCTCCATGAAAGCAGTCCTCTCTCCAGCTATTAGGATCAGAAAGATAGATCTCATTGGTGCATGAGCTCTCAGTATGATTGGCAGGGATGCATGTAGCATGACCTGGAGTAAGGTGCTAAGTTTGATTTGAAAAAGTATCTTGACAAAGGAGTGACAATAATTAGGCTTCCTGCATAAAGTCAGCCTATGGTTGAATACCTTGAGGGATCACCTACGTTTCTATACAGTGACAGAATGCTGAGTGAACAATATGAAATGATTAAAAGAAAGGCTAGACTTTCCCTTGATTTGGATCTTTCTTTCCTATTTTCATTCTCCACTTTAAAAAGAGCCTTTAAAAAGAGAAATTTAAATATGTTGTCCTCAGTTTGCACACCTGTTATTATGTGCTTTCGAGACATTTCTGAGTTTTGGTGACCCTTAGGTGAACTATCATGAGGTTTTCTTGACAAGATTTGTCAGAGGGGGTTTGCCATTGCCTTCTTCTGAGATTGAGAGAGTTTGGCATGCCCAGACTCCCCCAATGGATTCCCATGGCTGAGCAGGAATTTAAATCCTGATCTCCCAGAGTGTTGGTCCAGTATTCAGACCACTATGCAAACACTGGGTTCCTTCACACCTACTCAAGGCCAATTCTGCTTTCATTTTTGGAAACCTTGTGTGACTTCATGTGTAAAGCATGTGTTATGTTAGTTTTATTGATCCTTAATTTACAACATAAGAAAAGAACAGTTGTATTGCATGGAATAAACAGTTTACTCTGTTGTACCCATACATTTTATTCACTTCTATATTACCGCACCATACACTCTCACTCTGTGGGATGTGCTGTTTTCCTAATTGGACATAGTTCATATTTGAAAGTGCACTGGCTGTATGCGTATGCCAGGTCAGGATGACCTCAGATATGATCAGGTCATAAACTCAGAGAGGATTAGGCGGGAAATCCTGATGCTGATGGGCTTGGGATAATCATTGCAAAAACGGTAAGGCCCTTTCGGCACGAGATGCCATAAACAGATATTTACCATAGATAGTGGATTCTCTTGAAATGCAGTAGTGACCCCACACTCTGCACCTCTCAGCATTAATGTGAATTGAAGCAGAGTGTCTCTTCCACATTTTGCCCCACCTCGCTGCCCCGATTGGCCTTCTGCCAGTGCTGCCATTTTCTTGATGCACAGTAAAAAGCATTTAACATTTCCACATTGAGGCGGCATATGGGATATATGTGGATGAGGCCATGCAAAATGGATTTTTTCTATAGTTCAAATAACACATCCTAGCTACCACTTTTAGATGGGATGGCTACTGGATTGCGATGATGTTGTGTGGAACTGCAGCCTCTGAAACGAATACAACCATTAGCTACTACGTTTTAGTGATGCCGTGCAGAAATGGCCTAAGTTGAGAGCACTCCCAAGAACAATAGCAGGCAAAACTGCCCAGGTGAAGCAATCAGGAACCCTACTGTGAACACATCTTACAGAGACCTTCCCCATTCACACTATGTGACAAAACATTAAGAGATTGTCAGGACTTCCATCAATTTTTTGTCACTTAGAGTTAAGGCAATCAGCCTGTTCTGGACTTCTTTGTTAGTTTCATGGGAAAGGCATTACAGCTTTGTCCACGCACCTTCCTTTGGGGTGGAAATAGGGTATAAAAACCCTAGCTCCAACCCCAGTATCTTGGAGTACTTGGATGTAATATGTGGCACACAGACTTCTGTTCATTCTTGCTACCTTCAGACATGCAATTACTCTGATATGACCTTCTGCTTCAGGATTGGTAACTATCATCCTTTCCACTCAATCTTTCTCTATCCAACCTTTCCTGCCTTATTTTCCAATAGTCTTTTATGGTTCTTGAGAGTGTCTGATTTCTTGTATGCTTGCTGATTCCCAACAATTACCCTGCCATTACCCTCCTCTCTCAGGCCTCTTTTTAGCTATAACTCCCTCTATTTTTAAGGAGATGCTGGCATTGCAGGTTTACCCCACAGTCTTCCATCTTTTATGGTAGCACCTACTCATAGCCTAGTCACTCTAGCTTCGTGCTGTATAAACCAGTGTCCTATGTAAATCCTAATGGAAGGTTCAGGAGCAAGATGGCATAATTTGCAGATTCAGTAAGACGTGGAGAGTATCAGTTGAGAAGGGCTTTGGAGGAGTCAGTGAAGAAAATGATGATGTAAAATTATTATTATGTTTACACTTTTAAATATCCTGCCTTTTCTCCACTTCAGGACTCTGGGAGATTTATAACAGATTAAAAGAAAGCCCACATAGTTAAAAATTCACAAAATACAGAAGTTGTAAAGTGACTAAATTATCCAAAAATTAAACCCAGTTAAATCATAAATAATTAAAACAAACCCAGCATAACAAAAATAAAAAATATTAAATCTAGCATGATTAGATGGGATGGGCCTTGTACAATCAATCCTCAAATAACAGGCTAGTGGTCAGATAGGTAATGAAAAAAGAGGTCAGATAGCATGAACTTATGTAGAAATGTTATTTCCAAATCTTGATTGAAACATTATTCCTTAAATTGATGGAATAATTGATTCAAATATCTGATATGCTTGGGTTTGAATTGATTGTAGACAAATTTCTCTCTTTCCACATTATCCCCTCTGTCTGTACATTTAAGAAGAGCCTTTTGTTTAAGGAGATGATAGATGGTGGCAGATCTTGACTTTGGATAAGTTTATGGGGCATCCAGAGAGACTGGACATCCTGGGCTATTAAACATTTAACTACTCTTGACTGAAAAAAAAGTGCACACAAAAATGCATGTTTTTGAAAATGTGTATAAAAATGGGGAGATTTTGAAAAATGCCTGCATGAAATTCTTTTTTTGAATTTGCTTGTGGATTGGGGGAAAAAAAGTCTAATCTGATGTAGAAATGGGGTGGACAGAACTGAACTATGAAAAGCAAAGATGACCTTAGAGAAATTGAACTTGTCAGATTTGCCCATCTAGTTTTGTTTTAAAAATTAAGCATTTTGAGTTACAGTTGTCATTAATGTTACATTTAAAAACTTTGTACAATTACATCTGAAAAACAATGGAATGGAATTATTCTAAATCCTTTCTTAACTGTTTAAAACACAGTACCAAACGTCTGAGTGCGACAATGTGGGTGATGCAAAATCTACATGATTGGCAAAATTAATAAAAGGAAATTGTGTCATACAAAATCTATTTCAGTCTGTTCATTTCTCATGTTATTGATGTTGAGAAGCTGGGGAAAACCCCCTTTTTTCCAGTGGGAAAACAGGTGATGTTCATTGTGTTGTTCTTTCCTTTTGCAGCAAATAAGTTTATGAAAAGCCACAGAAAAAAGTGAAGACCTGAATGTGAGCTTGGGTGGCAAGGGGTTTCTCATAATTTGCAAAAATTTCCCACAGGAAGAATTGGGATGATATTTTAGCAAAGCCCTGCTTAAATTCATTAAAGTTCCTTCATGTAGGGGAAAGTGTCAATAAAATGACTTAAAGATCTTCATAATACTCAGTCAAATATTTTGTGGGGAATTTCAGATTTTTTTTTTTTTGTGGAAAAGGATGTTATATTTGTAGAGCTCATGAAACAATGGCTATACAGAAAGCACCTGCCATAGCAAAATAACTGGACCTCTTCAGGCTTTGTTTCTATGACTACATTCCTAAGAGGACATCTTGGATTGTTTGGGGTTGTCTAAGTAGTTTCTGTATGCAGAGAGATGTTTGCCATATGTTTTAATGTGCAGGACTCTGGCCCTTTTCGCATGGCAGTGTACAAGCGAAAGGCCCCTTGAGCATCGTGTAAATGTCAGGAGTGGTCTGCATGATGCACTCCCATTTCCGCCATTCTCGAGGCCCAGAAGCGCAGCAAATACGCATTTTCTTATTTTCGGCTTTTAGCCGAAAATAAGCTGCACTTGCGCAAGGGTCACGGGCCTGGGCCACACTCACCTGCACTGTGGAGCCTCTGGAACCGGGCCTGTCGCACATCCTCTCCCATGCAGCCTACAACTCCCAGGCTGCACAGCGGAAAGAAGGGACGGGTAGGGCTCTTGCGCGAGCAGGAAGGAGCTGCGGAGCCCGAGCAGCAGGGAAGCAGGAGGCTTGCGAGAGCCTGCCTGCCCAGGCTTTTCACGCAAAGCCCACACTCCAGCAGCATGAGAAGGTAAGCTGCGGAAAGGGCCTCTGTTGCCTACAAAAGAAAAACTGAACTGAACAAAACAGTGCATCACTTACTTATGTTCTACCCAAAGAAATGTGATAAAAATGACATTGGAAAAGTTAATTACTATTCCAAGTAAAGTGACATATTACAGAACAGCAAAAGAGGAGTCACAAAGCAATTTCTGCCTTACACTGTTATAGTGCTATTATTCCACTTTCAACATCCTATGGAATCCTGGGGTTTGCAGTTTAGGGAGGGGCATTTAGAACTCTCAGCCAGAGAGCTCTTGGGCCTCAGTAAACTACAAACCCCAGAATTCCACAGGGTGTTGAAAGTGGAATAACAGCACTATAACAGTGCAGAAAGGCCCCAAGAAGAGAACTTTCTTTAAGAAGCATACCTGATTTTATTTCTAATGTAAAGGAATTAAAGCTGTCAAGAATCTACAGAATCATATACTTTATTTTCTCTGTTGTAATTGTAAGTGCAGTAAATAATCAAATATGTACTTTATTAAATACATTCTGAATTAATTTTTTCTTCTGTTTTGAAGCTATATCACCAGGTAGTTTTGCAATCATTGCCTGGTGCTTGTGAGACAGTAAAGATGCTCTCTCGCATCTATTTATATCCTGCTCAGATTTCATGTAATGACAAACTGCAAATAAACACACAAGGCCATGGCCCTTTCTGCACAGCATTTGCCACGTGAAAGGGTGCCTGGAGAGGCATGCGATTGTGAGGAGTTATCTGGACAATGCACTCACAATCACGTGATGTTCCAGGGGCTGGCAGGCACCGATCTCACACCTTTCATTTTTGGCTGGAAGCCGATTGCTCCCGGGCCCTGCGCACTCACTTACCTGGCGTGCGGAGCCTCTGGAGCAGCGCCGGTTGTGCTTCCTGCCCCAGTGCAGCCTGGGAAACTCCTAGGCTGCACTGCGAAAGGAAGAGGCGGGACTCTCGCGTGAGCAGGCAGCTCGTGCAGAGCTGAAGCGGCAGGGATGTGAAAGCCTCTCGCCAGAGACTGCTCGCGTGATCCCTGCACCGCAACTCCGAAAAAAATGTAAGGTGCGGAAAGGACCCATGACAAAGCTTGCAGGCTGTCAGACAGTTGCCTAGTAAAGTTCAGAATAACATTTCATTCCTTATCTGAATGAATTATGCTCTTCTAGGCCACCTTTTCTTAATCTGTTTTAGATAGTGTTCCCAGACCTGAGGGCCAGGATCTTTTTGGTTCTCAGAACAAAGAAGAGGAATCTCAGAGTGAGAGCACTGTCTTGGAAAGAAGTTGTATGTCTGTGTGATGCATGTGTTTGTGTGTATAGTGGTGTGTTGCTTGCCGTGGCTGATTTAGATGTCCAGGAGGTCCACCTGGTCCTCTCCCATCCTCCCTCTCAAAGTTTCTCAAGCCATGACCACCATCAGGAGCCATGGTTTCAGAAAGTGGTAGGAAAGAGCAGGCCATGCAGAAAAATATTGAGCTATCTCAGGAGTCACAGAATATTGTACCACAAGATTGTTGCTTTATAGCTTTTATTACTTATTTCCACTTATTTTTTTCACCTACCATAAATGATTGAAGTTACAGTCCAGTTTCCTTTCTTGGTCTAAGGTACAAAGGGGTACCCCATTGTTAGGAAAACATGAAGTACAAATGTCTTCCTTCCTCAGCTTTGCTTAGGCAATTGACCTCTTTCTCATTTAATTCTTGATCTCACTTCTAGTTCTCATTCTGTCTCATGCACTTTCTCTTTCTCCCTTCGCAGCAGCTCCTAGCCAAACATCTTCTCCCATTCTCTCTCCATTTCCCTTTCCTGGCCATATGTTTTTCTTTCCATTCAGAAATCCTGCCTATGGTAATCATCCTGCATTCTCCATTCCCTCTTTTTTCCTTCTTTATGATCCTCTTGCTCCGCTCTCCCAGTTCCTGAATAAGCACCTTCTCCTGTTCTTTCTCTTTCCCCTTCCCACAGCAATCAGCTAAATGCCTTCTCTTTTCCTTTTCCTTTTCCTTTCCTTTCCTTTCCTTTCCTTTCCTTTCCTTTCCTTTCCTTTCCTTTCCTTTCCCCCTCTTCTCCCATTTCCCCACAACTATCTACAAAATGTAGAGTTGAAAAAATCTTATTTTTGAGAAATAAGAAACTTTCAAAGGGATAGAACTACAATGACCATGTGTTAAAAGCTGGCCTTGGAAAAGTGTTAAAACAAAATTGGGAAAAGTTTGTCTTTTTCTCCTTCAATGGAAAGGTTAGGAAACTTTATTTGGATAGACTATGAGTCTTATGTGTTGTTAAGAACAGGGCCTACCAACGTGTTAAAACAGAGCTGATTATGCAACACGTAGCTGGAAAAACTGAATTTCCAACCAGAGAAACATGTTCTCTTTTGTTGAACATGGTAGGTTTTTAAATATTGAAAGATGTGCTCTGAAGAGATGTGACTGATGCTTAATTTATCATGTTTAATGGCAGGGCAACCTGCTGTGATGTCACCAGGAGCTGTCCCTATGTCTCAGGCTTTGGCTCTGAAATTTTAGAGCCTTGAAGGCTCCTTATCTGATAACCCTCGTGTTAAGCTAAATGATTCTCCTGCTTTTTCTCTATTCTGAAATATTTTATTTATTTATTTGTATCCCGCCTCTCCATATAGATCGAGGCGGTGAACAATTTAGCATGTATTTCGAAACATTTTTCTATACATGCCCCCAACAAGCTGGGTACTCATTTTACCGACCTGCGAAAGGATGGAAGGCTGAGTCAACCTTGGGGCCCGGCAGGATCGAACTCACAACCTTGTGGTTTGTGGCTTGCAGTACTGGCATTTAACCACTGTGCCACCAGGGCTACTGATCAGAATGGACATCTAGGTGTTCAGAAGCCATTCCAGCTTGTTACTTCCAGTTCCTAAAGAAGGACTTTTAAGACCTAAAACAGGTCTGAGGGTAGGAATTAGGAATCATACCCTCCACAGTGTATGATTTGCCATCTGAGGGATTTTTTTAGAGGTGGGTGTCTGGGATAGTTTAAGGGGCACACTGGGGCCCTAAAATGTTGAACTGCTTTATCTTCATTATATATAGTGATTGTGATGTATTATTTTTGAAAAAAAAAATCCCTGCATCTTCTTGATTGTATATATTGGCTTATAAGAGCCTAACATTTCTCTCTAGTACGGCATTGGAATGTCTATTTATCCTTAAAAAAACCCCAACAACCTGCTAATACATTTTGTTGGGGAATTTAGTGCTAACACATTTTGGTGCTTGAAATGCTTGGTAAAAATAGAGTGGACTTTTAAATTTGTACTTTCAAATCTGTAATGCCTGGAACTTTGCCCCTGAAAATGAATTTTTCCCTGTTTTTTTTTTTTTTTTTGTGTGCAGCAGGCACAAATATTGGAATAGATAAAATCTGAAGCATTTGAAACTTTACACCCAAGTTGCTGACTGTCATTTTTCATTGGCTGTTTATCCAGATTAGAAAGAAAGTAAAGCAAAGAGGAGCTGTTGGATTCTATGTATCATTTATCAGCTGAAAGCACATTTTAAAAAAAGCAATGTTTGAGATTTTGGATGGAAAGCAGCCCATTGATTTAAATGCTGCAACAATGATCAACTTGGTCCTTATGTAATTTTTTTAAAAAAAATCCTGTGGGATTCCTTACTGCCTGTGCTGTTTACCATTAGCGTTATGCCATTTGTGCTTTGGATTTTAGAAAGAAACTTTCTCAAGAACACTTTGAAGTGTTTGACAAATTCTACTCAGGCTCTTGTCCCAAAGGAATGTGCCTATCAGGAAGCCGATTTCAGATATTTGCATTTGTCTCAACCTCTTCTATTTTTAGGAACAATGTTATCCTACACCATCTGGCGGAGGTCAGCAAAAAGGAATAATTTAGATGCTCAGACCAGAAAAGCTACAAAAGTCTGTGCATTGGTATCATATAGTGGGCAAAAAGCTGAAGGGCTATCATTAGATATTTAAATTCAAATATTATATATGTTGGTTTATACCGTGTTCTAAAGACCAAACTATTTGTTTAGCATTTAAAATCATGGACCCTTTTCCAACCAAAATCTAAAACATTTTTGTTTAATAAATGTGCTTCCAGCTGGTAAATGTTATATTGAATCCAGGAGTTCCTCTCTGCATAGCACATAGCACATAGCACTTGCACAGCACACAGCTACATTTCCTTTGTTTACTGCAAGTAATTATAGGTACAAGGGTGGGATTCTTTCTGTGAATGCAACACGAAGCAAAGGAAATCCATGCCTATGCTTTCAACCAGAATCCTCAGAAAGAACGTACATCTAGAAAGAATGTTCACCACTGAGAACTGTTTTCTAAGGCTGCTAGTGATGGAGCTGTGAGTTGTTATTTTGATTGCATTGAGAAGGGAAAAGATAAACTTTCTCTCTTCCTAGGCACTGCATTTTTGGTAAGAGTTTCCTTGCTCTATGCCCATAATTTCTTAAAGACACAGGTATAGTTATTTCATGCTCACCTATGCATCATATCTGATTGCATTCACAGCCTTGGGTCTGCAGACATTATTTGGCTATAACTTCCCAGTTCCCTGATTAGTGGGTGAGGAGGTCTCAGAACAGAAGTCGAAGAACATTTGAAGATCCAAGTTTAGAAACCACTGGAGAATATGTTCAGTGAAAGGAAGCCTATAGGGCTCTCCTAATCTGTGTGATGGGCAATGCATTGGACTTAATGCACAGTCTGGCTGGTGAGAAGAAGGGAAATTCCATTAACTAGAATTCAGAGCAGGGCTGGGAATGTAGATGTTGTTGGACTGGAATTCCATCAGCATTAGTCAGTGCAGCTTATGGTCAGTGATGATGAGAGTTGCAGTCCAACTACGTCTACAGGACCACACATTTCTAGCTCAATTTTGGAGTATTCCCTTCTATACAGAAGGAACTCTATATGTGTAGAATTGTAGAATAATAGAATAATAGAGTTGGGAGAGACCACAGGGACCATCCAGTGCAAGTCCCTTCTATGCAGGAACACACATCAAAGCACTCCCAACAGATGGCCATCCAGCCTCTGTTTAAAAATCTTCAAAGAAGGAGACTCCACAACACTCTGAGGCAGCATATTCCACTGCTGGACAGCTCTGACCATCAGGAAATTCTTCTTGAGGTTCAGGTGGAATCTCCTTTCCTGCAGCTTGAATCAGTTGTTCCTTGTCCTAGTTTCTGGAGCAGTGGAAAACAAGCCTGCTCCTTCCTCGACATGACATCCCTTCAAATATTTAAACATGGCTATCATTTCCCCTCTTAACCTTCTCTTCTGCAGAGTAAACATCCCCAGATCCCTAAGTTGCTTCTTGTAGGGCATGGCTTTCAGACCCTCTGCCATTTTAGTCGCCCTCCTCTGGACACTCTCCTTGATCCTGTTCTCTGGAGTATTAGCAACCCCTGCCAATTTGGTATCACCTGCAAATTGGCTCTCTTTAGGCTGATTCTGAAGTAGCATTGGTTAGAGATAAGTCTAGTGTTTGCACTTGGGAACTAAGGGGAAGTGTGTGTTTCTAACTTATGTTGATCTTAAGGCTAACCTATCATTGGGTTTTCTGGAGCCGAGAGCATGTGACATGCTGAGGGTCCCCCGGTGGGTTTCCATGGCTGAGCAGGGAACTGAGCCCTGGTCTCTAGTGTCTTAGTCCAGTGCTCAGACAACTACACCATGCTGGTTCACTCATCTATGGGATAGATCTAGGGCAAAAGATTCTTATTGTGTGTCCTCAAATCATTTCAGACTTCTGGTGAACCTAAGGTGAAACTATCATGGAGTTTTCTTGGAAAGATTTGTTCAAAGAGGGTATGATTTGCCCAAAGTCACCCGGTGGGTTTCTATGATTGAATGGGGATTTGAAACCTTGTCTCCCAGTGTCTTAGTCCAACACTAAAATCATTGCTGGCTCTCACCAAATGATTCTCCTTATCCTCTTATGTCTTTGGTACCTTTGAGAACCAAACAACTGACTAAGGCATATATCTCTGTGTTCATACTCTGATGAATCATTTAATTGTTCTGTAATAGTATTGAGGTCTCAATTAGATTTTTTTTTTAAAAAAAGAACAAGAGCAAAACTTTTTCTCAGATTTTTTAATGTTGTGATATAAATGAAGAGAATAGCATAGGTTGCTTTCTGTTCTGCCAAAGCTATTCTAATGAAATTAGCAGTGAATGAGCTTTTCTGAAATGATACTTTCCTTTGAGTAATATTGTAAGTATTGCTAATTCATTTGCAGGCGATTCAGTGATAACAGTAAATTCTTTCAATTATATTAAACCTTTTGCAATTGAATTTCATTTAATGAAATTACGCATTTAATGGTTAAAAAATGATTCAATTTGTAGAACAGATCTTGTGGACATACTAAATCAGGGCAGCACTGAGACCTTTTCAGATATATGGAGATATTTCATACTACTACGTTCCTCTTAAATATTTACAAAAAGAGAGTAATGAAAACCCAAGAATGGGCTTTGTCTTTGTCTTTGTTTTCATGGCAACATTGCAGCTATCAGAGCTGGCTAGTTCCTATAACAACATTGTTGCAGGCATTAAAGCAAAGATAAGAGAGGAAATGTAGATTACACATCTATTCTCTATGTTTTCATATTTTAGTCAAAGGGAAATCATCAGTGTTTGAGAATAAGAACACGTTATGGGCTCCTTGAAATGTTGCAAATATGTCGAGAGTTTATGGTATTTATTACTACAGTTTGTTTTTGAAAGTCCAGATGATGTTGCTGCAGTTCTGGATTTTATTTTTTTATTTTTTTTGCAATTCCTGGCACCAACGGCAACATGTAATTACCACCCTCCTAGTAGATTTCTTTTTAATTTTGAGAGATGTTAGAATAAAAAGAGGAGCTCCCTGATTTTTATTTTCTTTGTCCGTTAGACTTACAGTGCTGCAATGCCTCAGTGAAATGGCACTGTTGATGTATAACCCTATAACTCCAAGCAAAAAAGTACAAAAAGAAAGGAGGGGGAAAAAATGCCCCTCAGATCACAGGAGCACCTCAACAAGCCATGACTCTAGTTATAAAAGAACACAAACTTTGGAAGAGCCCTAGCACAGATCCAAAAAAATGATTACAAAGAGCACCGGGGGAAAAAAAAAAGATTGGAATGAGTGGATGTGGAGGAAACAACAACCGGCAAAACTTAGCAAAACTCAAGGAGCTGTATTTTGAGAACTTGCACTTTTTTGGACCAGTATGGAAGAGTCTTTTCTTAACTCATTGGGATTTTAAAACACACTGATATGATAAGACTTTGTATTTTTCTTTTAACTTTAGGAAGGCCATACCTATTCATTTTTGGGGAGAGGCATAACTAACAGTGAATTTTTAACTTTTTATTTTAGTTTTCCTTCATCCTTATCTCTGATCAATAATTTGAGACAAGGAGCTGTTTAAAAATTGCGAGAAATTCTTTACATTGCATTAAAGGTATTTGGCAGTAGAAGGGAGGGCAAAAAAAGGTGGTTCAACAACTGAACTTTAGACAAAGGATATTCTTTGAAGACTCCTTTCCTTGCAAGGTCTGATGACACTTTTTCTTGCAGATTGTTCACAGAACATTAGCAGCAATTCTGGGTTCCCTGGCTGCCTTAGCTGCCTTGGCTATGATTGGTGATGTAAGTGCTATATTTTAAATATTTGCTTCACACGTCTTGTATCTGCAAGTTCCTAAATGAGCAGTAGCTTTGTTCAAGACAACATCTGTAGTCAGACTTGCAGCTTGTCAGAGGCACAAGTGCAAAAGACTGTATGTGTGCGTGTGTGCGTGTGTGCGTGTGCGTGTTTGTGTGTGGCACTAGAAGTATTTTTAAGGTTTGTTTGTGTGCATGTGTGTGCGCGTGTGTGTTAATGGCTGTGTTCCAATCTTAAGTTGAAAAATTAAATTCAAAAGGGATCCCAGCTAGAATTAATTCATGAATATTGTAGTATGGTAGAAGAACTGAAATGGTAGTTTTTACAGTCATCAAATAGTACAGAATTTAAGCTCCATTCATGCCTTGGCCTCTTCTTTCTCAGCCTCAGTTCTTTCTCTGTCTTCTCTGTTTCCTCTACATATTGGCATAGCTTAAACGGTCTCTGCTCTCAATAGACAACATTGCTGCCAATGCTCAGCAAAGTGGCATGGCACAGTTGGTTGTTGGGCCCTAGAAAATGGCTTCACCTCTTGAAACAGGCATGGTTCCCCATGCTCTTCTCTTTTATCTGAAAATCTGAGGGATTGGGATCCAAGCCCATGCACTTCATAGGCCTTTAACTCAAGTTCTACTCCTGTTAATCACAACCACTTCAAAGCTTGCAATATGAAAAATATACACAAAATATGGTATTCAGCCTATCACATTCTTTCTCCCCAACCTTTAAGCAATTGGATTTGACTACAACAGTAGTGAAGTTTCTTGCCTGACCCTCAGGGGTATGGGAGAATGACAGTGTCACAGCACCACTGAACTCCTTAAGGAGCTGTGTGGCCTCTTCTACCATGTTCTTATGGAGTTTCTGAACCAGAAATGCATTTCAAAGTTGCCATTACCAAAGGATGGCCAAACTGTTTTTAAAAGCAAGTTTTTAATGTTGGTGGTCGAAATGAATATCAGAAATGCTGCAGAGTTTATTTATCCGTATTGAGAAAGCCAGTGGGGAACACAGAGATCCTCCACAATGAAGTCTTTAGAAATATGACCAATATTTTACTTTACTTTTTAAAAGTCATGAAGAACAGTTGTTATGACTTCAGATACCCAAGGATGCTTTCTCATTATTTGATACAATACCGAATACCTTCGTTCTTGATTTGAAGGGTCCAATCAGACAATATATTAAACATGTAGGCCAAAACCGAACTGCTACATTTAACTGGAGAAAGCCCATTGGATGAATTGATGAATGGCAAGTCACCATTCCATGTAAACTCTGTTGATTCAGCAGGTTTTCCTAACTTGGCCTAAAAAATGGACTCAGGTCATTCCATGCAGCTTAGGACCATGGTGTAGGGTTTTTCTCACAAAAACTCAGGCATAACCCTGATATGGATAGACACCAATGGGAGAATGGCAGTTCAAATCTTTGCCCCCAGCTTTTTTTTCTTGTACAACCTCACCCCCTATTGGCACCAACACTTTAAAATAAAACTGGATTGTTAGAAAGAAGAGGAGAAAAAGAAAGAAAGAAAGAAAGAAAGAAAGAAAGAAAGAAAGAAAGAAAAAAAAATGAAACAGAAAAAAAGAAGGGAAAAAAGTCATAATGTATGAATGAGTTATTTTCCCAATTATATTGTATTCATCACCACTTCTAACCAGGTTTTATATGAACAAGGAGTATTCTTTTAATTGGAACCTGAAACCAGGGTTTCTGGTAAATTTTGGTTATATTCATCTGGGAGGGGAAGGTAGCTTATGAGCCATCATTAGAAAATGGGCAAAGTTTGTAGAAAACAGTTTCCTGTGTTCTTTTTCTGTTGGACAGTTCTCACAGATGGCACATGTAAAAAAGCACACTAAAGTCAGTCTTAATATGATCTCGGATTATCACAGTCGCCAGAAGCTATTAAGATCCTGATTATAGCTTATGAGACACCGGATAACTTACACACTTTTTGTTGTAATTTTCCTGTTCCTCATTATCTTCCTTATGATTTATTCCATTTTTTTGCATTATTCTAAGCCCTCTACATGACACATCAGACAAATCTTTGCCAAAGCAGCTTAAATGTAAAAACCTTTCAACTTTTGACCCTTAGTTCTTTAAACTTTTAAACTGTTTCTCTCTGAACTGTGTCCAAATCATCCACAAGAAGATGTGCTGTATCATTTTGTCAATGAAAAACATTTAGTAATCCAGTTTTCCTTTATTTTGATAAGGTGGGAATAATTATTCATGATGATGATGATGATGATGATGATAATTATTCATGATGATGATGATGATGATGATGATGATGATGATATAATAATAATCATAATAATAATGATAATAATATTTTGTAAACAAGCCCCATTAAATTGTCAGCATTTTACAGAGACAATAGAGATTTTCCCCCTATGGGTCCCTAAAAAACTCCAATTAATTTCCTTCAAAGTGTAATTTAATAGGACTTTCTTTCAAGAGAAAGAAACAGAATTTGTATTGCCAAAGCTAAGCACTACATAGGAGATTCATGGAATTAATGATAATTGTTCCCTTTAATTGCAGAAGCCAAGCTTGGTCAAAGTAGTGGCATGGATTGATTATGAAACTCTGGCACTTTTGTTTGGAATGGTAATTAAAATCTTCTATCTATATCTTATGTCTTAACTGTTCTAGATTCATTTATAAAGATATAGACATAAATACTTGTTGCTAAAGTTAAAATATGCTATTTTTGGAAAGAGCTGCCATAATACCAATTCCTTTCAAGGTGTTTCTAAATAGAATTCAGAGGCTTTGACATCTTAAAGCTAGGCAGGGAGACTGAATGAATTCAGCCTAATTACAAGGTGTCCAATTTTAGACTAATTTTTTTGGGGGGAAAAACGTACACCCATTTGTTTGGGAAAAAACGTATACCCATTGACCTTTGTGGCAGAAGAAATCCTTTAAGTATGTAAATAAGTATACATACTGCATGGAATTTTGCTAGAGATGACACTTTAGGTAGCTGAATAATTTTGAACAGAAATGTTCTTCCAAAGAAAGGGCAGAGAACACTTTTTATTTACTAAAACTATGTTCTTCTGTAGCAAAAAAATTCTTTTAATATTTCTTCCTACAGATGCTGCTGGTTGCCATTTTCTCTGAAACTGGATTTTTTGATTTTTGTGCAGTAAAGGTAAGTCACGTTTTGGACCTTCCACCTTGTTTTCTTTTTAATGACAAACATTTCTGTTTAGCTCCAAGAATGACAAATACTTAGCCGTAGATAATATATTGGAAAAAAATGATTGAGCCCTCTGTTCATGCCCTGCATCAGGGTAATTATTTGCTTCAGACCTAAGTTATCTTTTGGGATTTTACTTTTACTTGCAAAAAAATGAAAGTACCCATGATATAGTTTTGTCTAGATTTTAACTGACTGAAGAAGCTTTGATAGATATTATTTTAGAGGTGATAGAAAAGACTGGGCACCTTACCTTGTTTAAACTTTCTCTAACCCCAGCTGAAATTAATGATATTTCAGTCCCCTTTAATATCAAGAAGAAGTCCAATTCACACATTAAGTGGCAACAAATGGTGGATGTTTACTGGTGCATGTCCATTGGCCTGCAACCAATTTTAGTTTCCTAATGCATGCATTTCTATATAAGATGCATTAGCAACATGTTGCATACATTCATAGACTATAATGTTAGCAATGGTTCTTTTCCTAAACTGCATGTCTGGGAAACCTGCTTCACTTAGTATATACACGTTTTTCAAGTAGATATACTGATTACATATAATTCCATTGTGGAGAGTAGCTAGGTTCACTCATTCACTCACTCACTCATTGTGGTGATTCACACAGTTTCTCAAGCATGCGATACTTCCTAATATGTCACATATTGTTCCTCAGTGTACAAAGAAGCATCAAATAATTATTTCTGTAACCATGCTTGCGCTGTTCCTAGTCTCTGTAGTCATAGAATATCTGTGATTGTCTCTCCAAGGATCATTTTTGGGCTGTTCTGATAAGCAAACATATTTTTCCTTTTCAAAATGCAACGAAATTGCTGGTGCATAATTTGGTTTAGGAGTGTATATGGCTCTTTCGTCATAGGGGAAACTCACACTAACTGTGCTGGTTTATTGGTCCAAGAACTAGCCTTTGATGGCCACAAGGCTTCTGTTTACTCCTGCTCCTCCTGTCTGCTGGGAATGGGATGGAGGAAGAGTTCAGAAGCTATTTGTTGTTGTTGTTGTTGTTGTTGTTGTTGTTGTTGTGTACCTTCAAGTAATTTCCAGTTAATGGCATCCTTACGGAGAACCTATCCTGGAGTTTTCTGGGGCGTGTGTGACACACCCAAGGTCACCTAATGGATTTCCATGGTTGAACAGGGAGTCAAATTCTGGCCTCCAAGGTCTTAGTCCAAGGCTCAAACTACTACTCCACACTGGCTCTATTAATTAATACATTTTGACCTCATGTCTGAACCTGGACAAGCTGTGATTAATCTTAACTATGGTTAGTTGAAATGAGTCACTGTTAAAACAGGGCTATGAAAATGACTTATTTATTCCTTCCAAATGTGAAAAAGGTAGGTGGTTTCAGGGTAGATTCACATCTCAGAAAATCAACAGCGAATAAATGGAGTGAATGACATTGAGAGAGAGAGAGAGAGAGAGAGAAAGGGTAATGGGAATTGTTATTCCAAGATTCCTTGCTTCTATTTTGAGTGGAATATAGAAGTTGCTCCTGGGGCCCATTCATACTATACTGTTATAGCATTATTATTCCTCTTTAACTGCTATGGTTCTGTCCAATGGAATCCTGGGATTGGCAATTTAGGGAGGGGCATTTATAATTCTCAGTCAGAAAGCTGTAGTTCCTCACCAAAATATAAACCCCAACAGTCCATATGATGGAACCATGGCAGTTAAAGTGGGATAGTAGTGCTATAACAGTATAGGATGAATGGGTCCCTGATCTACCAGGAAAACCTGTAACTAAGTTGTAGGCATGCTGTGGACTGAGTGTAAACATTAGCTGCTCTTTGCAGATGTGAATGTGTCCAGATTAGTAAAAGGTGCCTCCTTTATCTTGAGAAATCAACAGAAGTCTCTTGCCAAATTAATAAATTTCAATAAATTGACAGAATATCTAATGTATCTTCTGATTTTAGTGGTGCCCAGTGACAACCCCATCTTAAATTGTTCATCAATAGCCATTACACTGTTCATCATCTTTACAAATATCATTACCTTGTCTTTGTCTCTCTTTTTATTAGGCTTACAGACTCTCTCGAGGCAGAGTGTGGGCCATGATTATCATTCTTTGTCTTATAGCTGCAATTCTCTCTGCCTTTTTGGACAATGTTACTACTATGCTCCTTTTCACTCCAGTAACTATAAGGTACATTTATGTGTGTCTGTTTATGTGTTGCTTTGCATTTTAAATTTTATTACATTTCTGTTGTGTTTTACCTTCTGTATAAGAAGTCCAAAGTTGACTTCAAATAAATAAAATAAAAATGCAGATGGCACCTAAATGGAATACTAGTTGGATCTCTTTAGTAGTCCACTCAGTCAATCATGCCCTCCACGATGGTACTCCATTCCAATCCTCCCTTGTACTCAGTTTTCCATTCTCTCTCCAGTGCTTAGCACTCTGTGGCAACTGAGCATGCTCAGTCTTCACTGAGCATTTTAAGGTCGTTCCTCCAGCCCACAGTGTTTTTAATAAAGTTTTTTTTTTTTACTTCTACAAACCTTGAGGTTCCTTTAAGGCTCCTGATAGCTCCCTCTTGAGCTTGGTTCTATTTTGACTGCATAAGGATTCACAATTATGAATGCTGGAAGTAGAAAAAATGCCATAAACCTCTAGAAGAATCATAGAGTCCTGACGTTGGAAAATTACTGCGAACAAATTCTTTCAAAGCTTCAGCTGAAATCTTTCCTTCTGTAACTTAAAACCATTAGACCTGGTCCTGCCAGGTAGGGCAGTGGAAAGCTTTTTCTCTTCTATAAGCTGAACATGCCCAGGTCCTTCAGTTTTTGATCATACATTTTGTTCTCCATATCTCCTTTCATCTTGCTGCCTTTCTGCAAATCTACTCCAACTTATCTATATCATAAGATGAAGTGCTCAGAACTGAACACAGTACATCAGACAAGGCTTGACCAGTGCAGAATATAGTCGGACTATTACTTCCCCCCACTTGGAAACTATGTTTCTATTAATGTATGCTAAATTATTATTTGCCTTGTTTGCTGCGGCATTATACTGTTGGCTCATGTTCAACTTGTGATCAACAATAATCTCAAGGTCCTTTTCACATGTAGTACTGTATTCCCCATCCTCTACTTGTGTATTTTGTTTTTGTGGTCTACATGTAGACTTTTTCATTCGTCCCTGTTGATGTTCATTTTATTAATGTCCACCCAGTTTTCTAATTTACGAAGTTCCTTTTGAATTCTGTTCTTATTTTCTAGAGTATTAGCTACCCCTCCCAGTTTTATATCATCCACAAACTTCATTAGGATTCTCTCCACCCCATCATCTAAGTCATTAATAAAAATGTTGATGATTGGAAAATGATGATGGTGAAATTGGGTTCCTCTTCACAGACTGTCTGTGACTCACACAAAGGGATTATCTTGTACCTGCACAGAGCTAGTCTAGAATCTTTCAAAGATTGCATTTTTTGTTTTTGTGGCAGACCGCTCTTCCACCACTTTGTATTTCTTCAAGGTAGCTCCCTACTAGTCCCTTAGTTCTGGAAGCTATTATTTTCATCAGAAAAACAGTTCTGGAGAAAATTACATATCCCAGTTTTAATTGGGTTCTACTAAAGTTGCCATTGGCTTAGATATAAAGAGACATTCAGTCATGGATCTCTGATGTCTCTTCTAGTATGGCCCATACTGATCCCAAAATCAGTTTAGTTCATTAGATGGCAGACTATAAAATATGGAGAAGTCCTCCTAAATACTAGCATGAATATTCAGTGTGTCTCCATTGAGAATTGTTGTTAATAAGCAATGATACAATGGGTATGTGAAGGATAGAAGTGTTGGAATATTTGTGACCCTCATTCTAATTATAAAAACTGTGCATTGTTTTATTAATTTGTCTTCTGCATTTTGCTTTGAGTTTAACGTATGCTTGTCCAGATACAGATCAGCTCCATCAGTTCCCCTTAATTATTTTGTCAGCACAGCCTCATTACTGGGCAGTAATTTTCAGTTTATTTTGCTCTTTCAGAATGGTATTTTGCACATTTGCTTCCTAAACTGTATTTTGTAGTTCTATGAATGTCCATGCATATTTAGATTGCAATTGTAGAAGCAACTATAAAAGTCTTATTAGAATAGTCTATTTGAGCAGTGACCACAAATTGCACACAAAGATCAGATGGAAGTACATTAGGTGTAATGGGGACAGACACTTATCCGTCTCTGTTTGATTTGAGTTTGATTAGGCGGTTATTACTTCACATATTTAGATTTGTATATCCTCACACAAATTACAGCAATTTCTCTTTTAAAGTGTGAATACCAGCAGTGAAGATGTGTAAACAATCTGCAGATCAGCTCATCTATTTACTCAGTGGCTTTGCCAGTCTTACCCATGATACCAAAGGAAGCTGATTGTTATAGTTAATAACAGAATAAGAACAATAGACTATGTATTCTATTTGCAGTTCCCAACTGACCCTGCCACCTAGATGTTAGCATGTATATTGATCTACCGACATCCAGCCACTGCATGATCAAGATCAGTCCGAAACATGGCTAACCCCATGCAGTTGGATGTATGTAGGGCTTCTACCATGGGAACACAAAAACTCTGATGGACCAGAGTTTGTGCTCCCATGGGGAACTCTATATGTATAAATCTAGATTTTTGTGTGTACTCTATTCATATTGATTCTGAATACCTATTAGCTGCTGCGGGGAAGGCATGTTGTAACAGACTAGGGGACTGTGTTTAGTGAACGTGAAAAGTGGTCTTGTTGGCAGAAGCTGACTACCTGGAGCTGTCCAGTGTTCTTCCATACCAGACAGATAGTATCAGCTATGAGACCGATTAAACTACCCTCAGAGATATGAAATTCCCTTTGGAACCAAGTCCTTTTTGAAACTAGTCACTCTGTCTTTCCCTATGGTTACATTTACTCTTCTGGATTAGTGCAGTATTTATGAGCCTTCTAATCAGCCCTTGATGAAATGTCTCTAAATTATTATACAGATTTATGCATAGTGACAGTATGAGTAGTAGCAACATGTTTTCTCGTATTTTTCAGAGCAAAAGGTTTGCGTCCAATGCAGGTGATTACCTTGAGATTAATGGCATTTATCAGATTTTACTCCATGATTCTAGCTATTCACCGAAAGCTGATGATTCGGTGTTTTGTTTTTCCCCCTGTAAATTTTAGTATATGATATGTTATGAGGATTTTTCCCTGAAAATATATAAATATTTTAAACATATGAATAAATAGCTTAGCAAGCATTATAGGTTTTTTTGTACTTATATTTTTGAATCAGTGTGGTGTAGTGTTTTGAGTGTTTGACTATAACTTGGAAACCGTGGTTTAAATTCCTGCACTGCCATGAAAACCCACTGGGTGAGTTTAAGCATCTCACATGCTCTCAACCTCAGAAGGAGTTAAAGGCAAAACTCCCTGTGAACAAATCTTGTGAAGAAAACCTCATGATAGCTTTGCATTGTGTTGTTGTTGTGTGCCTTCAAGCCATTTCTGACTGATGGCAACTCTAAGGTGAACCTATCCAGAGTTTTCTGGGGCTGAGAATATACGATGTGCCCAAGGTCACCCAGTGGGTTTCTATGACTGAGTGGGAAGCTGACTCCTGGTCTCTAAGGTTGCAGTCCAATGCTCAAACCACTGCAGCATGATGGTTCTCTAGGATCACAATAAGTCATAAATGACTTGAAGGCACACAACAGCAGCTTTTATACAGAGCAGTAGTTGAACATATATGTATTTCTATTTTGTTTTCTACAACTTAATAATTGGCCATTTTGCTATTTCCCCTCTTAATCAGTCCTATAATGATTTACAGTAGGTAATTTCTGTAGTGGCTGGTAATTGTTCCATGTAGTTGTCTTCTTTTCAAAAAAACTTTCCCTTTCAGTACTTGAAGTTGTGTAGCATACGTAAAGGAAAGGATATTTTTAAACATATGCAGAGTGCTCTGGTCACACAGTGGTGGGAACACTCAGTTATTCTTTACAAATCCATGGCTTTAAGATAGCATGAATCTGAGTTCAGGCAAGGCTGAATGATGTGCCTTGTCATTTAGGAAATAAGCTACAGTGCCCATTGTAAATTGTTTAATTCATGAATTTTTAAGGGGCATAGCAGGAGTACCCATTGACAATATCCAAAGATAGCAAACACAACAAAGCTCTTTAAATGCCAGTGACCTCCAGTGGATGCATCATTCGAACAGCAGCAGCAGCCACTAGTGACCATAGCAACAACAGCAGCTTCCCCTCTAAAAACCCTTGTATTTTCACACTGGAATGACTTATTATGCAATCACCACTGGCAAAGATAAGAATTTTATCAGTGGTGTACACCCACAGATACTGCTGGTGGAATCTGTTGCCTCAACCACAGATCTGTTCTGGAGGTTGAGAGAATCCTCTGGAGCAAATTTTGGATGTGGTTTGGGGACAATTAGATGAAACAGAAATCCTGTTGCACAAGTGGGTGATGTGAAGCTGAATTGAAAAAGTGAAGTACTGAGCCTCTGACTATATGAAAAGCACCTTGCTGTGATAAGTCATCTAGCCCACATATGACTGGATTTAGGAAGACATCTTCCAGGGATGGGAGACTCAGTCATTATGATATCTCAGTAGGCATCAGACTTCACATATTTTTGTTTAAACATTTTCTGACAAGCTGTTCTTGATACAGATGGATCAGCTGGGCATTACAAGATAGCTATGGTATCTGACTTTTACACCACTGAAATGCGTCCTAGGATATTCTTCAAGGATAGTCCAATGTAGAATGCTGTGAAGTTATCCATATGTGAGGAAGCAATCTAAGAGTGATGCAAGCATCTGTTGTGAAAAGTTGAGTCTTGTCCCCAAACTTTGTATGTGAATGTGATAGGCATGGAAACCACAACTGTGGCTCCCTCTATCACATTTAGTTCTAAACTCTAGAGACATTCCTCCCACCTATCTGTCTGCTGTTTTGTATTTGAGCTGAAGATTAACATAGAGAGCTCAAACAAACTGACACAGTTGTCTTTAATTGCATATTCCCTTCCCTCACTTCTTTGATTAGGTAGAGTTTGATCTTTTTGCCCATAACAAGGAGGTTGCCCCAGGTGAAAGATATGTTATTAAAACATTCATTGCTTCAGAGAGGCTGCAAGATGTTGACGCTGACTGAATGGACAACAGTTTAAAGGCCTGGGTATTTTTCCTATGCAAATGTCATTGTGACATGACTTTTTAATTTTCTGTTCCTGAACCTGCTGGTTCAATTAAAATCTTTTTTTTTTAAAGTGAGCTCCCCCTACCCTTACACTGTTATGTTAGCCATAACATAACAGGGTTGTAAGCTGCTATTACCATGGTGATGAAGCTTAGTGGAAAATTCTCCTGAGTCCTTGACAATAAGCTTTAGCTTTTAGCACCAATGCATGAAATATGATCTTATTTTCTTGTCAAATTTTGCAGTGAACTCAGTTTTGAAAAAATGTAAAAAGAATCTGTGGCTTGTATTTTGAAGCATTATCGTTAAATGAACCTACTTTCCTTTTGCTGTGCAATTCAAAATTGCTTTTGCATATGAAAAATTGTAAGTCTTGGCTGAGCTTATATTTATAACAGACTCCAATAGCAAGACTTAATAGACACAATTTGCTCCTCCTGACATTGCAAGTGATTTCATAAACTTTGGTAGAGAATATCTCTTTTTCCCCTAAGGATAAATCTTTTGAACTCCATTGAGAAAAGTCTATGATTCTGAAAGAAAATTGCAAAATAATTGTACATAGGATCATTCTTATCTTTTCGTGGAGATGTTGTGCAATACTTTGCATTTGAAATTTAATCTTGTACTAGTTGACATAATATTGCCTTAAATCAGACTGGGGAGTCTGATTTAACTGGGCAGTCTTCAGCTTTCCAGATGTTCTGGACCCCTGTCAGCACCAAGTAGAATACAACAACGTATGAACAACTGTAAGTTGCCTACACATGATGTGGAATAGGATTAGGAGTAGGGCTGAAGTGGGTTATTGCAAATGGAAAATTGAAACAGAGTAGAAGAGGAGCAGGAAGGCCTTAGGATCATCTAGTAATTTTATTGTTGAGGTTGACATTTTAAATTGGGACCGTATGGAGCTATGTAGGTAGCATAGCTCTGTTACAAAGCAAATTTTTGGTGTACTAGGATTTCAGTCCTAGGCGTCTCCATTCAACAAAATGAAGGCAAATTATTACGTGATGGGAACATCAGAAAACTGATACTGCTCAGGATCCAGGAAAACTGCCTTATACCAATCCAGACTGTTTGTTATTTAGTTCATTCCAAAACATTGAATTACTTGAACAAATACTGTGACCAGGCACCCTGTCATGCCACACTGTTACAGAACTGATTCCACTTTAACTGCCATGGCAACACCCTATGGAATTCTGGGATTAGGGAGGGGCTTTTAGAACCTTAAGCCAGAGAACTCCTGTACTGCCTTGCCAAACTAAAAAACCCCATAGGATGCAGTCAGGGCAGTATAGAGTCATAGTGATATGATTGTGTGGTGTGAAAGGACAAGTTCAGGAAACAATGAAGGACAAGGAAAGCCAAACAGACTGGGGTAAGGTGTAGAGCTATGGCGGAATTCAACTGGAGGTGATTTTCAGCACCCCCAGAGGTCTGGATGGCCACAGCTGCACCATTTGAAGCAGCTGCCTTGGAAACTGGAAGTGACACAGCATCACTCCTAGTCACCTTTGAAGGCAGGCTTAGCATAAACAATTCTAGAAGCAGTTTACTTTCTCATACACTGAAATTGTGAAATTGTGAAGCAAGGAGTCCATTACATTGTGTTACATTGCGACAGGTACCTTGAACCTTGGTACCATGAGGCTGAAACTGGGGAGGGAGTTCAATTTTTTCTTTCCTATTTTGCAACAGTACCATCGGACCAGTGGTGGAATCCCACTGATGAAATGTAGGCTACTTTTTTGTTGTGTAGTCTGCACCATTAAGAAAAAGCAAGTGTTTTTACAAATCAGCTTGGAAGGATCTCATTTAATCTCCTCTCTATGCAATTGCAGGTTATGTGAGGTGCTTAATCTGGATCCCAGGCATGTCTTGATTGCTGAAGTAATCTTCACAAACATTGGAGGGGCTTCTACAGCTATTGGGGATCCACCAAATGTTATAATTGTTTCAAAGCAGGAGCTTAAGAAGGTGGTATGTATTAATCTGTTCTGTATAAATAAATAAATAAATACATACATACATACATACATACATATACATAAATGCAGATGTTCCTCTGTTTAGCATTGCTGAACTGATCTTCTTAGTATGTTGACAAATGAAAGACAATGAACTTATTCTGACACTGTGTTACAGAACCAGATACATATTAGGGTAGGACTATGCAATCCCATATATGTACATTCAATGCAATGTGTGAGGAGTCCTATTTTATCATACCAGTGTTCAGTCTAGGTGCTTATACTGCATTTATCACTATAAAAAAGGAATACCACTCCATTTATTTCTGTAACATTTTAAAACCTTTCCCTTGAAGTCTTGGGCATGAAGTTTCCAAAATTAAACGTAAAATAAAATAATAAAATAAAATGTATTTATTTTTGTGATGCAGGATTGGCTGGACTAGAGGATGATAAAGAGCAGCACTGAGGGTAGCCATAAATTTTCAACATCTGTGACTCTGAGGCTTTAGAGATTGCAACAATTTTACATTTTACCTTTTACCAGTCCTCAGGGGTCATAAAATATTGGACTATAAAGTAAAGTGTCACCTAAAGTTTCTGAGCATTTCTCCTGGATCAGTCCATAAACCTTTCAGAAACTTTTTAAAGCTCAAAGTCCATTATTTATATTTAATGTACTTGTTGCAAACAGTCTGAATTTCTCTGGTTGCTTGTCTGCTGGATCTGGCTTTACGTATTCATGATTGCTGTTTGTGGAGGAAGCTACTGTGGTTATAAGTTTATTTCAATAGATTTGCATCACTTTCTAAATTAAACCTTTCCTTGGAACATTCCAGTTCTGTTCCACATGGCAGCAAATCCAATTTTCTGATTTAATAAGAATTACCTGAGGTTACTCCAATCTATCCATAGCATAGATTGAGCACATAAACAAATCTCCAATTGGTTTTGTTTACTGTCACCACATGACCACAAAATACTACAATTCCTAAAATACATGCTATATATTTTCTTAAATTCATGTACCATTTCATATCTTACAGAATTCAAACTTTTCTCCACAAGGTGTGTGTGTGTGTATCTATATCTATATCTATATCTTTATTAAATCAGAAAACAGGACTTGTCAGCAGCACGAACCTTTTCAAAACAGAATATATGCAGCCGGTATGTAGAATTTAGAGAGCCAGTGTAGTGTGGTGGTTGTGTTTTGGCCTACAGCTCTGGAGACCAGGGTTCAACTCCCTCCTCAGCCATGGGAACCCAGTGGGCGACCTTGGGCACATCATGCACTCTTAGCCCCAGAAAACCCTGTGATAGAGTCACCATAGGATTGACATAAGTCAGAAACAACTTGAAGGCACACAATAACTATGTCATGTTGCTGTTTGTGCAGGGGATGTCATGTTGAGGAGGGAGCAGGCTTGTTCTCTACCGTCCAGAGACTAGGACAAGGAGCAATGGATTCAAGTTTCAGGAAAGGAGATTCCACTTGAACCTCAGGAAGAACTTCCTGATGGTCAGAGCTGTCCGGCAGTGGAATATGCTGCCTCGGAGTGTGGTGGAGTCTCCTTCTTTGGAGGTTTTTAAGCAGAGGCTGGATGGTCATCTGTCGGGAATGCTTTGATGGGTGTTCTTGCATAGCAGGGGGTTGGACTCGATGGCTTCTTGGGTCTCTTCCAACTCTATGATTCTATGATTCTATGTAGAATTTAAGCCCCACTCCTTGATTCCTGGTACCATTTGTCTTCTTAGGATTACAAGGTAACAATGCTGTGATGATAACACAGGCTACAACTGGTACTCTCTCCCGAAACTTTATGTGCAGCTTTTAAATAACGTCATCCTCACTGGGGTATACACCAGAGGTACAAATCATGTAGCCTTTCAGATATTGTTGGACAGCAACTTCCTGCAACCCTAGCCAGAAAAGCTAGTACTGAAAAATGCTGGGGTTTCAGGCTGTAAATTCTGGGTGTATCAACACCTGAGTAGCATTCAGTTCCTGATGAGACAAAAGGATAGTAGTACTGGCATTTTACTCTTGACCTTGAGCTGTTAGTAATTGATTCTATGTCAACTGTATTTATGTTTATATTTTTATATTCCTAGGGAGTGGATTTTGCTGCATTTACAGGACATATGTTCATGGGAATTTCTCTTGTGCTTCTGGTTTCTGTTCCTTTCCTAAGACTCCTGTACTGGAACAAAAAACTTTATAACAAAGAACCAAGTGAAATTGTTGGTGAGTTCAAGCTTGACATCATATATGTAACAAAAGGCACTTAATTGGATGCTATTATTTGTTTAATATCCCACCTTCCTCCAATGTGGGACCCAAGGCTGCTTACAGTGAGGGTTAAAACTGAATGCAATTAAAACAATACATGATACAAAAATTAAAAAACAAAAAACTAAAACAAAAAATCTTAAATATCATATTGAAATATTAATATGATATTAAATATAATATTGAAATAATCATTTTAAAATATTAAATCATATTAAAATATTTTAAAACATCCATAACTCAACAGTAGTAGGATGGTGCTTTGGGATCCAGATATACTAATATACTGTAGTGAAACATGATTATCACTGCTAAGATATGGATGGCTTCAGCATGTCATTATGTTTATTCCAGGAATGAACAATTCTTTCAGTTTTATTTTTTCCCAGCTTTGAATGTTGCAAATTTTAGTAAATTCTGATAAAGGCACTGAAATTATATTCTCACTCATCCTTAGTGAATTGGTATATCTGTCACTTTCATTTGCTCCTGCAGATTGTTGTGAATTTTCAAAAATTCTTTTCAAAAACAAATATAAATGAAATCTCTAACGTTCCCTAATCTGTTCTTCTTAAAAGAAACTTTCTGTGCTCTGGACCAAGATCACATCCATTTCAGATGAATAACTTTGCTGAGAATGGAATTGTTTTCCCAGGTTCAGTTGCTTTCCATTGCCCCAGTTTGTAGAATATCATGCCAGCTTTGGGTTAATGAATAATGATGTGCCATGTTACACATAACTCTCCTGGAAGGGCTTAACGTCATTACTACAATCTCACAGTGAGTTTCTTCTACAGAGTCTGTGCCATTTCTTCTTCTCTCTTCCCACCTTGATCTTCCCATCTAGATCCTAAACTCTCACGGCTAGACTTGCCATCTCTTGACTTGATTATTTTTATAGATTGTTAACATGGATTTGACTGAAACTGTTGCCATAGGATGGTTCTTCTTTCAATTAGTTTTAAGTAGGGTTGGCCAATGTCTTTTATTATAAAAGATATCCTTTATTTGAGGGCCAGGAACTTATCCTTTATAGGGCTGGTAGGTGTCTCTTATTATAAGGGATGTACCCTATCTGAGGTTTGGAAAGCCTTTCCCTTAATACAGACTAAATAAGGTGCCAGAGAACCAGCATGGTGCAGCATTGGACTATGACTGGAGATCAGGATCTGAATCCCCATTCATCTATGGAAACCCACTGGGTAATTGTGGTCAAGTCACACTCTCTGAGTCTCAGAGGAAGACACAGACAAACCCCATCTGAACAAATCTTGCCAAGAACCCCACTCCCCAAATTCACCTTAACTTCAGAAGTGACTTGAAGGCACACAACAACAACAACAAATGAAATGCCCCCCCCCAAAAGTTGTATTTTGGGATGTGGGCCTTTCATAAAGACAGAGATGTCTCATCATGTAATTTATGAATGTGGACAATATTTTAATTTTACAGCGAAAAAGATGGTTAAGTTAACTGCAACCTATACTTTCTTTTGGTATTCAGATAGAACACAAACTTGTTAATGGCTATTTCCTGTTTACCAACCCTGCATGTCATAAATTTCAGCTGCTCCTTATTGCTATGTTAAGAACATGGAGGCACAAAGTTGATGCATTGTTGTTCAGATTCTTTCTGACTTCTTTCTGCAGGGCTTTCTTGGCAAAATTTGTTCAGAGAGATTTAGACATTGATTTCCTTTGAGGCCAAGAGAGTGTGATTTGCCCAAGGTTACCCCGTGGGTTTCCATGACTGACTGGGAATTCAAACCCTCATCTACAGTCCTAGTTCAACACTCAAACCAGTACATTTTGCTGGCAATCTGGCAACACTAAGTATTAAGTAGCAGTACTAAGGTTAAAATCCTAAGGCACTTCCTTAGATGCATGTGCCCTTATTTTATCATTTGTTAATTACATTTATATTATGTCTCTCTTCTAATGAGCTCAAGACAACACACATGGTATTCCATCTCCTGTGAGGTGGGTCAGGCTGAGAGAAAGAGTAAGTGATCCAATATGGGCTACAACTAAGGCCATTTCCACACTACACTGTTATAGTGTTATAATTCCACTTTCAACATCCTATGGAATCCTGGGGTTTGCAGTTTAGGGAGGGGCATTTAGAATTCTCAGCCAGAGAGCTCTTGGGCCTCAGTAAGCTACAAACCCCAGAATTCCACAAGATGTTGAAAGTGGAATAATAGCATTATAACAATATAATGAGGAAATGGCCTAAGATTTCCCGAGGCTAGTCTAACCCTTTCACTACTACACTACACTGGTTCTCTTTTTTTGAAAGTTTTGTGGGAGTTTGATATTTTCTCAAACTTGGGCTGGCATTAGACATTTACTGGGGAAAATAAGTTTAAAAAAAACAATACAACAGCATGGTCATCTATATAGCAATGCTCTATTTAATGAGCCAAGACGGTTAAGTATATTCTGAATGTAAGTGTATTCAGGCTTAAATTAGACTTGTCATCTGTTGTGCTCTCTTGCCTACCATCGTCAGATTCAGCAGTTCTCATAATTATTAGGACCATTTCCACACTAGACTGTTATAGCACTATGATTCCACTTTCAACATTCTATGGAATCCTGGGGTTTGCAGTTTAGGGAGGGGCCAGCTGACATTGTAACAGTCTTATGCAGAAATGGTCTAAATGGCATTGTTTCCTACAATCAGCCAGCAGCCACATCATGATGAAGCCAATCAGTACCTGCTCCATAAAAGCAAATACGAAAGTACAAGTTCTATTAACATTTTCTGTGGAATAGGATGAGAGAGGTGATCAAAGAACATACCATTAAAAGGGAGCTGAAATCATTTGGCTTCAGAAGTGTAGTAACAGAATGCGTGCAAGATGTCTTAATGGGTTGTTTCAATCTCTAATTGCTGTGGTTTTGTGCTAACCTTCAATAGGATGGTTTGGAGCAGCTGTTTCAATCAACTCAGTGTCTGCTATGTTGCTCTCTGATTACCAATCAAACAAGTACTGAATGTATATATATTTTTTAGAAGTGCCAGTTTACTGTTCTCTGTTGCTTTGGTTTGCTTGCTTGTCATATTCTTATCGTACATTGCTATTTATCTGCTGAAATTAGAACAGAGTCACAAGACTAAATCTTCCTATTATAATGGGGCTGCTGGCACTCTAGAGGGATGTTCATATGCATCCCAGCCTTAACGAAGTTAGTTCTTCATTGAAATGTTTTATTAAAAAAAAGAAAAAGAAAAAGCTGCTATAGCGTACTTTATTGTTTTCCTACATTCTTAGTATGTGGGTGGCATTTTTATAATCTATTTTTTTATTCCGTTTAACCATCTTTCTCCCAGCATGAGATGCAAGGTAAATCCAATCTTGTTTCACTTCTGTCCCAATCCAAGAATTTTAATATGTATACTGAAAAAAGGACACTTGTTTCTTATTTGATTTTATACCCCACCCTTGAGTTCCCCAAATTGTCTAGAGTGGCTGACAAATCATATTTAATCATATTTAAATACAATTTTTAAAAAAATAAATTAACAATGTTAAAAGCAAACACAAGGCATCTAACAGTAAAAGCAAGAAAACTGGGAGAATATATGGATCTTTGCACTGTAATAGTGAAGGAAGGCAACCTCTCTGAGGAGGGAATTCCACAGTGGAGAAGACACCTCTATGGAGTTCCTTCATGATAGTGACCTACCTCATCTCAGCATGTACAGTCAGTAGTGTCAAGGTTGTTGCTGGGCAGGCAAAGTTTTCCTATAAGTAGATGACAGAAGAAAGAGGCGGTGTGGCCAGAGAGCAAGGCCAGCAGGATTGTTATGGCTATGTCTTGTGTATTAGAGAAGGCCACATGCCAGAGCACAGATTGAGTCACCCCACTTGTTCCAGGGTAACAAGGTAGCATAAAAAGGCTGGTGTTTGCCTTGACCAGCTGCCAGTTAGATGCCCTAGCTGGACCTGCCCATGCCACTGGCAGTATACTGATTGTAAGGGGAGATGCTGCCCAATTTTTCTACGTTATCTTCTGTTATTCCTGTTTGTCTAATTGCTGGAATGCTAGCAAGTTTTTGCTAAGCCTTATCTTAGAGTGCAGCAATAAATTGAGCCTCTAAGTCTTACTTAAGGAGCCTCTGGAATTCTTTCTGCTTCACTGGGACCCTCTGCTGCGGTGAAGCCTTGCTTCATAGATTGTACTCTGCTCATGCTCAGAGGAGCCAAATCCTGCCAACCCTGACAAGTAGGTCATCTTCCACTGATCTTAGCACTCAGGCAGAGGTGTATGAACACATGTGGCCTTTTTATATAGATAAAAAGGAAGGAAAAGCAAAGATCATACAGCAATCTTGATGAGCAAACATTTTACTGGCCTAGAGAAATGTCTTCCTATACCTTTAAGCAGTCCTTTCAGATTATAGCAATTAGAAAGAAAGATTAAGAATTACATTTTAATTATGCTGTGTGCTTCATGATAGACAAAGTAACATTTAGAACACTGAGCTGCTGGATCAGCCCCTTTTGTAGCACAGAATGAAGCAGGGAGAATGATTATATGCAGAATATGCTTGGACTTCTAGATTAAGAGTAAGGAAGTGAGAAAAAAGATGAATGAGAGAGTTGAGAATTACCCTGTGAGACATGCTCTTTCAAGAATTACAGCAACACAGCCCCTGTAGGTATTTCTTAGGTGTGTTAGAAGCTAACAGGTTTTTGGAAGCCAATTGAAGGGACAATGAGCACAGTAATGAGAAGCATTGGGTCTTTGGGCTGAGGAAAAGCTTGTGCTGCTGATAGAAGTAAATAAGCAGGACTGGTCCAATATGTTTTGCTGCCTGAGGTAGTGCAGAAAAAAGCATGCTCTATTCATATGTGGATTAAGGTACCCAAGGCTAGGCAAGGTATTTTGGTACATGAAATAGAAAATCTCGCCAGTGTTTTACTCAGTCTCATTGACAGTTTAGAAAACTAACAAAAAGTGTCCTTTTATGATAACCCAGAATATGCTACCTGAGGTAGCCTTACTCTGCCTAATGCTAGTGCCAGCTTTATAAATGAGATGGGTCTCTGGTCTCCACAGTACAGAAGAATTGACATTAGATCCTAGGGACAAGTGACGAGGTACAAATGACTCTGTTAGTCATGTATTATTTATATATGTATCAATAAAGGGGAGAATGATAGCAGTCAGTAAATATCTGAAAGGCTATTATGCAAAAGTTGGACCAGACTTTGGGCTCTTTCACACTACACAATTATAACACTGTGATTTCACTTTTATTGCCAAAGTAACATCCAATGAAATCCCGGGATCTGAAATTTAGGGAAGTGTATTTTAACTTATCTGCCCAAGTTCTAGTGCCTGATCAAACTACCAGTCCCAGGATTCCATAGATATCAGCCATAATACTAAAAATTTAATCATAGTGACTTAACCATACAGTGTGCAAGGGCCTTATCCTCTGTTGTTCTGGAGGGCAACATTAGAACCAATCGGTGGCAACAGAAAGAAAACAGATTTTGGGTAAACTTTTACAAGAAACATCCCAGTGACCTAAGCTCTTTGTGACTGGAACAGAAGACTTTGGAATGTGGGAAGCTCTCATTCTCACTGGAGGTATTGAAGCAGATAGATACCTTAGATTGTTTAGAAACCTTCCAATATCCTTTCCAAATCTAAGATATTAGTTCTGACTATAAATATAAATAGAAGAATAAGGAGTTTAAAATGTGGGGATTAAATAAAGCAAATGGAAACCATTCAACCCTCCACATTTCCATGATACTTGAGCGGTTGGTTGCAGCTGCTTGAGAGAGAAAGAGGTATGTTACGTATTTGTATTGGTTCCAGAGAAATGATGCTTTAGGCCTCTTCGTGCTGCATAGCATATATGAACTCTGTTGGTATTAATGAACTTCAAATAAATGTTCTGATTTCCCAGCTGAACATTCTTGTTTGCTCAACTGAAGTCTGTAGCTTTGCAATATGCTAGAAATCTGAGAAAATGATAGTAGCCTAGTTCACAGTACCTTTTAACTTCCTACAGTTTTCATCTGCTTTGGTAAGCAGATAATGATTTGGTTTTTTCTGCAAATCTCGTTTTTTGTGATGTTTTCAAATTCCATGAGGGGTACATAGTCATCTTATAGAAGACAACATGTATTTTGCAAAAAGACAACATGACAGCATTTGGGATCTTTCAAACTTTATCCCAATTCTGTCATAGATAAAAATAATTAGACAGATGGGGACATATGAAAATCCTCTGTGTAAAAGAAGCAGGTTCAAGCTATTGAAAGAGAGCAGCTATGGGTGACTTTTATATGGAGCACGAGTAACTTAATGAAACAATTGGCCCTGATTGGTGGTATAGCCACACAGACCCAGGATGGCCTTAGGCTTTGAATAGCTGTAGTAGGCCCCAGCTTTTCTTACTGGCTTTTCTGCCAATATGAAAACATTTGCTTCTGTTCTTCTTTCTGAGGTTATCTCCTGAAGGGGTAATACACAACACAGGTAATAGTGAATATTTATTTAGTAATGATTACATTTCAATCCCATATTTTTGCTGAAAAAAATTGTTCAAAATGATTTAGCAATAGCTGGAAACAATTGGAGGGAGTAGTAGAGGGGGCCATCTGGTGACGCAGTGGTTAAATGCCAGTACTGCAAGCCACAAGGTTGTGAGTTCGATCCTGCCCGGCTCCAAGGTTGACTCAGCCTTCCATCCTTTCGCAGGTCGGTAAAATGAGTACCCAGCTTGTTGGGGGCATGTATAGAAATGTTTGAAATACATGCTATTTGTAAGTTGGTCACCGCCTTGATCCATATAGAGAGGTGGGATACAAATAAATAATAATAAAATAATAATCTTTATATCCATTTTTTTGGGTAAGAGATGGTCTCATTGTTGGTAGCAGCACCTTCTTTTGTAATATGGTTACTGTGGTGATTTGCATTAGGTAAATTAGAAATTGCTGCTTTGTTACAGATATTTTAAAGTGTAAAGTCATTATCTTTTAGGTGGAAAAATTCTTAAGTGATGTACTCATATTTACATAATGTAAACTTTTAAAAAATGTGTAATAAAGAAAGCAGGTATTTCCCATGTTATTTATAATCTTTGATAATAAAGGCAGCAAACTATTCACACTTACTAGGGATTAAGCTTCACTATATACCATGGGGCTTACTAATGCATAAACATATCTTAGACTAACCACTAAAAATTATCAGATTAAGTCAGATATGAAATAAGAAAATATTCCTCCCCACTCCCCGGATGAATAATTGATGAGCTCATTTGACTTGGATGGCTTCCTTTGGATGTTCATTTAAGTCTAAGGCCCTTTCTGCAGGATGTTGTTGTCCCGTTATGGGGATGGGAGAAAGACGGGACCACAATGATAGTTACGCATGACGTTGTTGCAGTCCTGTCCTTCTCCCATCCCCAGGTGGCACAATCACAGAGTAAATCATTGACCGTTTTTTCTCCTTTGATGATTGTGATTGCACCACAATCACAGATTTACCTGGTCTGAGGAGGGTCCAGAATGTGCTGTGGAAGAAAGAGGTGGGACCATCATGCTTCCTTGATCATGGGGGCAGCAGGCACAGAGGGGAGCGCTCCTGTCAGGCTCCCTTCCTGGCAGAGTTGCTGCTGGGATTCCCACGGGAGGATGTCAGAAGAAGGTAGAGTGTGGAAAGGGCCTACATCTCTGTATATGCTGTATTCTGTCAAATATTACTTTTCTTTTTTTTCTTTTTTTTATTATTTTTTATTTAAAAAGTTTCAATCATTAAAATATATATCAGCCAGTCTATTACAAAAGACAGAGCACAAGAATACACTATACATCTTGAACAAGAACAACAAAAGCAAAGAAAAAACAACAAAAAATTTCACTTGGTTAGACTTGTTGATATTACAATATTTTATATTCAGAATCTGGATCCTGACTTCTGTATCTATTAAACAATATGACATTAATTCTCTTTATCTCTAAGGGTACAGATTTTATCAATGAGAGTAGGCTAAACATGTATATATATACATATATATTAGATTCCATATCATAATCATGCTCAACTTTCTGCAAATATTTCTTCTTTCCATTTCTCTTTTAAAAAAAATATTAACGGTTCCCAAGTTTTACTGAATTCCCCTATATTCTTATTATTAAGAGACAGAGTTATTTTATCCATAGTCATCATGTCCCACAAAGCTTTTTCCCATTCTTCTTCCATAGGGATTTCATGGGACTTCCAATATCTCGCATACACGATTCTAGCACATATTATCATATAAAACATAATCCTTCCATGCTTCTTCTCCATTTCATCTTCCAAAATATTCAGTAAATATGTTTCTGGAGTCATCCTATATTTGAGTCCTAGAACTTTCTCCATGGTTAAATGAATAGATTTCCAATATTCCTGCGCATGAATACAGAGCCACCATTGATGATAAAAAGTACCTTTTTCTGTATGGCATTTCCAGCACCTATCATCACACTTATACATTTTGGCTAATCTTTCAGGTGGGAGATACCATCTCAGATGCATTTTATAGATATTTTCTCTCAAATTTTGGCAAGCAGTATACTTCATTCTTTTTTGCCAAGTTTTTTGCCACTGATCTAAACTTATCCCCCTACCAACATTTTGGGCCCACCGAACCATCGGTTCTTTAACTACCTCCTCCTCTGTATACCATTCCAACAAATGTTGGTATATTATAGAAATTGACCCGTTATTTCTCTCACCCAGCAGCTGATTGAACCAATTTTTTTTCTATTTGGAATCCAGTCAGCTTCTTTTCCATTTTAAATTGTTCATACATTTGTCTATACAAATGTATGAAACCAATGGCATTTCAGACCTTCTTCTTGGAGCTGCTCCAATGTTTTTATTCTGATTTCTTTGCCTTTTATTTCAGATATATCCCCAAATGTCATCCATTTCCCATACAAAATGTTTTCTCATTTGTAAAAAGCTTCGTGGGGGGATAGCCAAAGTGGAGTTTTAGGATATAATCTGGGTTTATATTTATTCCATATTTTAAGTATGGGTCTTCTTACAAAATGTTGGTTAAAGTCTCGTAATACTCTGTCTTTGAAGAATCCCGAATAGGCATGCCAACCAAAGGCCAGCTGTGACCCCTCAAGTGTAAGGAGTCTACAGTCCGTTAACTTTATCCAATCCCGAAGCCAATCTAAACAGCAAGCCTGAAAATACAGATTCAAATTGGGTAATGCTAGCCCCCCACGTTTTTTTGTCATCACAGAGTATTTTGAATTTGAATCGAGGTTTCTTTCTATTCCAAATAAATCTTGCAAGGTCTTTTTGCCAATCTTTAAATATCGATTCGTTATATATTACTGGGATATTTTGAAATAGAAAAAGCATTTTTGGTAATGCCACCATCTTAAATGCTGCTATTCGACCAAGCAGCGGAAGATTTTTATTTTCTCAGCTCCTAAAATCTTCCTTTATCTGTTTCCAGGTCTTCTCATAATTATTCTTAAATAGATCCGAATTTTTATTCGTCAAGTAGATTCCCAAATATTTCACTTTAGATCTTATAGAGAAGCCTGTAAGTTCTTCTAGCTGTTTTCCCTCTGTTTTTGAGATATTTTTAACCATAAGTTACATTTTTTCCTCGTTGATCTTCAAGCCAGAGACAGCTGAAAAATCATCCAATACAGTTTGGAATCTTCCAATATTTTCCAAGGGATCTTCAATAATCAGAACCACATCATCCGCGAAAGCTCTTATCTTATAGTCCATACCTTGGATTCGCACTCCTTTCACATCCTTCTCTTCATTAAGCTTTACAATCAAAGCTTCCATACATACCAAGAAAAGTAGAGGAGATAACGGGCATCCCTGCCTTGTACCTCTTTCAATGTTAAATCTTTCCGATTTCTCCCCGTTTATCAAAATTTGCGCATACTGGTTCTTATAAATAGTTTTAATAGCATAATAAAGTTTTTTCCCATTCTTAACTTATCTATCATCTTGAACATATATCGCCAATTTACACTATCAAAGGCTTTTTCAATGTCCAAAAACAACATGGCCAACTTTCTACTTGGTTGCTTATCAAAAGTTTCAGTTATATCCAGTATATATCTCATATTATTTTTTATCTGTCTATTTGGCAAAACCCCCGCTTGATCTTCAGATATTATATCTTTCAGAATTGTTTTCAATCTATTTGCCATTATCCACATAAATAATTTATAGTCCACATTTAGGAGTGAAATCGGATGGTAGTTCTTCGGAAAGCTTAGATCTCGTTCTTCATTTGGTATCAAAGTTACAAAAGCTTGCTTCCAGGACTTTTCTTTTTTTTTTTAGATTTGTATTATATACAATTGTTAAAAAAGAATCAATTTTTTATCAGAGAAGAGAAAATCTTATTTTTGAAAAGCTACTACAGTCATAGGGAATTCCTTGTCTCTTTGGTTAAAGATCTTCAGATAACAAAAGTGGAAAGTAACTTTACTTGAGACCATCTTAGGGATGTGCTATCTGAAGTAAATAGTGTAGAACTAGATGAAGTGGCAGCAGCACCAGTTCTGCCATTAACAGAAAAAAAAATTCAGTGTCATTCCTTGGAATGACTGTGGTGGGAATCAACTAACTATCCAAACAGAAAGTACCTGTCATGAGCCAGGCTGAGCAGGAGGCTGAGCAGGCTGCTGATTCAGACGGGGACTCTGAGTTGGGCTGGGACTCCCAACCAGGGGAGGGAGAGGGGGCTCCTGCAGAGGCAGGGGAGGGGCCTACCAGCGACTCCCCAGCTGACCCAGGCCCCATACCTACAGCAGAGGAGTCCAATGCTTCTGGCTCGACAGAAGCTGCTGCTTCTGATTCCAGCCTGGAGCTTGCAGCAGACTTTCCCCCCACATTCCTCCAGAGGCGGATGGAAAAGGTGGCGATTCGTAGATCAAAGCGCCTGTTGGAGGGGGGCTGAGATCAGAGGGCTTTCAGCTGCGGGCCAGGCCAACGGACATTGATCAGCCCCAGCTGGGCTAAAGACTATTTAAGGCAGACGCTGGGGAGTGAGGGCCACGGTGCAACAATTGTTGTTCATCCATCATTCATCTGCGTCTCTGCTAGCTGTCCATGAGGCTTGCTATTTCTGAGTCCCACTGCCTTCGTTCATTTTGGGTGACGTAACCTCCTAATTACTTTATGGCCTTATTTATTGCCTCTGTTTGCTTTGGGTGCTATAAACGCTTGATTAATTTACGGTCTGCTTACTAAAAGACCATCAAAACTCCAGTCGCCGCCTCTGTGTTGCTTGGCCTCCGCCTGACATTGACAGTACCTCATTAAAACTAGTTCTTTTTTAGGAAGTTTTTGAACTATGTCACCCCTGAGGAGTGATCCTAGAACTCTTTCTGGTCAGATCCCGCAAGTCTCAATATATTGTGGGTGAGAAGCTGCCATAAATGAGATTTCTCCTGCATAATAATGTGTAGAACCATACATTATTCAGTTTGTTGATTGCCTGTAGTCTGTGTGGTCCAGAAATGTTTTGTATTTTTTGGAAAACATTATTTCAACTGACTTTTGAACATTTGCCAGTATGAAGAAAGCAGATGCATAAATGGTTAGGAATGAGAGGAATGAGGGAATGAGAGAGCCAGAGTGGTATAATGATTTGAGTATTGGCCTACAATTCTGGAATATCAGTGATCAAATCCCTGCTCAGCCACAGAAAGCCATTGGTTGACCTTGGACAAGTCACACACTCTTTTAGCCCCAGAGAAAGGCAATGGCAAATCTCTTCTGAACAACTCTTGCCAAAACCCCATTATAGGTTTATGTTTGTGTCACCCTAAGTTGGAAATGACTTGGATTCACACAACCAGGAATTAGCAAATCACTTGTTTCCCCCACATTCCAGTTTTCTAGATTTGAATAAATTCTCTTTGAAAGCAAAGTGAGGCAAAATTTTCAGCTGCTCTAACATATATATATATATAAATATTTCCTTCCTGGTGTGAACTCTGAAGGGTGAACTTCCAACTCTCACTATATTTCCAAAAAAACTGGTCACAGAACAGGAAAATGGATAGGTTTTTAAGCATTTTGCTCCATGTGTGAAAAATGGGTGTGCAGGACAATAACACACTCAATTGCAAACTTACGTTATTACTTTATTCCAAAAATACATCCCTGTGTTTTCCAGTTTTTGTGAGCACATACTAAAAATTGTACCAGAGGTTGTTTGTGCAAACAGTTACTGATCTCAGAAATGTCGTTTATGTTCTGCAGAAACATCATTACTTGCAAATGTATGTGAAATATTCATTCTTTGGGTTTTGGAATCATTCTTGAAGCTTTCCTTTTAAAGCAGTCCCACACTTTTTAATAGGCTATCAAGTACATCATATCTAAATGGCTGGTTGCATCAATCATTCCTTTCTTGACCCCAGTGGTCATTTAATTGCACCTTTCTTTTTTAGTGGAGTGAAAAAATATGCATCTATTCTTAAGACAAGAGTATAATGAATTGCAGAGAGCTTTCTTTTTTCTCCAGATAGTTGGTAAAGCGTAAGCTTATACTTTAATGAAAAATGTTGCTAACTTGATTTTGGAAACATTGTGACCTAGAAGCCTGACACTCTGAGTTACAATGTCTTGGTAGGGAATAAATGGAAATTATTTTGATAGGTTTCAAGGTTGATGCAATTTTCTCAGCTACAAATTACATTGTCAGGATTTTAGTTGAGTGAAGGACAGTAATTTGTGATTTTGAACTTGCTCTGCCGATGATATAAAAAGACATTAAACTGCTATAGTAAAAAATAAGTGACTGGGAGAGAAATACATGAAGAGAAACAGCTTGCCTTTGTCTAAGGCTGTGGCGGACTTCCCAGCTGAGATCAGGGATCCCCACCAGTAGGGATCTGATATATAGCAGGGAAGCAGACCCCTGAATCCAAATAGGCAAAGGTTATTTTGTTATTGAAACTGTTTTGGACTTTTATAAGAATAGAAAAAGGCAAGGTAGGGAAGCATTCCACATGTGTAGTGCTTTGACACATGTTCTACACACACACACACACACACACACACACACACACACACATATATATATATATATTTTATTTCAGAATCAAGGACAACTGTTTTCTCATTCTAGAACCTATAAATGTGGCATAAGTCATAAAAAGACCAAGCTCATATCCACAATCGGCCACAAGGTTCACTTGAAAACTTGGAGCAAATTATTGTTTCTGGTTCACAGGGCTGTTGTGAGGCTAAATAAGCAAAGTAATAAAGGAATAATAAATAATAGTAATTACTATTTTCCAAAATCATTTCCAGTGTAGTATTTTGTGAACTATTGCCATATAGTTTTAAGCTGAGTCTATGGAAATTGCTTGAAATTCTAAGCTACAAACCATCATAGTAATTACTTTATTTAACTTCCATCAATATACACGGGCTTTAGCTAGAAAGTTATTACAGTGAACACTGTCTTACAGAAACAATTTAATTTATGTGGATGGGGGCTGCAAATCTGAACAAAGACTGAACTTAACATTTTTCAAATGACAAAACCAACAAGTTCCTTTTAAAAGGAAATTACCTTTTTACAAAGTACTTTTAACAGTTATATTTACAGATGTGAGTATGCACACACACTTGGGTGCATGTGTATAGATGTTCTGATCTGGAATCAGATCTGACATTTTCCAATTTACTTGATGCCAAGAATGATATGAGTTATTGGTACCAAACAGGACTCTATTGGTGATTAATAGATGCAGCAGCTGTTTACAGCAGAGAAAGCTCCAGTTTGCTATACAGAGATAGATGCAAAACCTGTATGGAAGGCTCTAGAACAGAGGCAGGGAAGTGAGGCCCATAGGTTACATGCAGCCCTCAAGGCTCACTTTTTTGGCTATTCCTCTGACTCCCCTTATCTTAAATCCCAAACTAAATAATTTTTCACCCAAATATCAGAAAAAACTGTCCAGAAATGCTGTGCTTTGGCTTTCCCCCCACAACCTTTGCACCTCCAAACAAGCCATTCTGAGCCAAAAAAATCAGTTAGAAATGAAGACCGGAAGTGAAATTATTTCACTTTTGGTACACCTGAGGCCATTTCCGCACTAGACTTTTATAGTCGGCCCCTCTCGAAACTGCAAGTCCCAGGATTCCATAGGATGTTTTGAGTGGAATCATAGCGCTATAAATGTCTAGTATGGAAATGGCTTGAGTGTGTCAGTATGGCCCCTGGAAGGAGTAGTTTGGGTGTAAAAGTGGCACACCCCTGCTCTAGAAATTTGCAGACCTCAACTGTGGATGTGCATTTCCCATCCTGAGGCTGGATCCATGATGCTGCTGAAAGAAGAAGGATTTAATGATGCAAACCTGCACCTAGATAATGGAATTTCTCATATGTAAGCACAAGGTCAGGTGCTTTCTTTCACCTCCTAAAAGTTGTAGGAATAGAAAAAGTAAAGAGAGCTGAAGTAAAACCAGTTCAGTACACCTTCCCCAACTGGGCTAAAACAGTTCCAGCAGGAAGCAAGCACTTAGCTCATCTCCTTATCTACTGAAAGGCTCTGCCAAGTTTAATGGCTTTAGCAAGTATAAAATAGCTTCAGTGCCATGGACAGCTGTATAACAGTTGACTATGATACTAATCTTGTAGCCTGGAAACTATCTGCCTGGTGGCTGTGTTGTATACACTGCAGGGTGTTTTGTTTCTACAGTTCTTTGGGACACAGGTGAAGCCCAGCATGTTAGGCCAGCCTTACCTATGAACCTTAGAGCATGCCCTGTCATGCAGTGTGTAAATGATCTGTGCTTAGGATTTCATCAGTATTGGTTGGTGGTTTCCAAGTCAATGGAAGGATGAGTTTCTCCTGGTTTTTCTTCTGAATTTAAAAGGAGCCATCTGAGGTGCTGAACTTACTTTGGGCACAGAGTTTGCTACCTTGAGGAGCTCCCTGAAAATCTGGACAAAAACTTGGGGCAGATTCACTACCCTACTGACAAGGAAATTGTTGCTGTCACTGTGTTTCATGCTAGTCAAGTTTATGCAAATAGGACTCATTAAAAATAGACAGCGTGAAAAAAAAATGACATAGTATATCACCACATTTCCTGATAGACTATATTCTACCTGAGCTTCTAATGCTAATGGCGTTAATCAGCTCCTAAACAAAACAAAAACAAAAACAGGCATTCTGTTTCTATGTTGGATATGTTTGCAGATTCTAAGTAATATAGCTGAAATAATTTTTACAAAATCAGAATTCAAATCAACTCTTAAATATCACCATATTACACTGGTAGGATTATATTTGATGCTTAACTAAGAAGAAATCCACATTACACTAAACTGTCCATTAATCTTTTATATACCAGAATGATCAGGTGCCAAGAAAAAAAAGCGGGGGACTTAAATGTTGAATTAAGATTTCAGACTCTCGGTACTCTCTCTGGGTTAAGTAATTACACAAATTGACATAGTGAAAAATAATGGTTCCATGAATATTTAACCCATCTGGAATTAAGAATTAACTATATGTATGAGCAGTATGCCTGTCATGGCACGTTAGTGCTTTAATGCTCTAATCCACAGTGTAAGACCCATAGCCACATTGCACAACTTTCAGCTTCAGAAGTTCTCTGCACGGTAAAAGTAACTTTCTGCATGTATGATCAGTGACATGGACTATGGTCTCTGGTAACTGTATGAAAAATATACCTAGGAAAAAAGTGATAGAAGCACTTGAAAAAGCAGAACCTGTGCTTCTACTTTTGATGGTAATTTTTGTTGGATCTCTAGCAAGCAAACCAACCAATAGTGGATGAACTAATGTTCATTAGTACTTTCACATTGCCTAAGTCTTGGCTATACAAACCCTTTTTTCTTCTATTCTTAATGAAAACTCAAGGTGCTTCACACATATTTTGCCAGCTTGTACAGAATCACCACTAGTCAAATGATGGATTTACTTCAGTAATCATAATGGAGTGGTTGTGAATGTGGTGCTGGACAAGGGTTGTGCCTGCTGTGGCCTTGTCCCAAATCTTTGTTTATTCATCCAAACCTTTGATCAGAAATGTGTCTGTAGATTGCACAGGTTGTGGTCATATGCAAAAGTAAACCATTCTTTAGTATTACAAAGGAATCCCTTAAAACCCAGAAAAGTACCACTACAGGAAAGCCAGTTAGTACAAGATGTATAAATCTCTCAGACAATAATTTTAGCCACTGCACGCTTTAGTGTTAGTGGCTTAACTTTTTGACTGAAGACATTGTATATATGTATTTGTTTTTGTTGTGGTTAGGGAAAGCGGTCTCATGTCCCACATCTTCACTCTTGGCTAAATAATGCTATTTCTTTTCAGAACTGAAACATGAAATCCATGTTTGGAGACTGACAGCCCAGCGAATTAACCCTGCCAGCAGAGAAGAGACAGCTGTAAAGTGCCTCTTAATGCAAAAAGTTCTTACTCTGGAGCTCTTGCTGAAGAAAAAACTCAAAACATTCCATAGGTAGGGCCTATGCCAGCTACTTTTTTACAGAAGCCCAGTCAGCTCTTGGTGATTTTGTTTGTCAAAATAGTTGGAATTAAGCTTTATCTGGTGGTGGGACACCACTAGGAGAAAGGATTTCCCCTTACTCCTTCAACCCACAGGTACTCTCTGTGTCCGGGACAGATGAGAAAGAGAGTTACAGTGGGGAAGACAAGAAGTAGAAGTCCACTCATAAAATTTTAAAGAAGGCAAGTAGCTGCAAATGCAATGTGGGAATCAAAGAAACAGATTTGAAAACTCATTTGTATACCACCACATGGATGCTTCTGCATGCATACTCAGTGGCAGATCTAGGGTTCTCGTCAGTGTTACACAGTGAACTGAATGACAGGAGCTCTTTCATACGATATTGTTACAGAGTTATATACAGAGTCATGGCAGCATCCTATGGAATCCTGGGATTTGTGGTTTGGTGAGGCACTAGAATTCTCTGTCTGAGAACTCTAAACACCTTTCCCTAAACTGAAAGGTCATTCTGAATAGGCACTTAAATATGCTTCTCTGGATCACTCTGGCTTTTGTCTGAATTTTGTTTGTACAGATTTTTCTTTCTGAAAAGAGACCAAAATATCCCCCCAAAAGGTACTGATTTTGCTTTCCATCTAGTCTTATTTCCCCCCAAAAAAACTTATCTATGGAAGCACATATACGTGCCCTTCTCCTTACACCACACACATGAATATATTAGAAGATGTTTTGCTATTGTGAGATACATTGGCATTTAGTTTTGTGTAGTAAATTGTCTCATGAATTGTGCATATTTCTTTGAGGTCTTAATGAGGACTCAACTGGATGTACAAACCTGTATGCGGCAGTACTAAAGTCAAAAGTGTTTAAAATTTTACCTGAGGCTTTGAGATGTTTTCGGAGAGGGATGTGGATGTGGAATCTTGATGGCTCTGTCAGAAACATAGTTGTGTAGATAGCAGCATAACACTTGTTCATCATAAAAACTGTGCAAAATTTGGTTTAGACTCATGATTAACATCAGAATTCATAGTTCATCTCCCTAAATAATATGATTACTATGTACTGGAATCTTCCCCTAACTTGGAATTGTTCCTTTTTTCACCAGCAGATTAAAATGACCTAAGGCTGAGCCTTACTAAAACCACATCTGCTTACAATGAAATAAATCAGATTAATTGTGGGATAACTCAGATTATGCTTTCACAAAGCACAAACGAGTACAGACTTGCTGGATAGAAATTCATAGCAAAATAGATGGCCTTGTTGTTGATCTGTGACAGTTCTGAAAAACCTGCTTTTTTTCTTTTTTGTGTGAATCTCTATATGTGGATTTCAATTTCAGACAAATCTCACAGGAAGATAAAAACTGGGAAACAAATATTCAGGAGCTTCAAAAAAAGGTAAACAACTTGTTTTCACATTATCTGAGGAATTCTCCCCAATATATTTTATAATTGACTGCTTCTGTAGAACATTGAGTACACTGAGTTCTATAACACTGAGTAAAACCTTCCTTGCCCTCTTTTTTGTCTCTTTCAATGCCTGAAACAAACATCATAACGGGGGGGGGGGATTGATCTCTTCAAGGGATTTAATTGTTCTTTACAGAATAACAAAGGCTAAGCATTATATCATGCTTTCATAGTATAAATCTACACTCACTCATGACCCTTCTGTTGAATATTGTACCATTACAATGCAGCCTACAACAACTGGTATCCCTTCCAAGTACTAACCAGGTCTGACCTTGCCTTGCTTCTGAGATCAGATGAGATTTGGTGCCATCAAGATGTTTACATAGCTCAGTAAAGTAAGGGCTCTATGAAAGAACAGCAGCTATGGAATATGTGGTTCCAGGCTATAAAAGTGTTGTCTCAGGTAACTAAATGTTAATTTATAGTAGAAACTGTGTTTCAGCCTACTGCTGCAGGTATAATTAGAACTAAGTTGAACAAACACATTTGTTTTCCAGCCCTTTAATTAGTAGACATGCAGTCTGCTTTTATTTGTGTAACTAACATGAAGACCTTGCTGCTTTTAGATTGTCAACAGTGCTATACTAGGTGATGTGTGGGAAACAAAAACATGTTTTCCCCTAAACTGGAAATATTGTATTCACACCTCAGGTGTTCTCTACCATTTGAATGAATTCTCCCTGTAGCATTAAAATATTGTTCATGTCTTACAACAGCATGCTTGTCCAAAAGTATGCATCTGAAGAGCATTTATCTCTTAACACAATTTATTTATTCTTTCCTTTCAACAGCACCGAATAACAGACAAGATGCTTCTCATCAAATGCCTGACTGTTTTAGGATTTGTTATCCTCATGTTCTTTCTCAATTCATTTGTTCCAGGGATTCACCTTGATCTTGGTAAGCTTACTTTGTCTTCTGTCCTTGTTGGAAGAACAGAAAGGCTGCATTTGAATATATGGTATCTCATGCAGCTTTTTATATGCATTATTTCTCAGCTGTTTCTTTATCATGCATTTGCAAAAGCTTGTGCAGACATTTTATTTTCTGAAAAATTATAACACACTTGAAATGGTGGTGTCATAAAGAATGGTGATGTCCTCTCTCCAGAGCTCTTTGATCTTGATGCTAAGATCTCAGTGACTAGTGTGTAACATTGGAAAGTTACATGGGAAATGTGACCCCCAATGCCACTAAGAGCTACCATTGCTACTTTAAGAAGGAAGGAAGGAAGGAAGGAAGGAAGGAGGGAGGGAGGGAGGGAGGGAAGGAAAGAAAACACTAGCTATTTATTATTTAAATGAATTGAATTGAATGAATGAGTGAGTGAATGAATGAATAAACAAAATGAATGAGGGGGAATATGTTTGTCAGAGATTTATCACATAACATTGAAAGTGTGTTATCCTCTCACAGAGATGTCCCATAGATATAATAATAGACATAATAGATCCCAGACAAAAATTTTATCAGTTTTGAGACACACTGTCTTCTTAAGCTTTACTGCAGTACCTGGTTACACACCACTTGGGCAGATCCCAATTTCAGTGTTTATCAGTGCTCAGGCAATAGTTTGCTGATGTTAGAACACAATTCCTAAAGAAGAAGTAATTTAATGAAAGACAACTTCAACTATGTAAAAAGTAGTATACTTTATAGTACCAATTACAACCCAGCCTTTAAATATGTAATGTCTTACATATCTTCTAATCAAAGCCTGTATTCTGTTGTCTCACAATCATAAGGTGATTCACACATATACATTCCTTGATATATCAAACTATTTCTGGTTTGTATGAATCAGAACTTGTAGGCCAAAACCCACATATAGAACTCCCATATTAACTAATCTATCAGGTAGAGACAGTCCAGCTAATGCCTTGACATTCCACATGTCTCAACTTATTTATACCAAATGAGCGAAATGTAAATATGTATGTCATTCATGTATCTGTATGTATGAGACTGTCACACTGTACAATGCCTGAGGTGTTGAGAAAGTCTGGTCATTTGCTCCTCCATCAGAAGGGTAAAAATAGGTTTTCTGTTATTTTTGTGAGACAGAGTGGAATCTCAAGTCAGTCACAGGCTGTAACATTCTTCGAGGAACTAGCCATGGAAATTGTCTGATAAATATTTCAAGCTTTGCCTCTTAATAAAGTGGGAAGGCTTAAAGCAGGCATAGGGAACCTGCGGTCTTCCAGATGTAGTTAGATTATGGCTGTCATCATACTTAACCAGGTGAATAAGATGTGGAGGGTCATGGCCTTCTTACACATAGTTTAAAGGGACCATGCCTTTAAACATGGAGTCTTCTTGCTTTGGAGGGCATCTGTTGCATCAAGCAAGTGTTAGGATTGGGGTAGGCATTGTATGGCCCTTATGGCCCTCCAGATGTTTTTGGACTGCAAATCCCAGCAGCTCTAGTGAGCATAGATAGCAGTGAGGAATGTTTGGAGCTGCAGTCCAACAACATGTAGAGGGCTCCATGATCCTCCCCAGCGGCAGCCAAGAACTTCCATGTCATGAGTATGGTAAACCTACTCTGTGTTTCATTCCAGAGCTACTAAAGGAGCTGAACCCTATCACCAGATTCAGCATCTTGGATAGTTCTTTAAAAGCAGGGGTTGACAACTCCTCAAGGTGTGGGAGCAATGGCTCCTTGTCTCCTCCCTTAGCACACATGCCTGTCTGGCCCTCCAAATAGTCTTCTGGTTGGAACTGGCACTTCTGGTCACCATTTTGTTTTGGGAGAAGTTCTGGAGTATGAGTTGGTTTGGATATTTTGGTGTGTTTTAGAGATAAAAATCATCCAATTTTTTTTTTGGGGTGGTGGAGGCTACAAAAGTTGACCCCAGAGGCTTGAAGCCTGAAGCACACACTTCCCTCTGACTTCTGTTGGTATGAAACCCAGAATGAATTTGTCACACCTCTGAGAGGATTCTAACCCCAGATTTAAAAGGAAGTACAGGATTTGGGTCAATAGTCACAGTTTGATCTCTTCTTGTGGAACATGCAGTTTTGACACATGGAAGCCATGTATTTATATTGATGGACCCAGGCCTTTGAGGCAGAGGTCCAACACCTTACCCAACAGACTAAGCATGCCACCAGCTCTTCTCTCACCACTGCCTGGCTGGGCAGCAGGACTAATTTACTGCAGCTTTAAGCAAGCGAAGGAAGACACATTCTTGTTTATGCAGGATTTCCCTCATAAAATGCTATGTGAAGTAAGTATACTTTGAATTAATTGAAAATGTCTTCTGAAGAGAGATTGATGGCTGAATGGTAAAACCATGAAGTTCAGAACCTAAATTTGCCCAACCACACCACTCAATTTGTATGAAACTAGTGTATTTACCCAGCGTTGCCTGGGGTTTTTATTTTCCTCTTAAGAACTCACCAAACTGTCTTCTCCACTTCCTGTAACTTTGCTCCATACCTCCCAATGCAATCTGTATTCAGAGTTATTTACATACACAGTTTGGATTCCTGAGGAAATACACTGTCGTCCTTCTTGCTGCTAGGCCTCATGTCCATAGTAACTGGCCTATTCCTGTACCTGTAAATTTTCCCCATATTCCCCAATCCAATCTTTATTCAGAGTTGTTAACATTCAGAGGTTGTATTCCTGCGGGAATACACTGTCCTCCTCCATGCTGCTAGGTGTGATCTCCATGATAACTGGTCTATTCCAGTGCCTGTAACTTTTCCCCACAGTCCCCAATCCAATCTGTGTTCTCTGGAGATGTTGATGTACTGGCTTTTGATTTTTTTTTCTTTCTGTTGAGTTTTTGCAATGGTTTTACGTTTTTCTGGAAGCGTTTTTTGTTTTGAATTTCAACTTTAAAATTCCTCACATATGGAACCCATACAATCTACTGCGTGAGGCAAGAAGACCTTGTAACTATGTTGTATATGTCACTTTAATTTTTCTCACATATGCCTCTCAAATGTTTTCTGGCATCCTTATTGATGGTAGGCCTCGTCTCCATAGCAACAGGCCTGAGGCCCAAGACCTCTCTGGCTGAGAATTCTAAAGGCCCCTCCCTAAACTGCCAACCCCAGGATTCCATAGAATCTTCACAGCCAGCCAATCATATGAGCTCTTCTCGCCTCACATAGCCAATCATATGAGGTCTTCACCCGCCTGACGCAGACAAACAGACAAATGCGCAGACAAACATTGACTTTTATATATAGTAGATGTGAGAGGAACAACCACATTGCTGTCATTTTAAAAATTTATTTAGTTTCTATCTGATTGTCTCTCATAAGTGCTCAGAGTGCCAAAGGGCATTTTAAGATCTGTTGCCTGGATCATGTCGCAGGTTCTACAAGCAGCAAGACTACAACAAAGCGATTTTGTGTATGCTTCTTCAGTTGTAACTTCCGCTGTGTTCAGTGGAGTTTACTCTCAAGAAAGCTTGTTAAGGATTATTAATACTGTAAGTTTGTAAAAAGGCTTCACTCTCAGCCTATAAACACGTAGTGAGAGAGGGAACCATGGCAGAATTGCCTTGATGCCCCCTACTGAATGCAAGGGCATTCTGAATAGCAAAGAAATTTAGGTGTGGGTGTATATCTCACTGGTGTGCCACCAATGGTGAACTGATGGCAGAATGAGAAAAATACTTCTCCCTTACACCTTACCTTTATTTATACCCTGCTTTTTCCCAGGTTGGGGTTCAAAGCAGCTTACAAAATTAAAAAGAAATAATTAAAGCCCATAGAGTACAAAGTTAAAACATGATTAAACAATTGAAAAGAATTAAAACAAAAACAAAAAACAAAAATAAAATAAAAAAACAAACAAAAAACAAACAACTCCCAACCCCCCCCAAAACCCCCAAAAATAAAGAAAAGAATTAAAACAATGTTAAAATACATAATTGAAAACTCAAACATTCATCAACAACACAATATCCATCACATTCTATCAGACAGGCCACCGATAATCACACATGGAATGTCAGTCTGAATAAAAAATGTATTTACCTGACTGCAGAGGGATAGTAGGGAGGGTGCAAGACTGCCTTCTCTGGGAAGGAAATGCCAGAGCCTGGGGGCAGCCACTGAGAAGGCCCTCTCCTGTGTTCCCACCAGCTGCTCTTGTGTAGGTGATGGGATGGAGAGAAGGGCCGCTGCAGCTGATCTCAGAGCCTGGACTGGTTTGTATCGTTTGACAAAATGGAAACAGGCTGGAGGGTGAGGAAGTTGTATTAATTTAAGGGGTCAGAAATGTGGTGTTATGCCAACCATACATAGCATGTCATATATCCCATCCATGCTATGACATCACTGTTTTGCTTTTCTAATCTGCATGTTAGACATGTGACCTCAGCGCAGTAAGATGTCTTTATTTTATTTAATTTGACATCCCATTTCTTCAGCGAAATGTGTTATTGGCAAAGTATTAGGAATGTGTTGAATTGCTCTGATTAAAAGGTCCCTGTATTACTGTTATTTCTTTGGAAGCCAGTTGGTATATTTATTGACTTATTTGCATAATTTGTAGGAATTCTTGAAGAAATCCACCAGAGAAATTAAACACTTTAATTGCCAAGGGCAGCCAGAGGTCCCTATGGCAACACTCCCTCTTTCTGAAACAAATGACACTGAATGCATTATGCAAATCACAGGGAGTATTGTGTCTTAATAAACAAATGCATAACACCTAGGAAAATGGCAAGATTTGCACATGTAATTCCTTTTTATTTTTCTGCTCACTGATGCTTAAGTAGTCATGCAAGAATGCTAGCTTTGGCAGTAATTTCCACAGGTAGATGAAGGAACTTAACAGGCTAGTAGCTGAGTAGCCATGTGTGACCATTGCCTGGAGTGCTGTCTAGCCATGATAAAGTGTTTACATTACTCTAGGGGTTGTCTCATATGCGCAACTACAAATTATTTCTGAAGTTTCAAAATATGGTGTAATAAGAATTGTAGCCACACTTGACAATCCTACTTAAAATTAGTTCAGAATCTATATTTTATTAGCTAGAATCTGAGTTTTATGGTTTTATATGTGTTTACCTGCTTTGAATAACTTGAAAGTCGATATATATTTCACAAAAAGTGTAACCTGTTTGAGCTCTGTGGAGCTAACTACAAAACCCCCCTACTTTCTAGCAGTACTGGCTTGCTGAGCGGTTCCTCTGCTGTTCAGTCCTTAGGTGTGAAGGTTTCTGCTTACTTATAGCTCCCCTGCTCTTCTCCTTTGACAAACCTTTATTTTCCTACTTGGAGAAGGAAGACTGGAACAAAATATGGTGGAGAAGGAGGCAACGTGGCAATGTGTACTCTCAAGAAATGAACAAATACATGAACTTCCTCTTTGTTCAGACATCTGTGCAGGGTTTCAGGATTACTGTCACTCTCAAACTCTTCTGTGGCATGTAGTGAGGCAGGAAGAGGAAAGTGATTTTGATGGTACTTTATTCCTCCTTTATTCAAGATGAAGGAATAGAAGTGGTATCATGTAAATATACAGGGAAACACAATGAATTGAGAGACATTGTAGCTAGTTCTGGCAGTTACCTAGCAATTGTAGGCAAGCTGTGACTGCTGCTGCCAGACACCAGCTAATTTAATCCCTTCTGCTCTCCTTTCCAATTTGTAGAAATAGGAATCATGGAACGGGAGAGGAGAGATGACTTCAGAGTGAGTGAATGACCGTGTGTGTGTGTGTTACAGACAGCAGCTTTTGCATTCTCTATCCAGACTAGCCAAACCTTTATCTCCCCAAGAATAGGCTTGCAACTCAATCCTATGCATATTTACTATGACCTGAGCACCAGTTGGTTAAGTGGTGCTTACTCCCAAGGCAGTGTGCTTAGGACTGAAAAAATGATGCCTCCTCCTTCTCCTCCTCCTCTTCAATTTACTATTGTATTTTGCTCTAGTGAACTTCTAGGAGAGTTATAATGGAATCAGAATCACACAAGACTCAATTATGTATTTATTGGAATTACAGACAAGATGATGAAAAGTAATCAATATTCACCAAAACTGGGAAAATTTATACAGGGAAATAAAAATATATGGAGTGAGATAAGAGCAGCCCATAGGCTTCATGCAGCTTCATTTTGTGGTTCTCTAAGCTCCTCTCTAGAGATGTCAGATCCCTTTTTAAAAAAAGACTATTATAAAAACGTGGTGCTTGGGGACTCCTTGCTTCCCAACTACTTTTTGCAACCTCCAAACCGTGGAAATGAAACCTTTAGAACTGGCTATTTTCAGCTGAATCATGGAGTCAGAAGTGGCATGATGTCATTTCCTGTTGCACCAGGAGTGATGGTATGACTTCTAAAGGGGAATAGGGAGTCCCTACTTCCTTCACAGTTGTCCACCCTGATATATGGCATTGAAAGCAAAAATAACATGAGAACAACATAACAACTGAAGCAATGACCGTGTGGCTATCATAAAGCATGAAGCAATGATACTACCTATAACAGACTATGAATAAATAAGAAAATGAAATAGTAAAACTAATTTCATTAATTAATCAAAATAGCACATGGTACATAAGAAAAATTATAAGAAATATTAAGCATTAAACTCTAGCTTGGTCTAAAGCCCCTCCTGTATAACATATCTAAGCATTTTAAATCTCTATCTATGAGAGAAATGCATATCTATAACACCAATGGATAATTCAGGATTCCTAGAGAATTTCAGAAAAATGTTTTCAGAACTGAAAAAGTTGTTAGATTCTACAAGCAAAAATTTGAAAGGATTTTAATTTTTACCCCCTAAGAATGTAAGCATTTTTCATGGTTTTATGAGAGAAAGCCTTAGTACTTGTATTTTTTCCCCTCCGCAACTGCTTTTACCCAGTTTGAGTGTTATAGATCTAGAAAGTTGTGTGTGTGTGTGTGTGTGAGAGAGAGAGAGAGAAAGAATTTCCTCATTGGCAAACCCCAATGTTCCACCCAAATGAATTACTGATATCAGTCAGAATGAATCCCACAACACACCCTAATATGTCAATCTGGGAGGTTTTTAAAATCTATTGCAACAATGTTTTCCTCAGCCTACATCTAGGAAACAATAAAACTAAAGTGGTTTGCACATTCTTGCCCAAAGCCCAGGAATATAGAAACTTTAAAAAAAAATAGTGACAGTTCTAAAAACACAAGGGGTAGATTAGGAATCATGCAGTCATGTGGACACATTTAGTGGGAAAATCCCTTTTAAAACAAGCAGTCTATTTTTATTTACTGGGGGGGGGTGAGGAGAAGGGAGGAAAGAAGGGGGGACAAATTAAGGCAGTGATCATATTTAGAGCATTCCAAATACAATCACTAGCCAATCTAACTTAACGTTACCTACTTGAATCAAGCCTTGCTTTTCCAGAGAACATGCAGAGATGTTGATCTGAAAGGGAAATTTTGCTCTCCAATTAAATAGTAATTTATTTGAAGCATTAGCAACATCTTATTTTTAATGGAATCTGAGTGATTCCATTAAAAAAGTGATTAAAAGCATTGTGGGGACTGACCAATTGCTTGTCCAAGAACACAAAACCCTCCATTGATGTCAGTCATCCTGCTGGCAAAACAGAAAAAAGAACCCATCTCTATTATCACCCTGCATTTGTATTATAGAGGAGGAGGCCCATTCTGGCTGGTCAGACCATCAATGCCAATCATATCAGATACTTTAGGGGACATTGTTGAGCTCCATCATAGTGATGTGTCACACTGGGAAAAAGATGGGTATGAAAGCATGCTGGGAGATAGTTTTCAAAGGAAAAGCACCACAGAGGTGCATGTGGGGGTGAGGATTAACAAGACTCACTTTTTATTTCATTGGCAAATAAAAGTCCTGTGTTTTTTGTGATGGGTAGGTGTGCCCTACTTTTTTATTATTTCTGCTAATCTCATGTGTTGTCTCACAAGAAATATCGTGTGCCAGTATGTGATTTAGATTAAATCCATGTGTGTATAACATAACGTATAACAGTATGATGTCTTTTTAAACTGGAGAAACAACTTTAGTTTACAATAATGCCCCAGGTAATAGGGTAATCCCAAAATCAGTCTTTCTTGGAGCAGACCTCCTGTAATGAAGGGGACTTGTTAACCACAGCTAAAGACCCATAGATTTAAGTTTGCTTTAGGTAGATATTGGGTAGATGAATGTAGTGTAAACATGAAGCAAGAGTTATAGTGAACTAAGGCATCATTACACTGTGTTCTAAACCCCATGCAAGTTTCTAAAACACAGACTGCGGATATTTAGTAATGATGCTTGTGCCAAGTTCTCTCATTTACAAAGTTCCATGGGAATATATTAGCAAGAAAGATGATGTGAAAAGGAATATTAACAGTTAATAATTCACATAACCATTGAAAATTCAGCATCTTGTGAAAAGTTATTTTATAGTCAAAATGTATAAATTCCACTTCTGTTTGAACTGATGGTTATTATACCCCTGGATAGCAGGGAGGAAAGCCTTATAGTCTGTAAAAGATTAAAGAGAGTATATCACTTTTTACATAATGCTGTATGTGGAAATAGGATATGAATACTGAATGAACCTGGGGGATTATTCTCTTTGGCGAAAAGACCTAACCTTCTTTAACCCATGTCAAAGAAGCAGAATCATTACAAGCTTTTACAGAATATTTGATGAAGATCCCTCTTAGACTAACTTTCACAACTTTAAATAATTTATTCCAAACCTCTTGCCAAACATTTTGGAGAGGGGAGAAGAGGGTGCCACAATCTTTCTTTTGATTATTGATGTATTACTATAGGCATCTTCAAACCTCACCTTGGGAAGAAACATTTACATTTAAAACTAAGGTGTCACCCAAATGGCAGAGAATATTTCCGGCAAAAGGTAGAAAGGCAACTTAAAGAAATCTGACTGAACACCAAATATTTTATAAGTGGTGAACCTATGTTCAGTATTGGATACCGCGAATGAATTAGCTGCTTTGTATGCTACAAATTAGTTCTGATGTTTACAAATAATGACTAGTGCGTTATTGCAATGCAGAACCCTTCCGTGTGGAGTAAGAAATCTGAAGTTGTCCACAGGAAATGTAGACTTACATTGTATGGAAAATCAACACAAGAAGCTTCTTCTAGGGTTATGGCAAAGAAGACCTAGCATTAGCCAAGTCAAATGCCCATGTGAGTTAGTGGCAGCTGGTAGCTTCCACCAGATCCCTGAAATATAAAGGTAGCTCCATTAAATTCTGAAATAAAACCCAGGGCACATTCACTGCACTCTTGTCACAGGACCCACTGGATGCCACTGGCCAGAATGGCACTCAGACTCAAGATCTCTCCAGGTCTGACCCATGGTCATGAAGGAGAATGTAATCATAGCTTCAGCAGTTTTTTTTTTCTGCCCTGGCATCTTTGTTACCCTTCTCTCTTGCCAGCAAGAGCAGGAAGGAGCTTTGTTTTGGCTTGTTGCTGATGATGGAGAGAATGAGTAAAGGGACTAGGAGAGGAACCATAAGAAAAGAGTAGGAACCCTGCAGGAAACACTTGCAAAACAAGTAGTTCTAGATTACAAGAGAACCCCAGATTACTACTGAACTCTGGAAGTAAGACAGAGGGGTGGGGAAGTGGGCAGCCTCTGAGGAAAGCAGTGTTGACTTCATGAGACAGGTGACACTGATCTCTGACAGAACTGGTCAGGTCCAGATCTATGGGCACTGACAAGTCCTTTGTCAGAGAACTAAGCAATGTAGACAGGGTGTAAGAGCCACTGGGAGATGAAAAAGAATCACTGTGATTGCACAGATCACCACTGGACAAAGGTTAACCTATTGAAATGATCAAGTCAGTTTCACTTCTAAAACCTGTCTGAAACTCCAGTTTGAAAGGATCCATGTAATTAGTGTCATCTAATAAAACCTGAATCTTGGTTAACACCACTCAATCAACTTGTCCAGCAGGTCTGAGACAGGATGACAGTTGTTAATCATTGCTTGACTTAGACATTTCTCCCAAAAGGCCTTTCACCACCGCTTTTACCAATGCTTCCATTAAAGCTGTCAAAAACAGTGATCATGTCCCATTCTAGCTGACTTAGGCCCTGTCTGGCTAACCAAATGAAAAGAGATGGGCATGTATTAAAAGCATATATGGTAGTTTCCATTCCCCCAAAACCTTGTTCACATCATCAGGTATCTGAAGAAAATAGACAACATAATTCTGAGAGAACGGTGGCTTCTAGGAGTCCTATCACACCACACAATTATAGCACTATGATTCCACTTTAAGTGCTATGGTTCTGTCCTATTGGAGTCTCAGGATTTGCAATTTAGGGAGGTATATAGATATCTGAGCCAGTGGAGTCTAGTGGCTTATCAAACTGTTATTTACTTTTATTATTTGTTTTATTCATTAATATCCAATCTTTGTCCCAATAATGGGACACAAAGTGGTTAATGGTATATTTAAAACAGTAAAAATTTAAAAAACCACAAAAGCATCAAAAAGTATAAACATAAGATTTAAAAAGCAATTAAACAATTTATAAAGTTAAAGCAATAAACATTAAACATAGTAATATTCATTAAAAGACTATATTGTTGTAGTGTGCCTTGAAGTTGTTTCTGACTTATGAAAAATTGAAGGCAAACCTGTTATAGGTTTTTCTGTGGCTGGGAGCATATGATGTACCCAAGGCCACCCAGTGAGTTTCCATGGCTAAATGGGGAATTGAACCCAGGGTCATAGGGAAATGCCCAAACCACTACACCATGCTGGCTCAAAGACTATATACAAACCTTAAATATAGTGCCGCACAGCACTAAAAATCCCAGCCCTATTCAGTTTATAAAAGCTTGACAGCACAAAAGTGTTTTGACCTGCAGATAGAAGGAAAGCAAGCTATTCTGACTTCTCTAGGGAAGGAGTTCCAAAATCTGAGAGCAGCCACTGAGAAGGTCCTCTCCCTTGTTCCCACCAAATAAGCCTGAGAAGGTGGTGGAACAGAGAAAACAGTCTCTCCAGACAATCTTAGAACTCAAATGGGTTCATAATAGGAGATATAATCCTTCAAATAACCTGGATCCGAACAGTATAGGGCTTTATAGAGTCAAAACTAGCACTCTGAAATGTGCCCAGAAACAGACTGGCGGCCAGTAGAATTATTGCAACAACTGAGTTGTGTGCTGCCTATAACCAGTTAATGACCTAGCTGTAGCTCTTTGGGCCACCTGAAGTTACTGATCACTTTTCAAAGTCAGCCCTACACAGAGCACATTACAGTAATCCAAATGTGATATAATCAAGGCATGTACTGCTGGCACCAGAATTGACCTCTCCAAGAAAGGGCACAGTTGGTGCACTAGCTTTAACTGTGTGAAAGCACTCCTGGTCATTGCTGAAATCTGTGTCTCCAGGTCAGAGCTGAATCCAGATATGCCCCTAACCTATGAGCCTGCATTTTCAGAGAGAGTTTAACTCCATCCAACACAGGCTGAATCCCTATTTCCAAATCTGTTTTTTGACTGTCCAGGAGAATCTCTGTCTTGTCTGGATTAAGCTTCAATTTGTTTGCCCCCATCCTGTCCATTACTGATGCCAGGCACCAGTTTAGCACCTAATTTCCTTGGAATTAGGTGGAAAGCAGTAATGGAGCTGGGTATCATGAGCATACTGGTGACACCTGAGCCCCAAACCCTGGAATCTGTGCCCTTCCAAGGAAGGATGGAACCATTGTAGGACAGTACCGCTAAGCCCCATCCCAGACAACCAACTCAGAAGGATATCATGGTCGATGGCATTGAAAGCTGCTAATTGGTCCAGAGAACCAACAGGGACACACTTTCCTGTCCAGTTCCCTGTGTAGATCATAAACCAAAGTGACCAAAGCTATCTCCATCCCATATCTGGGCCTGAAAACAATCTGAAATGGATCTAGATAATCTACTTCATATAGGAACCCCTGAAGCTGAGAAGCCACCACACATTCCACTACCTCTCCTGAAAATGGAAGGTTATAGACTGTTAGAATTAGGATCCAGGGAAGGTTTTTCAAGAAGAGGTCTAATCACTGTCCCTTTCAGACATGTTTGGATCCTGCCTTGTTGTAAAGAGACAGTAATCACTTCCCTTACTCAGGCATCCAGTCTTCCTCTGGCCTGTTTTATTAGCTAGGAAGGACACGGAGCATGGTACACATTTGGTGGCTCTCACATCTCTAACAATCCTGTCCACATCCTCAGGCTGCACAAATTTGAAAAATATTCATCAACAGTAGACAAGCAGGGATCAAGTTACATCTACCAGTACTGTATCAACTCTGGCATCTAAGCAGAGTGAATCTGAATTATTTTATCTGTGAAATGGTGGGAAAATTCTCACAGTGGCCTGTTGCGGTTTACATTTTCCTTTGGGATAGACTATAACAGATCCCTGACTATTTCAAAACAACTTTGCTAACAATTCTGTGCAGATGCAATTGTGTTAGCCAGAAGAACCTTCTTTTGCTAGCCTTTTTATCCTATCATAGGCCTTCACATAGATTTTAGCATGTTTTTGGCTGGACCCACTCTGAGGGTTTTTTTGTTTTTTTTTTACTGTCACTCTAGTTTTCATCTCACTCCTTTCATTGCTGCTAGCTCCTTGGAAAACCAGCAGGCTGGTTTAACTCCACTTTGTGAGAAGGGATGCTTAGGAAAGAGCCCGTTGGCTGCTTTGGATATTTCTGCATTCCAGAGATCAACCAGGGCTTTAATAGGATCACCTGCCAAGGTAGCAGGAAACTCCTCAAGAGCCAACAGGAATTCATCTGAAACCATAAGCTTGCTGGGGTGTATAATCTTAAAGCTCAATTCTCTTCTTTCAGGGGCTTTGAGTTCCAGCAAGGAAAAAAAAAAAGAAAGAAACTTTACCAAGAAGAGACGAAATATGTCTTAAAAATTTTGCCCAGTTTTCCTTTGGACATTATAGTGGATTTGAGGAGCGCAATTCTTATTTGAATGCCAATTTGTTGGGACTTCTAAAATATTCTTGTTCTAAATGATGTTGGTTTGCTTCTGCATTCCCATCATCCCTCTGAATGACCTCCTTTTATCCATATCTGTGTTCATGGGGTATGTAAAATACATTTTGAAATTCTGGTTTTGCTGCAAATTTTGTCAAGGATTTTAATAGGTGATACTATGGACATGTCTTTAATATTTGCATTAAAATCATTTCAAGTTGTAATGATTATTTAAATTCAAATTTAGTCTGATTTTTCTTTTAGAAACAATGCTTTCCTATTTGGATGTGAGCCAAAGAAAAGCCAATATCCTACAGAAATCACACTTCCCATATTAATAATCTTGAAAGGCTGCAGCTGTTATCATAATCCTTTGTTTCCCTTTAATCTCAATTTTATTTTTTTCTTTATAGCCCTGAGTTTGAATATTTTCCTTGAGAAATTTGGTATTGACACTGAGTACAAAATTCCCAAATTGCCCTGGAGAAATATCACCTGAATATATTGTTTTTCTTTGGAAAGCACAATGTTTAAAAACGCAAGAAGTCACAGAAGCCCAGGTGCTATTTCTGTTACACTCATATTTCCTTTGAGACCAAACAGTCACCCTGCAAAAGAGGCACTTCAGAATTCAAAGAAACCACAGCATAATAAATGTTCATCAAATTTTTCTTTCTCCGCTGACTGTTTGAAGCTGTCATTGCACACAACCAGCGATTTACACTCCTATCCCATAGGAATCAATACTGGCCTCCAGCAGCAGAGTGTTACATACTACCTGATATCTAGTACAAGGTGGTATCTATTTGGAAATAGGTTATCTGAAGTGGTTTGGCAAATACTATGGACTATAATTCCCAGTATCTCCTAAGTTTCTGGGAGTTGTAGTTCATAAATGTAACTTTTATTAATTCTGGCTGGACAATAATGTTTTGTCATCTTTCAAGGTGTTGAGAAACTTACTTTACATTAGATTCTCTGATTTTTCACACACTGCAGGCAATACAGTATATCAGAAACACACAAAATAAGTAGTCTATGACTGGCCAAGTCTAGATGGTAAGTCCCTATAACGATAGACCCATTAAATCAAGATTTGACTAATGAGTCAACTCACAGGTTCTTAATCCTTTCTTTACCACAGATGCCTTTTAAATATCTTTCGTTGCTGCAAACTACCAAGACTTAGCTCAAGATGTAAAAACCTAAAGTGGATCAAATATTTATTTAAAGTTTCTTATTAAAGATCTTCAAATCTGGAGAGAAAGGAGAAAAAAGTAAATGGACACACTCCTATTATAATATTTTTATTGGAATGATTCCATAAAAATTTAAACAACAACAACAGACCACTGAACCATGGGCTAATATTACTTGATAATTTTAATTGATTAATTAATTAATGAGGAGGCAAGTGCTGCATTTCACTTACAAGCCTTGTTATATTAGGCTTAGTAGCTGAAATTTGTATTCTGAGTTCTGACTTTATATTTTTGAAATTGTTTCTGTACTTATTTTTGAGATAAATGAGAGCAGAGAATGATTTTCACACAAGTATACCATTACAAAAGGCACCAACGCTTTCATACCCTTCTTCAATAGTTCTGGAAAATCTCCTTGTGAGTCCAAATATTTGGGAGAGACTGTTCCTTGAACTACAATTTCAGAGGACCATCTATGGATATTTCTATGAATTTGTCTTCCTGTGCTCCTATGAATCCATCTAGTTTATACGCATTAACTGAAAATGGATCTCTGAAGTGTCCTCTTCAGAGAACTCTTTATCAGTGGAACCAAGAAGATCTGTGAGGTTTGGAAATGTATCATAGTTTTGGTTTGATAGATGATGATGATGATCCAATTCCAACTTTTTCATCATTACTTGGATCTTGTCTTCAATTTGAAAAACTGTAACTTTTTCTCCTTGAAGATCTAACTTGAGCATATTTAAAGTAATGAAGGTATCTAACCAGGAAGATTTCATCAAATGATTGCTGAGATGAAATTGCTGTTCCATCTTATCAAAATTTTATCTTGTTATAACCAATGAACTTCACAGTGTAGCAAATGTTGATAGTGTTCACTGTCCAGATCTTTGCAAAGCTGTTTAAAAAGTCTTGAATTCAGTGATTTGCTTTTTATAAAATGGACAAATTTGACTGATTCCTTTAAGGTCTGTTTTAGTTTTTCTGGTATCTTCTTAGCAACAAGAGCTTCCCTATGTATACACCAATGGTATCAAGACTCTGAAAGTATGATTTCCTCAATCCATACTATAAGTCCAGTAAACTTTCCAGACATTGTTCATGCCCTTTCTCTACCAATTCCAATGCATTTATCGTGTGCTGGCTAACTAGTTTTCCTCAAGAAACACTCAGAGTTTAGCAGCAGTAGCTTACTGAGGTACAACTAATGCATAGCAGCTTGAATAGTTGGTGGAGCTGAGATACATTGATTAGCAATCAGTCTACACAGAAGCAAATACTAGTTTTGGTTGATGGGCCCATAAGCATCATCTTCTTTCCCAGACTTTGGACAGTTTCCAGGGAAGACAGATATTTACATACTTTGGTCTTGGGAGCCTAACATCTTCCCAGGTTTATTATCTGCCTTTCAAAATATTTACAATGTCTTCCTTGGGATCACCCATTATCTGTACTTGATGTTTCCTCTTTCTCCTGAGCAGATGCCCTGGCTGTTACTGCTTCACACCTGGAGCCTTTTATCCCCAAGCTGAAACTTCCCCACCGCTGAAATGCAATACGTTGTTGCCTGCCAACTGATATTCAATCCATTGTTACAACCAGTAGTTAGCATTGGTACATTGTAACTACAAAGTGAAATATCCCTAAAGCCTAGATAGACAGAAGAGCAAAATACTTCCATGGCACTGAGTCCCTGACAGCATTTCAACCAATCCATATCATAAGATATTATAAACTCATTTAAGCTTTTAAATACTTCAGCTGTGGTGTGTATCAACGAGGAGATGAATAGTAAGTCTTCAAAAATATTTCTCCTATGCTAACATTAAGATAGCACAATCAGGTTGCTTTGTTTGTTATGTCTGCTTTCTTCCAGTTGTGGAATAAAATGTGTGTGGGGGCAACGTGCAAATTCTTTCCAATAACTGTTGATAACGGTATTAAGGAAAGGTCCTTAGCAGCTTTCTCATTGATCAGTGCAGACACCATGATTTTTGTAGTAGGTAATATACATTCAGCTATTGCGTGCAGTTTTCCATTTTTTGCTATTAGTTGAGAAACTTCATTGCATTTTCATTGTTGCAATCAGTCACAGTGCTTTTAAAAACCATTTTTTTAATTTCCCAAAGCTTCTGCTCCTTGCTTTTGGAAAAAAAAAGTATTTTCTTTATGGCATGTTCTTTACGTTTAACGTTGAGATGTCTTTGCAATTTTGACTGTTTCATGGCCTTCTTGGACAGTACATTGTAACAAAACACATTCTATGGTAGTTGCTTATCTTCTGGGCCTGTAGATGTAAAACCAATAAATGATATTCATTGTTATAACGGTGGCACTTTTAAAGATTATTAGAAGAAACTTTATTTTGCTTTGAACAAGATGCTCCTTCACCAACATCATCAGTAGCTGTTTTGTTGCACATTCAGCCAGAGATCCATCCTGAGGCTCAGTCAAAATGTATTGTTAAGAAATTCACTGTGATAACATCAAAAAGTCCCTTTTCTGACAATAACCAAATACTTTTATACACAGAAATTGAAAAAAAATTGTGATAATTTTCAATAATCCACAGTTATCACTCACTCACTCATTCACACTCACTCACTCACTCTCTCTCTCTTCCTACAAACAATATACATGGATTTCTTCGAGGACATTCTTGACAGAGATATAGAATTCTGGGAAGCAATAGACATTCCAAGAATGTGGTAGCACAATGTGGGTAACACTAGAGTTGGTGCAGCTATGAAGACGGCTTCTGGCTGTGTGCATCATAGCAAGCAATGTCATGTGCTTTCACTTGTCCATTAAGCATCATTCACTTGCATGTCTTCACTGCATGCAGAAGTGCTGAGTACATATTTTGCTATCAAACTGTTATTTTCACAACTTTAGAACAGTTTGAGATATTGCAATGAAATTTTGTATAAATGATTTCTGTCACTGACAAAAGATTCCTGCTCTTTGAGATCAATGTACAGTAGAGTCCCAGTTATCCGACCTGTGGTTATCCGACACTCCGGATTAACTGACGTCGTGGCTGCCTGGGGGCATGGCTGCAGGCATTTCCGCACCCCCAGACACGCCTGACATGCCCCCGACACGCCCCCAAAATGGTAGCTGCCGCGGGGCTCCGTGTCATCCGACATTTCAGTTATCCGATCCTGCGCCCGCCAGTTTAGGTCAGATAACCAGGACTCTACTGTACGATTGTCCAAGTGTCTGCCCTTATCCTTCCCTCCCTTCCTCCTTCCCTCCCTTCCTCCCTCCCTTCCTCTTTTTTAACGGTAAAAGCTCATAACATGTCTTCAAGCCTTTGTGGACCCCCTATGAGGACACTGGGGCCCCTTCAGGGATCTGTGGACCACAGATTAAGAACCACTGAGTCAAAACTTAGGTAAATCCCATTGACTAATTGGATCTACTTTAGTCAGGACTAACAAGAAGATTTATCCCTCGGTATATAATATTTCCCTGTTATATCCAACTGGGTGTAAACTTGCAATTATCATGAACAGTTAGTACTGTGTATTAAAGACAGCTTTCTCATTGCAAGAACTTCCTTCAGGGGCTTTAATTGTGTATTCTGTACAGCTGGAATGTTTGTTTGTGAGCCAAACTGTTTTGAGCAAATGATAATGTTTCCTTTTAAAAGCTGAAACCACACCTTTGTCTCTGCCAAATGGAGACTGATAGTCACTGCCAAATCTGAGTCTCCTTGTCAAAGTGCGGCCCTCAGTGTTTGGTGCTGATTCACAGCAGGGACTTTTGGCAGAGGATTGCATACTCACATTGGCCAAATCTAGGTATGAGGCCTTTTCCCACGCTGGCATTCATGCTTCTGATTCATGCATAGTGGCAGATGTTCAACAGGTATAGTTTAAAGATGCAGAGAAAGAAGAAATTCCACTTATTGAGTTGCTGCTAGACATTAATAGCCCAGCATCTCTGCCAGAAAAAGAAAATGGCAGCAACCGTTGACATATACTGTTTCTGGGTAAATGCTATTACACAATAGAAACCTGCTTTTAATATACGTGCCTTAATGAATTAAAGTTGGCAAAGCATATATTTTTATATGGTCAAATGTTGATAAAGATGTTATTAATGCTGTCCCCACTCTTTTATGCAGGGTGGATTGCTATGCTGGGAGCTATATGGCTCCTTGTGTTAGCCAACATTCATGATTTTGAGATGATTCTGAACAGAGTGGAATGGGCGACACTCCTTTTCTTTGCAGCACTCTTTATCTTAATGGAGGTAAGAAGAATAATTTTTGGAAGTCCCTTTAATTTTCACTTCTTCAATTTCAGATTAATACAGATGCAAAAATAAGCATGAGTTAGGCGGTCTTACTCAGAAGATGAGAATGTAAAATGCCATTATCTGAAATTACAGATGTGTGAAATCTTTTTTTTTCTCTCTAAACAGATTCTTGATTTCATTATATGTGGATACAGTGCACCTGTCATGCATGCAGAGGTTCTGTTCCAGGAACCCCTGTGTAAAACAAAAAAATATGGGAATAGCATTTACATTTCTACACTGCTTTATAGCACCAAGCACTCTCTAAGCAGTTTACAATGTGTTAGCTAATTGTCCCCAACAAGCTGGGTACTCATTTTACTGACTATGGAAGGATGGAAGGCTGAATCAACCTGGAGCCCTGCAGGATTGAACTCACAGCATTGTGGCTGCAATACTGGCATTTAACCACTATGCCACCATGAAGTGTTGCATCCCATTATAGTCAGTGGATGCAACATGTGGCAGCACAGATGCATGCCTGCCATCTCTATTGACTATAACGGGATGCAGTGCTTCATGCAACCTTGTATTCATGCATGTGGAGGTTGCACAAGTGTAGGGCTCACTGCATAATGTTACAACGAATAGAATAGGTGTAGAAGAAGGGCTTGTATACTGCAAATGGACACCCATGAAATTCCAGTCAGGCTGTCTACTGTCTTGGCAATGTCACATTTTTGGGTTACTCTCCCAGAATAAGCAACCAGCATGGTGTAAATGGTTGCATGTTGGAGTAGGGCTCCATCAGACTAAGGTTTGAATCCTCATTGAGCCATGGAATCTCACTGGGTGACATCAGATAAGTCACACTCTGTTACCTTAAAAAGAAGGCAATGGAGGACCTCCTCTAGATAAATTTTGTCAGTCCTAGCTGGAGTTGTCATTAGTTGGAGTTGAAAGGACACAACAGCATCATGAAAACCAAAGCAAGGGTATTATCAATGACTTACTGTGGTAGGGATAAAAGTTTCACAGTTCTTGCTCAATCTAGTCTAGGATAAATTGTCCCCTTTCATATATGCACAGACCAGATTGGAGCCTACTTATTCTGAATTTGGTGGAAAATGCTGAGAACCTAGAAAGCTTTCATTTGTGATCTCTTGCAGGTTTTTTTTTTAATAGTGCCATCCTTCACTTCTCTTGTTTTTGTATGCCTTCAAGTTGTTTCTGACTTATGGCAATCCTAAGGTGACCCTATCACAGTGTTTTCTGGGACTGAGAGGGTGTCAGGTGCTCAAGGTCACCCAGTGGATTTCTGTGGCTAAGTGGGGAATTGAACCCTGATCTCCAGGATCATAGTCCAATGTTCAAACCACTAACCATATTGGCACTTTAGTCAGAAGTAAATCCCATTGAGTTCAGTGGATCTTACTCCTAGGTAAATGGGTGTAGGATTGCAGCCTTACTGATGCAGACATTTCTGAGAGAGAATGATAAGTCCCAGAGAACTCAAGTACATGTGTGCATTCAAGAGGTGGCTGATTCAGCCTACAATATAGGCATTGGCATAAAGAAGGAAAAATAAGTCACTATAATAAGGACATGACATAACATTGTGATTGCTCACTATTCGTGTTCTGCCTCCCCGACACATATGTTGTCCAGGAACAGCTTGCCTATTGGTATAATGAAGTAAACTGCTAAGAATGTGAGTGTGTGTAGCAAATATTTCAGGACTATTTCTTTATTCAAGATATATGCTATTCAATTGGCAAATACCCTTTGGAGCATTTTATTCTCACAAAAATTCCACACAACAAAGACCCCAAACCTGCTCATTCTTCATGCTTTCCTATTGCAGGCTTTGGCTTTATGTGCTGCAGTCCTTTTCAGTTTACTCTCAAATCTAATATATAAAACTCAACGTTTGTCTGTTTGTCTGTGTCAGCTGAAGACTTCATATGATTGGCTGCCTAAGAAGATTCTATGGAATTCTGGGGTTTGCAGTTTAGGGAGGGGCCTTTAGAATTCTCAGCCAGAGAGCTCTTGGGCCTCAGTCAACTGTGTCTGTCTGGAATAGGCTGGTTGCTATGGAGATGAAGCCTAGCAGCAAGAAGGAGAAGGGCAAGAACCCAACCTCTGTGTGCCAATAATTCTGAATACAGATTGGATTGGGGAATATGAGGAGAAGTTAGAGGTACTGGACAAATTTGGAGAATTAGAGGCACAGGATCTGAAATCTTTCTAACAAGTATTACCTAGGATAAAATAAAATCCTGGGCAATGCTGGGTATATACAGTAGTTTTCTAATATAGGCAGATGCAAAAATTTGTTTCTGTTTTCAGGAAACAGTATCAGTTTGGCAGAGCATGTATTCCATTTTATATGCTTAAAGCAGGACTTTCCAAATGGTGTGTCGCGACACGTTAGTGTGTTGCCTGCAGTGTGTAGGTGTGCGATCTCCCCGGGCTGAGAAGACCCCCCCTACCTGAGACTGGCCCACCACTGGCACTCTCACCAGGGTCTTTCCTCACCGACGGCAATGGCAGCAGGCCAGGATTGGGTGTGGGGGGGCTGTTTTTCCTTTATTGGTTTTATTCAATTTTTTAAAAAATTCTTGCACATATTTACATATTTTTACTCATAAATGATAACAATCTTGGAAATGTATGTATGTTATTTAAATATATGAAAAGTTCTCATGAGATATGTTGTATCCCCATACATTTCATTATTACAATTTATGTATGTGTCTTTATCTCTTCCAAGGAGTTAGTTTAACCTCCATTTTGCTAGTAAAACTGAATTATGTGTTTAAAAATGATGCATTTCTAAAAAGTGTGTCACCAACATGAAAAGTTTGGAAAGCTCTGGCTTAAAGGTTTTCTAAAGTTTCTTTAACGTACTAGTTGCAGTTTGCATCTTGGGAACTCATATAGTCACTATTACTTTCCATCATCTTTATTAAGTAAAGAACTTGTTTCAGGATCATTAGTTTGAATACTTCACATAACATCACTGAAAAGGCACAAGCTGTGGGCTGCAGACAGAACCTGGGAAAATACTACTGTCAGGTTTCTATTATTAAGTATTTGCCCTGCTTGCAAAAAATTGAAAAACACATTGAAATTGTCTCATCTTGTCTTATTAACTAGGATATGAAACTAGAATCAGATCCAGGCTAACTGAAGACCAGTCACTCTCATTCAGGCAATGGTTATTAGCCCTGGAAAGTTTTTTCTCCCCATTTTTCTGTTTGTTTCTGGCACACTAGTGCCCCCAGTGGATGTCCTGGTTCAGTTGTTCCCCCCCCCAGTTCAGTTAGTGCTGGAAGATAGTTTCTCATTATAGAACATAGTGAATAATTAAATATATTAATTTAAAAATGATTTACTTAACATATTAAAATTAATTTTTAATTGATTAGTTTAATGAATGGTGTTGAGTTCAGTTTAACTATTTTTAGTATGCTATTATTGCACTTGAAAGGTCATAAAACAAACCAAAAGCTTTTCTGCAACTTCAGTCTATCACTGGAAATAACACTGGCCTGGTTATAATATTATGAAACCACCATAGGGAACAACTTAGCAACATGAATTTGTGTCTTCTTTTAGTCTCCTATATACTTCATATGAATCTCATATTTAGAATGGTCAGTCATAGGATTCTGGAGCCGATGAACTGACAAAATGCATTCTTATAACTAGATTTGGTGGACTTCCCTTAACTGAATAAAAGTTATCTACATTAATAATCTCACAGAATCCTACAGAGAATTCCTCCTTTCTTCCAAGTGACCTAATTAAAGAGAAATGATTTGTGTATTTGATAGAAGTACATTTTATAGTATTGTAATAGTAGGTTATAGTAGCTCTTGTAACGTATTGGCTTCCATATACAATTTTACATGTAGTTTGTAGAAAGTATAGGATCTATGCCATAGATTCTTCTCTGGGTTCTAAATGATAAGAATAGTGGCTGGAATCCTACATTACTTACTAAGTTAAGTGTACTCAACTGTTTTTAGTATGCTGTGCTTTCACTTGCAAAATTATAAATCAAGTCTCAACCAGGTATTGTATTTAACTAAGTACTGTCTTCTGGTCTGACACCTCCCTCCTGACAACCTATTTTACTGGGCATCAGCCACACAGAAAGAGGAAGATCTGCTCTGCTGGTGATGGGATAAGGGTAGGTGATGTTTCCACCCTACTCCCACCACTGAACAGTGAGGACTTGTGACTGAGGTCCTGCTTGGATGGCTGCAGTCTTGCTCACTGACAGGAGGGAGTGGAAGTGTCATCCATTCATGTCCCAATTGCCAGTAGAACAGGCCTCCTTCTATCAGAGCAGCTGCTGCCTGGCAAAGTAGCTTTGCCATGATTGTGACTGCACATGGATTGTAACTGTGGAGCAGTTCCGGATTAATAATTCTAGGTATATAGGTATAAAATGTATTGTTTTATCAGTTAAGTCCTAGCAGGTGCTAAAACCATGGTATGTACACAAAATACTCATGCCCATACAAGATTCCCAGCAGTTAGGGGTTACATATCTGCATATACAAAGAGATGTTTATGTACAACTGTCTTCTCCAGTGAAATAAGCAGAGAAGCTTAGGTTGGGAATAGTAGTATTTTTGTATCTTCATAGAAACATACAGCTCAAGAGCAAAGATGTAATTTTGTGTATACAAAATCATATTAGCCAAATTTTAGTCCAGAAAAGTATGTAGCTTCAAAACAACAAAATTGTATATTTCCCCAATTGATTTCTGTAATTTTTTCTCATACAGTTGCCCTGAGAAATAAAATAACCATAATTCCAAATGGTGGTTTTGCAGCCAGCTTCTAGCTGTAAGGAGACACTCTGTGTACATTAGCATCATATAGCTGTCTCCAGTCTTGCATAATAATTGGACCATGACCCATTAAGAGATACACTGCTAGTACAGTATTATCAGCCAGACTAACTGGACAAACTGTGGTATGATCACAAATTGTGTTCAAACTTCCAAGCAGATTTCATTAATTTCTGTTTACATGGTATTATACCCAGCTCATGAAATAAAGCTGAGGGATACTGCCCATAGGTATTCCTTATCAATAGTAAAGAACAGCATTATAATTTAATGATAACATTACAGAAATACATCACTGTATCTTGCTTCTGTACTGGATAGCTATAAGCATGAGAAGTAGAGAAACCATTGGTAGAGAAAAGTTTTCATGTACATGGGTTTTCTTCTAGATGCACAGTGGAAATATGAAATACGAATCCTTTAAAATGATTAAAGGCAGCTCAGTGTAGTTTTCCCCAAGTGTCACTGCATTAAAATAAATAATCAGAATCAAATACTACTTTGCACATTTCTTGATTTTGCTCTTTTGTTTATAGAGTGGAGTCCAACACTAACCTTGTAGTATCCTGCTTGTATTTACCGTACACATGAACAAAGGCTTGCATCTGATTTTCTGTTCCTATCCTATCTTGTCTTTATTACTCTTTACTTGATTCCTGCTTCAAAACTCTACAATCTTTCTATCTCCACTTTCTCTGTGGAAGTACACTTTATCTCAGCAAGCATTTACTGTCAAACTCATGATGGCCATAATGATGGGAATGCAAAGGCAGCATTTGAAAGAGGTATTCCTTGTGCTCATCAATGTTCCACTGAAATTATTTTGAGTGACTCCATTACACGAGTCTCTCCTCAGTTTTGGACTTCAACTAAGGAAAACATAGCTTTGTTCTGACTGGTGAGCAGAGGCAGGGGTCAATCTTAGGAGATAATCAGTGTACGTGGCAATTAGCCACTTTGTCCCACAGCTTCTCACTTTACATGTTCCCCTACTTCTAGACTGGCATTAAGAGAAAAGCATAGGGTTAAGAAACCAATATTTCCCCTTTAAGATCTTGGTCTGCCTTGGAGTTTACTCTGATTCAAGATGGAGGAAATCAGTATGAGTGTCTAAGCAACATCTGCATTAGCAGATGCCATATGCCATAAGATTTACTTATTGCTTACATCTGGCTTTTCAAACAGCATTATTGCACTGGTAAAGTGCTTCACTCTTGTAGTGTCTATATTGCTTCTTTATGGGTGAACTACTGCTGTTTCTTTTTGCTTTTAATGAGTTGAACAGAAAATTTAAGACCCAGTTACTTAGGGTCAGTTATGAACCCTTTTGTCAGTGAAAGCAGTGCCAGCATCAAGCTGCAAATGCAAATTCAGTTATAATATTTGCTGGTTATTCCATTGCTTCTTTGTATCCAGAAATTTCCTCATCTAGAAGTTCTGTATTTTGATTGCTACACTCCCCTGGAGACTGTAGGGGAGGAACAAACTTGGGGAAAATGGAATAGAGGAGAAGTCCTCTCTGAAATAGAACAGTGGTCTGTACAGTTTAAAATAATAATTAAAAAAGTTGCCAGAAGAGGACCAGAATATTCTTAATGGCAGGAGCAAAGAAATAAACAAACTGTTGAATGCATGTGAATTTTGCATGGAATGTATATTCCCAAATGGAAAGTAGTTATCAGAATCTGGGACAAACCATGGCTGTAATTCTATTGGTTATTCCTGATTAGAGTAGACTCATAGAATCAATTGTTAAATGGTGAAACAACACAAAGGTAAATCCTATTGATTCAATGACTTTGCCTTCGGGCCTTTCTGCAGTACACTGTTATAGTGCTATTATTCCACTTTCAACATCCTGTGGAATTCTGGGGTTTGCAGTTTACTGAGGCCAAAGAGCTCTCTGGCTGAGAATTCTAAATGCCCCTTCCCTAAACTGCAAACTTCAGGATTTCATAGGATGTTGAAAGTGGAGTAATAGCACTATAACAGTGTAGTGCAGAAAGGCCCTTAGTCAGGACTAACAAGAGGATTTGAGCTTATGTGTGATATAGGGAATCACATAATTTGGATTCCTAATACAATTATTTTTCCTCAAAAGCAACGCTCCAAAGTGCTTTTGAGCAGCAGTCACAGGGGAGGAGTTTTATCCATTTTCCTCTACTTCATTTTGCAGATCTAAATCCCCTCATCCACAGCAATTAGACTTGCTATAGGAAAAAAGACAGGCACCAGTTTACGGGGTTTTTTTTAACGCCAAAGAAGGTCCAACAAGGTGCAAAGATGATGAAGTAAATATCTTATTCTCAAGTGCCACTCTTCCAGTTTCTATACAACAGCTCAATGTAACAATAGCTCTCTTGTGTTTTTCACTGTAAATCTGATCTACATTGCATGTTGTTTTACCTTCAGACTATAAAGATGGATAGTGGCAAATTTGGGGTGAGGTGGGGTGGTCAGCAGCTTTCCTCATGGATAGGTTGTTGGCCAATGCCACAGTATTTGTTTGCACATTTTTTGATTTATATGCCTCTTTTCTCTCAATATGTCAAGTCAAGTTTATTTTGCATTAACCAACCAGGCTTTTCCATAGAACCGTAAAAAAAAAAACTGATCCCACATTCAAGCATATTAAAACGAAATAAACCATTAACAGAAGCATGCAACATCTAAGATTTTGTCTTGTCACTAGACAAATGAGAAATTTCTTTCTTTTTCAGGGCTAACTTGACTTACTTGGCCATTTGATAAGACTCATAATGGTGTGTTGTTGTTGTTGTTGTTGTTGTTGTTTGCCTTCAAGTTATTTCTAGCTTAGACAATTCCTAGGTGTATCTATCATGCAGTTTTCTCAGCAAGTTTTGTTCAGAGCGAGTTTGCCTTTGCTTTCCTCTGAGGCTGAGACAGTGTGATTTGTCTAAGGTCAACCAGTGAATTTTCTTGGCCAAGCCAGAATTTGAACCCTTTTCTCCAGAGTCATAGACCATTTCCACATTACACTGTTAAACAGTGCTATTATTCTACTTTCAATAGCTTGTGATATGCTGGGGTCTGTAGTTTACTGAGGCCAAAGAGCTCTCTGGCTGAGAATTCTAAATGCCCCTCCGTAAATTGCAAACTCCAGGATTCTATAGGATGTTTAAAGTGGAATAATAGCACTATAACAATATAAAGTGGAACAGCCATAGTCCAACACTCAAAGCACTATACTGCACTGGATTAAGAGTCAGTTTCTGTTAATAAAAATGCCATGTGTATTTTGAGAGAATAGCATTTCTAGAATGAACAGTAAGAGGATCAAAGAATGGAGTTGTTAAATCTAAATACAAATGGCATTATAGAAAGAAATGACATAAATCTTCCATCTCCTACTCTTCTTCCAATATGGAATCCAAAACTGCTACATGGGCAGCCCTCTCTTAATACTGACATTAGAATGACCAGCATAGCCCTGTTGTTAGGATGCCCTTGGTAGGAAAAGCACAGGCCCTAGATGTTGGACTATACCTCTCATTCCTTTCCATTGTTATGCTGGCTAAGGCTGCTGGGAGTTACAGTACAACAACTTATGGATAGTGAGCTTTCTCCACTGTTGCCTTAGAGGATCATTGCATTCCAACAGTATGGAAAAGCATACAGGCATAAGGATTTCCAATGCCTATTCAGCCAAGTGAGCCAGTCTGGTTAAAACCGTTAACAGTGGATCTGACTTTTGCACCCAGCATGAGAAGGCATATATAGATAGTTCTGTCCCTCGTTTTGGAGTTTCTCTTGCATGTGAATATGCTGTCCAAATCTAATTTTCCTCTCAGTGCTTTGATTAAACTACCTTCTGCCTCTGTGGAGACTGTCCCACCAGCTGAGCCACACTGATTCCTTTCAGCCAAAATATTTTACTCCAAATGTTCTGCCTAGATCTAGTTGTTAATGGGTCCCAGTTGTTGTGTTGTTTTCAAAACCATGCCTTGCTGAGTATTATTCACCCTCTGACTTAACAGGGAAGCAGAGAAAGAAACTTCAGCAGGTTAGAGCTGCTGGGAATTAAAGTTATTTTGGAGATGGTTATTCTATCAGAAATATCTGTCTTGTATATTCCCTATATCTTTTATATCACTTATGACTTGTTTCCTCTTTGTTTTTCATGCTCTTCAGACATTTGGTGGAGTAGTTAATACTTGAAACAAAGAGGTGAATTTTTACCAGGCAATGTTTTCTGGAAGACTTATTGTGGAGTGTACACATTGATTGACATTTAATGGCAGTTTGGATTTGCTCGTGTTCATCTTATATTTGTTACTTTAAACACACAAAGCAGCTTTTCCCAACCTGGTACCTTCAAGATCAATTGGACTACAACTCCCACAGTTCATATCTCCTGCATTCACGGTGACTGAAGGTGAGAAAATACAAGGTCAAACACATCCAGAGGACACCAGATTGGGAGAAGCTGATGCAAAATTCAACAGGAGGTGCATATTTCCATACATTATGGGGACATGTTATGGAATTATAGTTTCCCAACACTAGTGAGACACCAATGAAGTGGATCTAGACTACAGCATAAAATATTAAGTGAAGCACTTTTACAAGATCAACACATGAAAAAAGAACCCATGTGAGATCCCAATGAATGTTTTAAGAGATTGGTCTCAGATCTAGACCAAGACATTTTGTTGTATCTCAACCCTCCCCCACCCCCAAACAAGGTGAGGATTTACCCATCCCTGAAAGTGGTCCAAAGTCATAAAATTATTTTGGCACATGAGCAGAATCTCTCTCTCACACACACAAAAATTGCTCTGCACTTGGCCATAAAGACAGAGTAACAACAAATGAAATAAGTAACAATTTTCTTCCCTTTCATGACATCATTGTCTCCTGAATTCTGTTTGATAGGACAGGCTATAAATCAAATAGAGTTTTATTTCCCCATGGTTGGCCCTAGGGATAAGTAAATGCAAGTGGTCAGGAAGGACTGAGTGACTTCTTTTCAGGGGGAGAATTTTGTATGGTTTTCTAGTAGAAGATTAGATTTCAAGTGGTGATTTGATGCAATATACCAAGTGCTAAAAGAGCAGTGATTTTTAAACTTTAAAGTATTACTCTAAATAGGAATAAAGTGTTTGCCTTTTGCCTTTTGATTAACTCTGGTTTCCAATGTATTCCAACCAATAAATTCTTGTTATGTTTCATTTTGTTGTTGATGTGGGCTGGCTAGGTAACAACATCTTTTTTGGCTTATTTATGTATAGAAAGATATTTAAAGTTGTTCTACTATCTGTTATTTCCTGAGTTATGTCAAATCGACAATTTCATTGCATATTTATTTATCAGGGACTTAAATTCAAAAGCTTTAGTCAAGTCTGTTATCGCCAAATTCTTGCTGTGGTTTATAATGTTTCTCTTGAATATTATCATGCTGAGATGTACTTGCCTAGTGAGATGAAAACAGAAACAAGGCAAGAATTTCCCATACCCCCCATTATTTGGGGCTCTTAAATGCACATTGAAACTTTAATTAAATTAACTTTACATATATATTTTATGATAATATAAACCCTAAGTTAAGGTTGTGTTGAATGAATCACACTCTCTCATTATAACCAGAAATCAAAGTAGGTACTGTGCTTCGTATTTAGAAAATGGCTATTGTTTGAAGGCAGGTTGTGTAGAAGAAGCTGGTTGGGGGATGGTCTGTGCCAATTTTGAGGTAGACATTTTATTTAATGGCTTCTTTGGAGGGTCTGAAGTTTGATAAGTGATTCCCCAACAGGTTTGACATTTTCTATTTTTGTTCCTTAAACTCTGCTGAGGTTAGATTTGTTGGCAAATTTTCCAATTACTAGTGTCTTTCAGGAAACAGTTTGCTGCATTATATCAGACTGTTTTAGTATATGCTATGCCCTAGTAGTAGTACAAGGTGTTTGGAGTTATTATTACAAATTCAACTTTTGGCCCATTTTAGATCATAGAGTTTCTAATGTCTATTCCACACATGCTTAGTTATCTGAGAAGAGAGGAGGGGAGAAGTATAGACTCAAAGTAAGTGTGGATGATTATGAGAGAGATGGAAGAGAAGGGTTACCACATGCAATCTACTTTCCTTGAGAAACAAAATATTTTAGAAGAAATCTGGACTTCTACTGTTGAAGGAGAAATGCTTGGAAATAAAGGGCAAATATTACACTTGAACCATTTAACTGATCCCTGCTATTATTATAAAACTGGATTGTCTACAAAATTCTTACTCACTTAAACATGTTGATCTAGTTAACGGTAAAATAAATTTTATTCTTATCCTTGAAAAAGTCCCAAATTCTGGTATTTTTCTATAAGAAACCATATTAATAGGTTTGAACCCTCCCTGCTCCCAGACAGACAGACATGATACCTCCTGGGTCAGTGTTTGCACTGGAATGAGTACACTGGGAATGGGGAAGGTGAAACCCAGTATGGTCAGTGATTCAAATATTCCTCTCCCTGAGAAAGCCTGAGTTGTATGTGTGTGTGCCTGTGTGTATGAATGCTGAATGCATCTGTACACACACTCATGTGTGTTCCCTGCTCCCTCAGTCATCAATGGATGTAGCCTTTGCAGCTGAAAATGTTTTACATCGCTAATTCACAGTATTTATTGAATTATTTTAATTTTTTTATCACCAGGCTTTGGCTCATCTTCATTTAATAGAATACATAGGAGAACAGACAGCTCTGCTAATAAAGGTATGGTAAGAATTTTCTTTCACTCCATTTCTGAGATGACAATAGAAGCAACAATGGACTTCTAGTGTCCGCTGCTTAGTTGTTTTGGATGTACCTCCCAGAGTCTTTTACTATTGTCCATATTCACAGGTCTTTCAGAACCTGAAGTGCAAGACAACTGGAGAGCCAACATTTTCCATCCGTGGTCTAGATTATCCCTTCTTTCCCTACCCAGTTCCCTTGCATCAATAATTCACAGCCCCTCTTTTCCATAGACCTTATGTGTAGCTGAAATAAATGGGAGTTGCTTATGAACAGACATGTATAAGATTGTGCTATGATAGGATTAGAGAAATTCATAAAGGCTAAAGGCCCTTTGCTGGCTTTTAGCCATATTGATTATATATATCCTCCATATTTACAGACTATGTATGAACAGACTGAGAAGCAATGGCAGGGGAGAGTTTTTACACCTGTCTCTTGTTTGTGGACTTTTAGTCTGCGTTCACCAATATAGGAAACAGGATTCTGAACAACATGGCCCTTCCATGTAAACTTAAAGAGAAATTCTTAAGTTATATGTATATATTCTATAAAAAATAGTGGCTTAAACTGAGACAGCTTACTCGAAACCACTGAATGAATTGCTTACTTGAAATCATTGAGTAAGGTCTTCCAGATCCTGCTATTATCTCCACGTGAACACAACACTAATACTTATGCATACTACTACAGTTGCAATCCTATACCCATTTGTATGGGTTAATCTCTGTGAATCTGACAGTATTTACTTTTGAGTAGATACAAATAGATTTAGAGTATGCGAGAAAATCTTCTTGCACCTTTGAGACTAACTGAGAGAAAGAACTTGGTAGCATAAGCTTTTGTTGACTGAGGCCATTTCCGCACTAGACTGTTATAGTGCTATTATTCCACTTTCAACATCCTATGGAATCCTGGGGTTTGCAGTTTAGGGAGGAGCCGGCCAGCCCAGAGTCCTATGATTCCATAGGATATTGAAAGTGGAATAATAGCGCTATAACAGTCTAGTGCAGAAATGGCCTAGGCCTATTTCATCAGATTCATGAAGTGTTTAGGAATAGACCTTTATAGTTATGAATGAGCAGATGTGTGAACAGTAGCAGAAATGCAAAACCTGTAGGTATGGTGATGGGGCGACAAGTTCAGTTTTAACAGTTGTTGGGGGACAAAAGCAAAATGAAACATATTGTCTAAGGTTAAGGTGAGTAGATAACTATATGGTTGGTGGGAATTATTGGAATGTAGTATGATGATGGCTGGAAATTAGAAAGGAGATGTGATAAAATGAGCAAGAGAGTCTTCAGGAGGCCAGGCTATTAGCTAGTGTTATTATATAATTATATATATAATATAATATAATAAATATAATATACTATGTCAGGAAACCATTGCCTCTGTTCAACACACTGTTGATGGACTGGAATTTGTGGATATATTCCAGTTCTGCTGTTTCTCTTTCTAATATTCCTTTATAGTTTTTTGTTTGTTTGTTTGTTTTGTTCAAGAACTGCTGTTCTGAGGTAGAATGCCCAGGAAAACTGAAGTGTTCTACAGTGGTGCTCTCTCTCTCTCTCTCTCTCTCATCTCTCTCTCTCTCTGTATTTCTGTTCCTAATGTCTGATTTATGTCCATTTATCCTCTGGTGCAGAGACTGGCCTGTTTGCCCAATGCAGAGTGCTGAAGGGCATTGTTGACAGAGGATGGCATAAATCACATTGGGGATGAGGAAGTAAAAGTATCTCTGATATTGTGAGTGATGTGATTAAGTCGTGTGATGACATTTCCTGAACAGATGTGTCGGCAGACTTGGCATTTGGGTTTGTGGCAAGATCTACTCGTCTTCCCATTCATGTTGTATGGCCTCCTGTAGGTAAGGGAGATTGTGAGGCTGTGTGTAGTCAAGTAAAGACCTGTCACTAGGAGCTTTTGAGAGAGTGTTATTTTTGTCCAGAACAGAGTATACTTCATTGATAATATGTCTGAGTGGTCTCAGCTGGGATCTGTATGGGTCCACTAGTAGGGTTCTGCCATTTCCTATCTTTAGTTTATTCTGTAGTAGGTTAGTCATGGGTACAAGTCTTGCTTTTTTGATTTTTTTTTAACTTCATATGATGGGAACTATAGCTTGAGGAATGCTTGTTGTAATTCCATGTGTTTGGTGTCCCTGTCTTGTGGTTCTGAGCAGATGCAACTGTATCTATATAAACTATGGATTTGGTAGTGTGTTCAGAGTGTATACTGGAGGCATATAAGTAAATGTAGTGGTCAGTGGGTTTGCGATATAGTGAAGACATCATCAATATACCTCAGGCAGAGGAGAGGTTTCTGAGTATAAGAGTTACTGAAGTGTTGTTCCAGGTCAGCCATGAAGATGTGGGCAGATTGTGGTGCCATGTATGTGGCCATGGCAATGTCATTAACCTGAAGGTATATGCTGTTACTAAGAGTGAAGCAGTTATGTGTGAGAACTAAGTGGCAGACCTTGGTGGCTAGGTCTGCCATGAGTCCCACCTAGAATGATGTTCCTGACAGCTTGTAGTCCATCTTTCTGTGCAATGTTAGCATATAGGGATTCCACGTCCATAGTGGCTTAAGATGGTGTTCTCTGAGAGGTGGATTTACAGTGTAAGTTATGTATCTGGGGTCTAAACCTCTTGCATAACATTAGTTACATATATATTTATTATTATACAGTATTTGTTATCATATCTAGGAAGTATATACTTTGGTTAAAATAACTACTGCACCACAACAAGAATAAGCATACGTGTAACTAATTGCAATACACACTGAAGGTGCATATCCACAGTAAAATTATCCTTGCCCAAGTAAGACTATATACTTCCCTTTTTTGCCAAAGGTTCCGTAACTGGAGATAAGGAAGTGGAAGAATCAGGAGGTATACCCAACAATATCTTCTTTGGGAAGACCTGGTAGATAGATTGTGAACACACCATTGGTTTGAATTATTGTGATATTAGTGATATCATGATTGGATGATCAGTTCTACTGTTTCTACTATGGTATGGTAGAGTGTTGAACTTTAGACTGAGGAGGTTTGTGATAAAATCTCCCTTCAGCCACAAAGCTTGTTCAGGTCAATGCATTTCTTTTATGAGTTGCTGTTGTTGTTGTTATGTTGTTGTTATGTTATATTTCTGACTTACGGCAACCCTAAGGCAAATCTATTACAGGGTTTTCTTGGCAAGATTTGTTTGGGGTGTGTGTTGTCTTTCCCTCCCTCCACCTAGCATATCTTGTGAGAGAGAAAAAAGAGAAGTCAAATCATCTGAGTCAAAGTAGGATAAAAACGTGAAAAAAATAGATAAGAAGGAATGATTCAAAGTTAATAACAGGCAATGTAAGAAATCTGGCTATCCATAATATTAATTTATTTTTAAGAATGAAGTGTTGATAGATGTGTGTCTTTTCTTCACCTTTCTGCTGTAGCTGATGATAGTTATGAGCAATTTTTATCTTACACTTTTGTTTTTTGTAGCAATTTTTGAAACACTGGGTTGATTTATGGAGAAGAACTGTGGGATTTTGGCTCTACTTGTAGAAAGAGCATTTCATTTGATCTTTCAGCTGCAAAATAATACCTTTCAGGACAAAAGAGGGTTTTTATCTGATTGTTGTTTCTTAATGCCAGGTGGTGCCTGAAGATCAACGTTTGACAGTTGCTATTATTTTAGTCCTCTGGGTCTCTGCTCTGGCATCATCCCTAATTGACAATATTCCATTCACTGCTACAATGGTAAGTTGCTTTGTCTTGTCTTCCTGCTGGTAGAGACAAGAATCTCAGCCTAGCATATTACTGGGTCATTGCAGTTTTCCTCCCACATTTTAGTTTACATTTTACAAAATTGTTTTTGCATATTCAGTTCCTTTGTTGCCAGGAAGTCCCCTTTGACAGTGCTCTGAGAAGAGAGATTTTTAAAGTTATAATGTATACGTTTAAAGTGCTTTTGATGCCAGCTTGGTGCCTTTCTTTTCTTGGCTATCCTGGAAAGTTGCGTCCTGTAGCATATAAATGTGCTGACTTTTGTTAATATTCTTTTTACTTCAGGCTAAAGAACAGGCATGTAGGCAATGTCAGTCAGAGATAATAGGGATGCAATATTAGGTGTTGGAGGGAGGCAATAATACTCTTTTTAAAAGAGAAGACACCCAAGAGTTTTACAGGATCACTGTTCTAATCATTGCTAGGGGAGAATTGACTGCCCCATAGAGTCAAAGACTGGCGAAGTGCTTAGAACTGTTATATATATAAATTAAGAGCACCGTATATTTAGAAGGAAATCAGTTTATTGGGGATATTTCTTTGCTACAGAAAGATAATCTCACATTAGAGATGGGAACTATGCCACATTTAACCAGCAAGTCAAACCTTTGAACAAACCTTTCCTATTTTGCAAGTGAAAGGGATGTGTTGCCTTCCAATAAGTAAAGCAGACCTTGGAAAAGCTACTTCTTGAACTATAACTTTGAGCCAGTATAGTTACCTCTGGGAGAAGTAGAGATGAAGCTAGCATTTGATTAAATATTGTCTATCTAAGCATTTTTTGGGTGTTGGAGTGTTGCTTGCCATATCTGCCAAAGAAAAACTTGTGTTCAAATAAAAAAAAAGTGCTTCAACGGTGGCCATAGCTACAACAAAAACCACAAGGAGAACATCTTTAGATCTTGTTGTCTGTTTCTTTTCAACATTTCTATGGATATGCTGGAAGTAGCTCCTGGATCTTTTAGAAGCATCTCGGCTGAATTGAACATCAAAGTGCCAGTGATAAATTAAAAATAGTGCAGTGGCAAGATCGGCTACAGTGGTTCCTTCAGCCATATACCAAAAATAAAGTTCTAACATGAACATAGCTACTCTCAGCTCTCCTTTACAAAGCTGCTTTTTCTATTTACAAGTTCATAGTTGGCACTGTAAGCTAGGATAAATGTGGTAAATCCCATCAGATGTGATTTAATTTTAATTAAATGTTTTCTGATATTTTCACTTATTTCTTTTAAGCTGTAGAGGCTTAAAATCTAATGTATTTGATTAAAACTACAGCTTCATCGCATCATTAACTTCATAGTCAGGGTGTTCTACCCCTAGACTGTTATGCAAAAAATCCTTATTCTCAACATGTTCTTAATTTTTAATAAGCCACTATTGTAGACTGCATATGTTGAGCCATCTGTTTGTAGTTTTCTGTTTTATTATGAGGACATAGAAATTTTACCGCCCTACCCACGAAATAACGAGATCGCAGACAGAGCTTGGGTTGAACTAGGGCAATTTATTAATATGCCTACTTAACAAGGGTTGAACTTAAACTTGAACATAAACTTGAGTTTCTGGCCTGAGCAGAATAATGGGGGGGGTTTACAGCACCTTCGGACTAGGGCCAAGAGGCCACTTCCGACCATCTCCCCTAGCCCGTTGAGCGAGATACCGGGCCCCAAAGCCAACCGCTGAAGATGCAAGATGACTTTGGCCAGCCCTTGTCTGGAAGGGAGCCCCAAGTCCACCCCCCGCTGCGCAGCAAGTGGGGTGATCCCAGGGCCCTCCCCAAGGATAGGATTTATCCTCCACCCCGAAAGGGGGTGCCATAGGTACACGCCGAACCTCAAGCCCCCCTTTTCCGGCCTGCACGATTACGGGAGTAGTGGCAGCCTGATTAATGCCAATTGAGACACCACCCTGTGAGCCAATTACCCCGCCCCAGGCGCAGTGTAGGGTAGGCGAAAAACCCCCCATAAAGGGAGGAAAAAATTCCTACCCGGCCCCGAAGCGACCAGCTGTCTTACACTGAAACCATAGGGGGGAGGGTGGGTCGCCTTGATCCAGCACGAATGGCCGCCGAGGAGGCGGAGCGGGCCCTAAATACCGTGCCCCAGCCCGGCCTCCTCCCGTCGGCCACCGCGACGCAATCTCGCATCGCGGGAGGGCGGCAAAGGCCGTCCCCCCCCGCCATCCGCAAAGCTCGGGCGGTGTGGGACGAATTGCCGCCCTACCCACGAAATAACGAGATCGCAGACAGAGCTTGGGTTGAACTAGGGCAATTTATTAATATGCCTACTTAACAAGGGTTGAACTTAAACTTGAACATAAACTTGAGTTTCTGGCCTGAGCAGAATAATGGGGGGGGGTTTACAGCACCTTCGGACTAGGGCCAAGAGGCCACTTCCGACCATCTCCCCTAGCCCGTTGAGCGAGATACCGGGCCCCAAAGCCAACCGCTGAAGATGCAAGATGACTTTGGCCAGCCCTTGTCTGGAAGGGAGCCCCAAGTCCACCCCCCGCTGCGCAGCAAGTGGGGTGATCCCAGGGCCCTCCCCAAGGATAGGATTTATCCTCCACCCCGAAAGGGGGTGCCATAGGTACACGCCGAACCTCAAGCCCCCCCCCCTTTTCCGGCCATGGACAAGGACAAGCGTCTGCTTAGTCCTTATCCCCCCATCCCCTCAGGATCAAGTCCAGCCCCTTCTGCAAATCGTGTAAGAAAATCTGATTACCCTCTGGTGATAAGTGTACTCCATCACGCCAATACAGCTCCGGTTTACTGAAAACAATATCAGCGTGTGGGATGTAGTAACCCAAGCCCTGTCTCAGGGCGCGACGAATCTCCCTGTTCGCCAGCTGGCGTGCGCGTTCTATGCGCCGGGGATCAGCACCCCCGCCCCATTCCCTCCTTTGCACCAAGGCGGACCAAACGATCGACGTGTGAGGCCATGCGCTTTGTATGAGCCGCATGTCATGGATGGCCTGTATCACCAAGGCCTTTCCTTTTAACAGTCCAAGGTCATTACCGCCCAGGCGAATGACCAGCACATCGGGAGGAGGTTCACCGTGCTCCCCAAACAACAAAGGTAGCAGGCCAGACCACCGCAAACCTCTCTTTCCAAGCCAGCGTATGGATGCTTGATCGCCCAGCCCCAGGTTCGTGCCCATGTGACCTGTGCGCGCCTGCCGCTCGGCCCAAAAGATGAAACTGTGGCCGCATATCAGTACTCTCTTCCTCCGCTCTGCAGCAGGTCGATCTGGAAAGGAACCAAAGCGTTAAGGCAGATCAATTGGTCTAACATAGCGCCGGAACGCTGAGGACTTCCACCTGCCAATCCTCCTGATGTCATCTGCTTTCATACCTATCCGCGCAGCGGTAGAGGCTGCCCCTATACGAAATGAGTGCGTACCGAAATTGACTCCCTGAAGGCCCAGCCGAGATAAGGCTTTCTTGGTGATGGTCCAGAATTGGAACTTCGTGAGAGGAGATTTATCCGCATGACAGAATAGGGGACCTTCGTGCGACCCCTGTGGACTATATAGGCCCTGAGCGCCCTCACAGGGCACAGGGTTGCCTCGGCACATTCCTTCAAGGTCACCACCGTTCCCATCCTGGCCTGATCTGTCTTGGAACCCCTTATGACCAGGGAAAAGTGCCGCTCCCCCCAAGCCAAGTCCCGTAATTCCAAGGCCTTGCCCGAGCTATCCCTCCTGCTCTGTACAACTAACTCGCTTACCCTTAGCGCCCCAAAAAATGCAATGAGGGCCGCTGCGTGAAACAAAAGGGCCTCATATGGTGATGAACAGACACTTTTCCACACCTCTCCCAGACCCTTCAGAATACCCGGAGAAAGCGGTTGCCTGCCATCCCGGACCTTTCCGTGCTGCCTGACGCATCCCTCAATAAACTTACGTATCCTGAAATCACCCGTGGGGTCCGCCAGGCCCCTTGTTTTAGACCAAAAGGCTAAGGCCGACATTTTGGACCTGATGTAATGAGGGGAAAGACCAGCTTGCGAGAGAGCTACACAAAACTGTAATATGTGGTCCACAGGGAGTGGCCAGGCGTCCTGTAGTCCCTTAGACTTACGGAAGCTGCAAAATTCCTTGGCCGCTCTACTGTAACTCCTCATGGTACTAGGTGCAATAGACATACCAATCATCCTGGTCACCTCACCCCGCCAAGATTCCACAGGCTCTCGGGCATCGGTTCTGGGAGGGGTGAAGCGGCTGGAGCCAGCTCCCGGAAGCGATCCATCTGCATACGGGAAAGAGAGTCCGCCAGGGAATTGTCAACGCCTGCTACGTGAACAGCCTTGAAAAGAATGTTGAAGCGCAAGCATTGAAGTGTGAATGCCCTAACCAATCTCATGACCCGGTGTGACCTGGAGATAGCTTATTTATCACACTGACCGTGGCCTGATTATCGCACCAGAAATGGACAGCGCTGTTAGCCAGCTCACGCGGCCAAATATGAACCGCGACCAGTATAGGGAAAAATTCCAGGAATGTAAGATCCGAAGTAAGGCCTGCTACGACCCAACTCTGGGGCCACCTCTGAGCACACCACCTACCTCCAAAGAAGACACCAAAGCCGATGGAACCAGCTGCATCAGATGATATTTGCAGGGCATCTCTCACCAGGATTTCATTCCGCCAAAAGGAAACCCCATTGAAATCTGCCAAAAATTCCTGCCAAACTTTCAAGTCCAGCCTCATTTCCCTGGTGATTCTAATTCGGTGGTGAGGCTTGGTGACGCCCTTGGTGGCGTCACAGAGCCGCCTAAGGAAGGCCCTGCCAGGCGCTATGACCCTGCAAGCAAAATTAAGATGCCCTAGGATCTCCTGGAGTTCCCTGAGTGTTGCCTTGCGCCTGCCCAGGAAGGAAGCAACCCTTGACCGCAGGTCCTGAACCTTAACAAGTGGTAGCCTACTGGTCTGGTTGAGCGTGTCCAGCTCAATACCCAGAAACGTGAGCCTGTGTGTGGGGCCCTCTGTTTTCTCATGTGCCAAAGGCACTCCCAGCTCATCCATCAAAGAAGTGAATTCCGACAAAGGAAGGTACACTGCCCTGAACCTCCACGGCCTACGAACAGGAAGTCATCTAGGTAATGCACTACACCCCTCATGCCTGATTTCTTTCTGGTGGCCCATTCCAAAAAGGTGCTAAAGGACTCGAAGGCAGAGCACGACACTGAGCATCCCATCGGGAGAGATCGGTCAAGATAGAACCTCCCTTCAAAAGCGAAACCCAAAAGCTCAAAGTCGTCTGGATGAACAGGTAAAAGGCGGAAAGCCGACTTGATGTCTGCTTTGGCTAACTCAGCTCCCACTCCGTGACTGCGAACAGTTCGAACTGCCGCGTCAAAGGTGGTATACCTCACGGAACAAAGCTCCACCGGAATAGCATCATTAACAGATTGCCCTTTCGGGTATGATAAATGGTGTATCAACCTAAACTCGCCCGGTGCTTTTTTTGGAACTACACCTAGGGGGGAAATTCTAACAGTAGGAGTGGGGGGCTGATCAAATGGGCCTAGCACCCTACCTTCCGCCACCTCCTTATCTATTTTTTGCCTAACTATGTGTTCGTTTCCTATAACCGATTTAAGATTATTGGCCATGTAAAACCTGCGGGGTCCCCTACTTGGGATTCTAAAACCTGCTGAAAATCCTTCGTATAGATACTGAGCTGCCGCCCGGTTCGGATATACACAGAGCCAGGCCCGTAGTGGTTCCAGCTTAATTGGACTGGGCCCCTTTTTGAAATGGCTGCTGGTTCCCCTGGCCTCGCTTTGCAGCCCCCTCCCTGGGGCCAGACCCTCCGCCTTTTCGCTTGTTGCAGTTGCGGGCCGAGTGCGGGCCCCAGCATATCCCACACAGGTGTTTGTACCTGCAGGGGCGCCGTGCACAAAACCCTTGGGTCCCAAACTCCCAACAGATCTGAACGGGTTGCTGTTCTTGTGGACCCTGGGCGCGGAAAGGACCCCCCATCTTGCCTGTCTGCACAAGATGCCCAGAATGTGCCCGTTCCCCAAAAACTGGGCGACCAGGTCCCATTGACTGCATCCACATTTCAGTGTCGATGCGGTCCCAGCACAAACTTGCATCAGTCACTGCCACCAGCACGAATGGCCGCCGAGGAGGCGGAGCGGGCCCTAAATACCGTGCCCCAGCCCGGCCTCCTCCCGTCGGCCACCGCGACGCAATCTCGCATCGCGGGAGGGCGGCAAAGGCCGTCCCCCCGCCATCCGCAAAGCTCGGGCGGTGTGGGACGAATTAACATTAAATTACTCTTTCATGCTTTCCCGTCTTAATGCAGTGCAATAAACCATTGTGCCAATTAACACTTCACACCAAATATAGTACTGTATGATTATGTGGTAAAACAATGTTGTGTAAGAGGAAAGGTTGGTGGCTTAGTGATATAATATGCTTGAGATCTTTCTTGCGTATTTCTTGTTCTTCTTGTTGTTACCTTTCATATTGTTTATCACATCACCACCGTCATCACCATTATTAATTACAGTTTGTTTTGTGGGAAAAGTACTCAAAGCTCATAATAAAATCAATGTCGTATCAACTGATAATATCATCAAACATTACAGAATCATAGAGTTGGAAGTGGCCATTGAGCCCAGTTCCCTGCCGTGCAGGAACACACACTCAAAGCACCCTCAGCAAATGGCCATCCAGCCTCTGTTTAAACACCTCCAAAGAAGATGACTTCACCACACTATAGTTAAAATCAATTTAAAACCAAATGTAAAATATCAATCCAAATAATGTCAGAATGAGTTCCTAAAGCTCCTTGTAAAGGGAAAGGTCCTTGCCAGCTTTTTGAAAGTAACCATGACACTTACGTGTGAGTTTCTCTGAAGAAAGAGCCCCACGGTATCAATGCCAACACTAAAAAGGACCTGTTTCTTCTTGTCAATATGCTGGTCGGGGGAACTCTAGGATTTGGTCCACCCCGTACACTTTTTCCAAGCTCTGTTAGGAGAGGAACTTGGATAAATGAATGATATTCATTGAGACAGAGATTTTTTTTTACTGTGAGGAACAACAGAAAGAAATGTTTATTATCAAGAGTATTCAAGAACCAATGTTTGAGTTGGTAGCTTTGCTAATAGCAGGTACCGGTAGCTTCTTTGTTCTTTTTTTGTGTTAATATGTGACAATGCTTTCACATTTTTCAGTTTAATGCTAATTTATGTTATTGGCAGCAGTTGCAATAGCATAATTTCATTTCTATGGTGCTGGGGGCCCATCCATACTACAGAATTACAGTGCAATTAATGCACTTTAATGCCATACTTCCATCATATGAAATGCTGGGATTGGCAGTTTAAGGAAGAGCTTTTAGAATTTTCAGCCAGAGAACTATAGTACCTCACCAGACTACAACCCCAGGATTCCATGGGATGGAACTCTGGTAGTTAAAGTACAGTGATAGTGCTATAATTGTGTAGTGATAATGAGCCTCAAAACGGAAACTGTGGGTAGAAGTAGTACTGCATTGCTTTTAAGTAGCAAAAATACATGAACAAAAAAACCCAAACAATTTCATAATGGCAAACTGAGACAGTCTTGTTCCCATTGCTACAAAAGGAAAAGAAGATTAAAGGCCAGTGAGAATGGATATCAGATTGACAAAACAGCTACCTAATTGCAGTGTGGCATAGTTAAAACAGTCATCCTAAAGACCCCTGAGCTCTGTGACTCAGAGAAAATCAATTTGTCAGATAAACAGAGGCTGATAAACTGTCTGGGAAAGTAGCTATAACCACTAAAGTTGCATGACTTCCTTAAAAATGTGGCCATGACAGGCTGCCATTCTTATTTCTGCTCATATGTTGACCTTGAGTCTAAGAAAAAGGTGGGGAAACTTTTGGACAAGGCAGCCAAATTCCAGTTTGGAAGGGTCTTGGAAGCTGTGTTCCAGCAGTGGATGGGGCTAAAGGCACAGGAAAAGGCCATTTGTAATTCTTCCCAACTTACAAACAGATTCCATGCAACAACTTCCTGAACTTTAGATTTCTTTTTTCCTTATCACCAATCAATCATCAAAGACAACAACAGGCAAAGCTTGTGAGCCACATCTGGTATATAAGCCAGAGATTCTCTGTTCCTGGTTTAAGAGAATGCTGACCCCTGTGCTTGCAGTCTTCTTTGTGCTTGTGTTTGGTGAGTGGTGACAAGGAATATTGGCTCTTTATGTTTCTTCGCATCCTAATATGCAACCTCGTCCTAATCTTCATCCCCTGAATCCTACCCTGAGTCCCAACTAGAATAGAACCCATTGAAACAATGGGATTTACCTGGTTGTTGACCATCTAGTCAACAACTGATTCAGTGAGTTGAGACTACCCCAGAGGATTCAGGCCCTATATTCCCTATAAGTGGCATAGATTCTAATAGACCCTAGCCCCTTCTCAGCTGTGGGGGAATTTGGGTGTGGAGGAGCATTCAGATATGCCACTTTTGCAGAACACTCGAAGAGAACTGTGACAATGCTAAATGGAACCCCCTGTCAGTTTTGGAAGATACAAAATTTTCATTTTGCTTCTATTTTTGTTTCACTGTAACTGTACATACAGTCAACAATAATCTTTCCATGATTACTTTAATTTTTTCTTTGCAGATCCCTGTACTTCTCAACTTGAGTCAAGATCCAGAGGTTAACTTACCTGTGAAACCCCTAATCTTTTCCTTGGCCATGGGTGCCTGTCTAGGAGGTAAGCAGATAATAGCTATCTCAGTATCTGAAAATAAAGCTGGAAGTGCCACATCACATTTAGAATCACAAAAGTGGAGCATTTAGAAGGGATCTCAAGGGTTTCCCAGCCCTTAGTCCAACTGGCTGCAAGTACATGAAATGCACAACTGAAACTTTTAGGATTTTTCATGAGAAGGCTGCCTGGCATTATCAGATCATTGCTCTTCTCATATGAGTTGCAATCAGAATTATAATAGACTTTCTACACATTTCTACAGTCTAAATATTTTTATGTTCTGTTCTGTTCACACTGTAGGTAGGGAAGGACAATTCCTTCCTCTTCTTTGTTCCTTTTTCCATAATGTACCTCCGGACTCTTCAAAAGAGCTGAAGAGTTTGCTAAAACAAAGACAATATTGTCCATAGAGCAGAGATGGGGCCACATTCCAACCCCCTTAGGTGCTTTGAACTGCAGTTGTATCCCTATCCATGTCAAGCAGTTGCAATTTATAATCAGTCCCCTCCCTTTCCCCAATTGTTGCAAAATGAATATGAGTTTTCTGCTGCTCCAATTGCACCCTTTTTCTTTCCAAGTAGAAACCAAGAATTAATACTTTAGGAAAAACAACAACAACTGCATTTCTACTCTCAATTGAATTGAGTTCAACTCAGCCACTTCTCTATGCATTTACTGGACATGTGGAAGCTCTGAAGAGGGCCATGTGCATGGGACATTAGTCCAGTGCATCTTCTTCCATTTTGGAACAATGTCATCCTTCAATAGTTTACACTTGAAGAGTATTGAGGAGCATCCTATCTTTGATGAATATGCTCCTGAAGAAAAGATACTGGCTTTTTGAAAACTGTTTAGAATACTTTTCCCCAGCTTGAGGAAATTGTGGATGTTGTCAGCTTTCCAGAAAACTCACAGTAGAAAATGTTCAACAATTTTGTGAAGTCTAGGATTTTTCAAACATGCGGGTGGGGTTTGTTGTGTACCTTCAAGTCATTTCAAACTTATGATGACTATAAGGTGAACCTACCATTTTTTTAAATGCAAGATTTGTTCATAGTGGCTTTGGCACTTCCATCCTCTGGGGTTGAGAGATTTGAGTTGTCATTCAGTGGGTTTCCATGACCAAGTGGGCATTTGAACCGTGGTCTCTAGAGTCTGAGGGCTTTTCCGCACTACATAATTATTGCACTATGATTCCACTTTAACTACTGTGGCTGCCTCCTGTGGAATCCTGGTATTTGTAGTCTTGGGAGGTACTGGAGCTCTCTGGCTGAGAATTCATAATATCCCTCCCTAAACTGCAAATCCTTTGATTCCATAGAACAGAACCATGGCAGTTAAAGTGAAATCATAGTACAACAGTTACATAGTGCAGAAAGGCCCGTAGTCCAGTGCTCAAACCACTACAGTATGTTGGCTCCCATTAAAAAACCAGCCAACCATGGATATGTACCCTTTCAAAGGACAATAGAAAATCCCACCAAAACCCACTCTGGTAATATGGTAAAGAGCTTAAAAAGACCAGATGAATTCTAGTTTGCTTTAGCAGGTTTCAGGTCTCTGGTGGATGACTGCAATACCCATTTTAATGGGATCAGTTTCTACTTATTCTGTCGTCAGTCTTAAGTCATATTTACATACAATTCAGATTGACAGAGTGGTTTTAAATGTGGTCATATTCTTTTTGATGAGATCCTAAGCAGGTGGAGGCCCCTTTTGTATATTTTGTTCCAGCTTCCCCCACTGTAGCCACAGCTGATCAACCATGGAATTCAAAATTTATTAAAGCATAGATTTCAGAATCTTTTTGCATTGTAATTAGTGGACTTTTGATGTCTTACTGTGAAGAAATGCTGTCATTTAAGTTGTTGTAAGTAGCAGCATCTCGGAAAAGGATCCAGCAGGTACAGCTTGGTGATGGGGAAATGCTGCACCTGTTGAATCACATCGTACTATGTGTCACTCTTCCCAAACATGGAGCTCTCCAGATGTGTAAGATTATTGCTCCCATAGACAGGTAGGCTGTTATGGATTTAAAGTGCAGCACACCTGGAGGAAACTAGCTTGGGAAAAGCTACCATGAGTTAGTAAAAGCACATCATTTAGGAATAAAGGTTCAGACTTTACATCATATTAGTAGCATGTTTACATTGCTGGGTGGAGCAATACAGTTATATAGGCCAGATTAAAACCATGGCATGAGATGTAGCATGTTTCTCCAGCAAAAGAAGTCAACAGAATTAGACTGTAATGAAAGGAATACATTTTTGGACAAATTAAATTCTGCTAAAAGTTTGGTCTCTTTGGTCATTTTGGCTCTCACTATTAGCTGGCTAGGTTTTTAGATTAAGTAGATTTATATCCTGCCAACTGTTATTCAAACAACAAACAATTGCACAAAGGAGTAATATGCCTGAAGTTTATTTGTAATTTATAAGAATAATATAGAACAGCCACCTGGTTGCTCTTTGATTAATCTTTCTGCTGATTATTCTCTTTTACATTCCACAAAATATTGGCTACGCATAAGTTACCACCACAACAAAAAAACTTGCTAAGATAAAACAAACTGGGAAGCTTTCTTCCTCTTTATTTTTTAGCTCAAGTTGTGAATGAACACTTTGTTGATAACTTTATAGGAAAGAATAATTACTATTAGGTTGTGGCTGTTTAGTGACAGTCTGATGTACTTTTTGAACTATTTTATTTGAAGATTTTTCAATTAGGAAAGAGCAATACATGAATGCACATTTCATTAACAGCTCAACAAAAACATACCCACCAATTTTCACTTACTTATCCTCTGTTCAGAGTTAGGAAAGACTGAATTCTTACAAGCATTTTACAAAGTGTTACAATCATTAACAAAACATTCTCCAGCAATGTTAGTGGTAAAAATATACATATGCTTTGTGCCTAACCCATAATAATCTCATATCCTATAATGTCACATTTTCATAACTTTGTGCTTGCATGAAGTTGCTATTCCTGCATGAGGCATGCAACTGAACTTGAGAAGAGGACGACAGCTTTGTTGTTGTTGTTGTTGTTGTTGTTGTTGTTGTTGTTGTTGTTGTTTTTGCCTTCAAGTCATTTTTTCCTTATGATGACTCTAAAACGAACCTGGGGGTTTTCTGGGCAAGATTTGTTCAGTGGGGGTTTCCCATGACTTTTCTGTGAGGCTGACAGAGTCTGAATTGCCCAAGGTCACCCAGTGGATTTCCATGACTGAGAGAGGATTTAAAGATGGTCTCCAGAGTGGTAGTCTAGCTCTCAAACCACTATACTGTACTGGTAGCTATGTAGCTATTTAAAAAATTCTCTTCTACGTAGCTTTGTTCATTCAATCCCAGCAAATGGTATTTCCCATAGCTTCCTTCTGCTGTCACTTCAGTCAGTGCTGGTCCATCAGAAAGGTTAGTGCCTACTTATTTTTTTATATTTTTTTCCCAACATGCCTAGTCTTATTTTACAGAAATCTTGGCTCAAAAACAGATTCTTATTGCGTTCACTTTTCTGCTGGTAGTGCCAAAGAGGGAGCTGCAGTCCAAAAGTGAATTTACAGCTGATGAAGCTGCATGTAAAATGTGGTGTGCAACATTGGAAGGAGCTTCCTTCATGAAAGAAACAATCGGGAGTCAAAGTTGTCTGATTCATAAAATAAACCTCCTGCCATGAAAGCAAAGTGGGATAGGGGGAGTATCTATCTCATAGGACTTAGTTTCTTCTTGATAACTTGCTAGCCCATGTATGATTCTGCTTATTTCTTTCAATTAGGTCATAATGATATTTTTAGCTTACAGTGTGATCTTAAGCATATTAACTCTTTTCATATCTACTCTTTTGAAAAATAAAATGCATTGGTATTGTAAAAATCTCTCCTTTTTTATTTTGCAAAAACTCCTTAAATCCAAAGACACACAAAAAATAGCTTACTGTGAAACATGGGCCTTGAATTTTTCATTTTTTGGAGAAGTGCAACCATGTGTCCATCAAAATTGTATGAAGAGAAATGCCCACAGTACATGCTGTTGTATAAAAATTGCAATAAATCAATATATTATGAAAAGACAAGGGATTATAATTCATAGATAAATGTAATGTGCTCTACACATTCTTACAAATAAACACTAAATGAGTGTGTCTGTACAGGCATGCAATATATTGAAGTGTATACAACAAAAGACAGTGAAACAACATACTGTGTACTACAGAATAAATGCTTTTTAATTACTCAGTGCTTTTCCCAAACTTAAGCAGACAGAGAAGGCTAAAACACAAAGAGAAATAATATGGATATATTTAGTATTAATCCCATGGGCAGAAGTATGCTGATACAGAACAGGAATCTAAGTAGTACCTCATTTCATGTAGAGCTTTCTTCATGTGCAAAACCTATGCAGGCAACTATCTTATTGATTCTTGTTAGTTTGTCTGGAAGTTGGCAGTATTGGTTTCTAATTGCTGGTAGGTAACCAAAAGAGATTTATTAAGTCTTGTTCCTGAGAAAGCCACTCCATGAAACATCTGGCTATGTACTACTACAAAAGATGTCCCTATCATTTTAGTTTGTGATTGACTCTTGCTACACCATATATATCTGTTTACCTCTGCGTAAGCACTGAGTATGTCGATCTTTGGTTGTATGCATCTCAATGTTTTCTATAGTTATACACAAATACTTCAGTGTTGCTACAAAGCTACACTAGGCACACACCATTTATGAAGAAGATGTAAGCCTGGATCTTAAAAAAAAAAGTATCTTGTGTGTGTATGTGCCCTCAAGTCACAATCCCATGAATTTTGTAGGGCTTTATTAGGCAAGGAAAACTCAAGTGGTTTTGCCAATTCCTTCCTCTGAAATATGGCCTACAGCATCTGGTATTTGTTAGAGGTCTCCCATTCAAATACTAATCAGGGCTGATCCCTTTTTAACTTCCAAGATCAAACAGGACCTGGTGTTTTTAGGGTATTTAGGTCCCTTACAAATTTATTAGTGTATCATAATTCTTATATAATATATAATAGTTTGTATTTTTAGCATTTCTGTTTACACATCATATTACTGTTGCCCTGCTATTACTATGCCCTTTGTTATTGGGCCGGAGTAGGCAGCTGTTGTTATTAATTTTGATATTATCCCTTCTGCAAATTTGTTATATAAATGTTGTATATTCTGTAAAAAAAAAAAAAGACTAAATGTGCATTATACATTTGCAGAGTGGTTAATGGAAGACTATCCTTGCTGCTAGTTTCATGTTTGTTCTCCAGGATCATATAACACATTCATTCTCACTTTTTAATAATAAAAAAAGCCAAGTTATTCATTTATTTCCAAATTTCTTGTGCATGTTTTCAGCTTGCCAATAAAAGATTATCTGAGGTATCCTGTGTTCATATTAGCTGTGTTACTCCCCTTTTTAATCCCTCTGATTATATTATAAAAGGAGGATTGCTGTGCTAACTTTTCTAGCTTTGTTCTAAATGTACCATAGTGATTTAGTGTGTATATATAAATCTAAAACTCTCCAAACTCCTCTTATATGCTGCTTCTACTGTTGTGCTTCCACTGTTTAAAGTTCCCTTTTAACACTTTGAATGAAGGGATTCTTTGTGTCTGCACAATCTCATTCATTTTTTTTTTCAGGTGTCATCTTCTGCCCTTTTTTGATTTGCTGTTATGTACACGCTTTCTTTCTGCTCATCAGTTATTCCATGTTCCAGGTATAATCCTCTTCTCGCTTGTCTTCTCCAGCAAGCCACTCATCTGTCTCAGCTATAAGCTGCTTCCAGTTTAGCCATTCTGTTATCTGCTTTGAAGCTGAGTGCATTTGGGGTCTAGTCTGCAAGCCTTACATTTCTGTAATGCTCAAGCATGTTTTTAGCAGCTTCAGGCTTTTGATCTGCTAGCGTTAGTCATGGGGCTAGGAGCAAAGGGTTTTGCATTTCAGAAGGAATAGGAGCTGCAGTCTTCTGAAAGAACAAATAAATATACTGTAAAACATGGAAACTACCAGATTAGTCAGTCAGCCAGTCATTCAAAGATTTCATGTACTACACAATAGTCTGTTTACCATGATTCTTCAGCTACATAGCCTCACAGCATAATGCTGGAACCAAGCTTTTGCAAAATGTGTTTCCTTTTAGTAAAGAATTGGCCAGGAGTTATTTGAAACAGACTCTTTTCTTTTTGTTGTATTTTGGTATATTGAATCTGTTGTTCCATATTATACTACAACAGTCTCCCCTTCTTTTTCCTCCTTGGCCTAGGAGAAGCCCTGCTGTAGGTTTGCTTTAGGAGCCCTTCCAAGAGTGGTATAAAATGGTCCAAATAAATTAGATTGGAGCCTGAATTTGACAGTTAAGTTTCAACAAGCAACTCATTAAAAAAACAAACAAAAAACAACAACCCTCTATTCTGTGACATTGTTGTTTCCCCCTAGCTTCTTGCTTGTGGTTCCCTCATTCCGTGTCTTCCTGCTGTGCCACTGAATAGCTATTGAGGTTTGTCAATAGTGATGAACTAGTAGTGAATGACAATGAACTGCCTGCACAAAGGCCTCAAAGCCTGAAGATGAGTGTGCAGCACTGGTTGACATGTTTGGCACATGGCACTGGGCCTCTTAGGAGTTTAGCTTCCTTCAGTTTCTCAGTCAACAGAGCAAAACATTGGGCTGCAGCCCATGCCCAAATACAGATACAGTGGGAGATGTAGTGGAACTAACACTCCAGCTAGGACTTCAGTTCCTTTTGTCCCACCTGCAACTCCACTGACTGTCTTCAGGAACCTAGAACCTGAGAACACACACCACAGGGCTAGATTCAGGTATGGCTGCCCACTGTGCCTACTTTCAATGATCACCAATTATTGATGACAATAATTGTTACTTAATGATAATGTTTATATGCAGAACTTGGAAGTGTTAACTGTTGCGGAGTACAGTTTCCCAGCCAGAATGATCAGTGACCGTGCTGGCTGGAGATTTTGGAAGTCATAGTTACTGGGAAGTTTGGAAATCAGAAAGACAAAACAGTTCTTTCCCCCCAGTGCTCTGGATGTCCTTCGTACCCTTTGGTGCATTGAAATGCTTTACATTTAGAAGCAGAGGAAGTATATAAGAATGCAGAGATGTAATTTGTATCCTCTGAAATTTTTGGAACACAACAAGGATAGATATATACAGAAGATGTTGTCGTTTATATAGCGTGTATTATAAAATGAGAGACAGAAAACAGACAAGTAAGCGTCCAGTTACAGTTGATTGTTTGATATGAGGAAAAGCAATAGAGTGAAGTTGTTGTTGTTTGGGAGACTGCGGAAGATGAAATAATAATGAAACTGCAAATGAGTCAAATCTACCAAAGAAACACAGAGGTTCAGAAAAATACTTTGGACTAGCAAAATGACAGCCAAATAGGCAGAATGAAAAATGGATATAAAAATGGTCCATAGCTGACCAGATTAACATGTCAGCTTTAGCTTAACTTTGCTTTTGGTTTGGACCACCTTTACTCTGCTTTATCCTTTTCCTTCTTTGGGATTCTTACCTCTTTTGGCAGCCAAAATTGAAGTACTTTGGGGGGCTCTATTGCAAACTTGTAGCATCTACTATCACTATACACTTGTTCCACACTTCCATTCTACACATACAGTTGAAGGAGTCATGGTAAAATGTTTTAATTTTAATTCTGAAATTGTATTTTATACATTTTTGAAATTTTATATTTGCCCTCTATTAAGATTTTTTTGCTATGCTCCCCAATAAAGTTCCTAGATTTTTGTTATTTTGTTTAAAATAATGTCTAACTTAACGAGGAGCATTTTCTCGGTTTATTCTTTTGACATTTTGATTTTTTTTTAATTGTGAAGAATGAGTACAACTCCGTGGATCTTTTTTTTTTAACATTTCCATTCACTTTACAGCATTATTTTATGAGCTTCTTTTCATTGTAAAATCATGAATTATTTTATGAAATTCAAATTCTCGTACAAATTCTTTCAAAAGAGAATAGACAAAACAGCTTGGTGGCCTCACCAGAACTGCCAATAGCTGAATGCTTACAGGTTTTGGAGAGTGCCAACTTGCTGAAACTTTGAGCTTCTGCCACAATCAAATTCAAAATCTTTTCCATGGATCACTAATAATCAGTTGCAAGTTTGTTGATACAGTATATGATTCTCAGCTAATACGAGAGTTATCAACACATTTTCCCAATAAGACCTTGATCTTTTTTTAGACAGATTAACATTTAACAGAGACATGTTCCATACAGCTATCTAGCATCCTTATGACCTAACAGGACATTGAGTGGGAACCAGTAATCAAGTCTGTTTTCAGCCTGTAAATCCTGCCAGAAATACTGCTTCCCACTATTATTGGATCAACATTCCCTTCCCTTGCCAGCACACAGATAATTGTGGGGTTGTTGCCACATGTCACATAAGGAAGCACAAATCTCTCTTAAACTACAGGCCCATGTTTAATTCCATAAACAACACACTCTTTCAGTTCTATCAAAAGGCCTGGTGAACAAACTCATTCTTTAGATATTTCTAAAATGAAAGATCTAGTAAATTTCACAAGAACTGGACAATAGTTATATTGACAGAGGGAAATGTTTCTAAAATATAATCAGACATGTTCTACCAGTGATAATGGGTTGGCTGCCTGAGGCAGACGTCTGTGGGACCAGAACTAGCAAAGTCTTCCATCTTTCCACTTGTGCCTGGATCCTGTTACTTCCTCAGGATCTTGAATCTTTCTTTCCTTTTCACTCCTATTCAGCTGTAGCTCAGAGCAGGACCTTTCACAGGAAATGGCAGGAAATGGAATCTCTTTAGCCCCCATTACTGAAATCAAAATACATTGTATGTAAAGTCAGGCAAAGTTATCTGAGGAAAAAGATCCTACAATGATCTCTTGCCATGACTGACAATAGAAAAGTCAAACAATTCAGTTTTGGGGTTATCAGGATAACCAAAGTCTACTGTGACACATATGGCTGGCTTTCTGTTGCTGACATACAGAGGTATAAGTCCAAAATATTCCTGTGTATGTCTTTTTAGGGGGCTAGGTGGGGGTTGTTGTAGATATTGGAATTCTCTTCCTTCCACTTGCAGTGACCAATGCCCTGACAACCCAGCTTCCTCCTGCAGTTTCTCATCCTCCATGGCCATGTAGTAACTGATGGAGAGTGGCTGAGAAGTGTCTGGCTGTGTGACTACAGACAGGTGCACAGTGATGAAGGCATCTTCCAGGAACTCCTGGTGGTCCTTCAGAGGTTATGGAAGATGTTGTTGTGCCTCTGGATATAAGCACCAATCCAGACACTTTTCAGCCATCCCCTGCTCTTCACCAGTTGCTTTGGAAGGGGGCGGCAGGAGGGAAGTGAGTCCAGTGAATGTGGTCATATTTCATAGTTCTGCCATGGTAGAACTTTGCAATATGTCTTCTGATGCACAACCTTGGCTAGCTGTCTCATTCTGCCTAACAATTGATTGGCCCTGCATATTTTGCATTAGAGTTTGTCAACAAGTTAGAATGTTTATGGAATGCTGGATGAGATAAACTTCTAAGACTTATCCTATTGTGATGCTTTTGTATTCTTCATTGCTGAGCTGTATCTACACAGTGGCTAATTTTCACTTACAGTGCCAATTTGGCTTTAGCAGAACTTGGAAGTAACTAATTAACTAAGTAGACACAGAAGAGAGTGTCACGTACTGCAAGCCAGAGGTTTATAGATTTTGGATTATTTGTTTGTAAAAGTAACTAACTAAAGAGAACTAGCATGCTGTAGTGGTTTGAGCATCGGACTATGACCCTGGAGATCAGGGTCTGATTCCCTGCTTGGCCATGGAAACTCAAGGCATGTTCTACATTCTCAGCCCCCAGAAAATCCCATAATAAGTTCACCTTAGGATTGCCATAAGTCAGAAACAACTTGAAGACACACAACAACTGTAACTAAAAGTAAAAATGTCACTTGCATTACTTTTGAGGAAAAAGAATGTCAAGTGTAATTAATTAATTTTCAGTGTTGTAATTATAGCTGTAACCTGTTATATTTAAAAGTAATTTCCCAAGCTTTCCAAGCTTTAGTCTTCCTTTTTGGTTGGATTTTGACATTTTTAAAAGTTCAGGTTTCCTTCAGATTCCCAGCTAATATTTTTCTAATGGATCTCTGAATGTCCTGAGGGAACTATGGGCAGGATTCTCTGAGATACTGCCTTTTTTCAGTTTGGAAGGGAATAATGTTCAGATTCTGTCTAGAGGCCACAGAGTAGGAAAACCAAATTGGATGTAATGCATTTTCAATTACTACTGGGATTAATACCACTTTGAAACTGTCACAGGCTTTTCACAAGTACAGCCTGCCATGGCTAACCTCCTCTTGGTCTCAGTGCTCTGATCACAATTTCTTTGCAAGATGAGATGCTGTCTCTGCTAGCCTTTGTATGTCTCTCATTTCATGCCACAAATTGCAAGTTTCTGATCCAAGTCCTCTTGTCAAGAGCCCCTTACTGCAGATCTCATTCCAGTGCTCTGCAGAGTTCTTCTCACCTGAATCAAAAGTGGCCTATTACAATAACTATGAACTAATGATACACAGGCATAGCTCATCTGGAAGCTCAAAGATGTATTCTTTCACTGATTTGGAGAGGATGGAAGTATGTGTGTATTGGCATTTTCTTGATATGATTCAATTTCCCAAGACATCAAAATAGTAGTACTATCAGCTACTGGTTTCCTCCATGGATGTCTAAGAAAAGAGCTCAAAACTACCCCCAAGCTAAGATGTATAATTTTTTGTTGTTGTTGAAAATAAAGATGGAAGAGCAACAGATCAAAGACTGTATAATGTGGGCGCAAAATATTGGACATTATATACAGCTGGGACAGTAGGAGAAATTATGATGTTATGTTATGATCTTAAAGAGAACTTTTGTAAGATTATGTATTGCTGGTATCTGCCACACACACATATTTGGCCAAAAGAGATTCCTAATGTGTGCTGGAAATGTGAGCAAAAAATGGGATCTTTTTATCACATGTAGTGGACTTGTGAAAAGGCCAAAAAATTCTGGAACTGAACACATTGACTGGTGCAAAAAATCTTGAAGGTTAATGTTCAAATAAAACCTGAAATATACGCATTGGGACTAATAGATGAACAATTGGAGAAGAAGTGTGATAAGATACTATGATACATGGCCATTGCAGCAAGATTATTTTATGTACAGAAATTTTCAGCAATTCCAGTGAATGAAACCTAGCTAATAGAACCAATGGACTTAGCAGAAATGGACAAATTAACAATATTGATAAGGGAAAAATCATTGATGACTTTTTTTCATAAGTTTAAGGCATGGTGATTTTTTCCCCAAAAAACTCCACCTGGGAACCTTTGATGCACTTCTGCAAGGAAAGGAGTGAACATATTAACTGTAGATTTAGACAGTTAGTATATTTGGAAGAGAAATAGATGAAGTATTTGAATGGTATTAACCACTGGATTAGTTGCTTTTCTTCATAGGTATGTATAATCTGTGTTAGGAAAGTTGAAAGCTGAGTGTATGTTCTTTATTATCTTTTTAAAATTATTATTACTATCCTTTTGTTCCTATGTTTTTTTTGGCTTGTTTCTTTCCTCTTTGGATACATTTTGATTCTTTATTGTATTGGAAAATCTTTAACAAAATTTACTTTAAAAAAATACCCCCAAGGTGCTTCCCCATATCCTGTGAAAGGTACAACTGTCAGGAACTGAATTCACACACACAAATATAACAGTGCATAAACACTATTTATTAGGAGCGTGATACATAGTACGGGACTTCAGTGAGTGAACTGGAGGTAATTAGCAAAATTCAAAACATAAAAGGCAAAGAGTTTCTCATCCCGCCCGCAAGAGTCCTTGAAGTTCTGGTTTATGAACTGGATAAAAGAATGAAATAGGGGGAAAGAAAGAAAGGCTGTGAGAAAGGAGGAAGACAAAATGAGGTGATAAAAGATAAATTGTAAATAGTTACATATAAGCTAAAAGTAATAGTATATAATTGTTATAAAATGGAGATAATGTACGGAACGGAATGTTTATATGGAATGGAATGTTAAACTCAACTGGGAAAATTGATGTCTGGAAGTGGGGAGGGTTTTTTTTTAATTGTTTTTAGTTAAAATTTTTAATAAAAATTAATAAAAAAAAGAAGTTCTGGTTTAGCCTGGTAGTGCTTATCACTACATTCCTAGCTTTGTTTATCTAACGGTCTCTGGTTCTCATACCTTGTTATTAGCAAGCTGCTACTTCATTCCTACTACATGTCCCATAACTAAAATACGGAGGGCTACCCAACAACAACTGTGTAACCATGCAGATAGAGTTTCAAGGGGGAAAAAGCAGGGTGCAGATTTTGAGCAATAAAAATGTTAGAATGATGGGGTTAATCGGTCTTACCTCTCTTGTTGCTTCTTTAACATGGGACTGAAGCACTCTCAGGGCAGTTTTTGATTTTGAGAAAAATAAAAAAGATTAAAAACTATTTAAGGCACTTTGTTGGACTACATAACTTGCCATGAATTGCTTCTTCCCAGGGTAGAATATCTTTTCTTGAATGGGCAGGGAGACAAAGCTTACCATGTCTCAACTTTTAGTTATTGTGTGTATTCAAGTTGTTTCTGATTTATGACAGCCCTAAGGCAAACATATTATGGGGATTTCTTGGCAAAATTTATCAGAAGAAGTTTGCCATTGCCTTCTTTTGAGGATGAAATTGTACGATTTTTGCCAAGGTCCAGAGTTCAGAGTCTCACAAGCTGTAGTCCAATACTCAAATCATTACACCATGATGGTTCTATGACTCAGCTTTACAATAGCCAATTTTAAATGAACTAAACATACTTGGTTGTTTTGCAGTACAGATGTCTCGCCACTCTCATCCTAGCCCTCATTGTTTTGGAAAAGATATTGAAATATCTGGAAAATATTAAAATATCTGGAAAAGATATTAAAGAATTAAAGATATTAAAGCATATCAATCAAGCAATAACAATTCAGACAGAAAACATATGTCAGTAGACATTTCAATTTGAATTAATATAGCATCAGTAAAAGCAATTTCACAATAAAAATATAAGCAAGCAATAAAAATCAAGATCTAATGATACATGCAAGGATCAGTAACAAAATAATGCATATAGAGAGAAACTAAGAAGCAAACTTAGGTCATTTCTGCCTTACATTGCTATAGTGCTATTATTCCACTTTCCACTTAGGGAGGAGCATTTAGAATTCTCAGCCAGAGAGCTCTTTGGCCTCAGGAAACTACCAACCCCAGAATTCCACAGGATGTTGAAAGCAGAATCATAGCACTATAACAGTAGAGTGTGGAAATGGCCTTAGTCAACACAAAAGAGTGTTGAACCCCATCCTCTACAATGACACACAGAAAATAAAGGACACATAGTTCAATCTCCCCTAGAAGTGTGTGGACCATCTTGCTGTATCTTGGTTCCATAGCCGGGGTGGCAATTGTGAGATCCTCCTGCTGTGAGGAGTGGAAACTGCAGCCCTATGCAAGAAACCCAATGATGAGGTACACTGGGAGCCGTAACTCAACAGCTTCTGAGGGGGTTGTATGATCCTTGCCCCTACTCTATACAATGAGTTCAAACAGTCTTTATGAAACTAAGGCCATTTCTGTACTGCACTGTTATAGTGCTATTACTCCACTTTCAACATCCTGTGGAATTCTGGGGTTTGTAGTTTACTGAGGCCAAAGAGCTCTCTGGATGAGAACTCTAAATGTCCTTCCCTAAATTGCAAAGCCAAGGATTCCATAGGCTATTGAAAGTGGAATAATAGTTATTTTAAAAGCTTCATGTGCTGATGTCCAAGTTGGTAACTTAAAAAATTTTATTCATAGTTTGCCATAATTTTATTAGGGATCTAATATGCAGATATGGCCTAAGAGCCTGCCTCCACATTCAATCAGCAGGAAGAGAAAAATGAGGGTTAAAAAGAAGAGACATTGAACCCCTATTTAGAAAGAGTGCTTCCTCATGTGGAAGTAATCTAATAGTAAAAATCACATTATTCCCTCCAACAATAGCGCTAATATTTTTTGTAGGTTTTTCCCCTGGGTATTTGCTTGTGCAACCCCACACCTCAGTTTCATACCATAGAAATAAATAGCAGAGCATCTAGCTTATTTGCTTGCAATTCTAACATACTCTTTATTTGTTTTTTGTTTCAAAAGAAAGCCTTGTCTCTGACACCTATAGAGCCTATTTGGCCCTTTTCGCACAATATTTGCCATGCAAAAGGGCGCCTGGAGCATTGTGCAATTGTGAGGAGCAATCTGCATGGCGCACTCACAATCACGCGATGCTCCAGGATAGGGCAGGTGCCACTCGTGCATTTTTTCATTTTTGGCTTTCAGCTGAAAATGGTGCACAATTGCTCATTGCTCCAGCCCCTCCCCTACGCACTTGCCGTGTGTGCAGAGCCTTCAGAGCTGCGGCGACCGCGCTTTCTGCCCTAGCACAGCCTGGGAAACTCCCAGGCTGTGCTGCAGAAGGAAGAGGTGGGGCTCTTGTGCTGCCTGCTCGAGAGCAGGCAGCTTGTGCAGAGCTGAAGCAGTGGGAATGCGAGAGCCTCTCGCTGGAGGTTGCTTGTGCGATCCCTGCACCCCAGCGCAGAAAAAAGGTAAGGTGCAGAAAGGGCCTTTGACTCGCCTGAAGAATTGAAAGCTCTACATTCTGAGGGGTATATGAGACCAGACTATGATGCTGTGGATAATAACTACTCTGTGTTGTGCTATAGATTTTCTAAAGATCTGTTCTCTTTTTCTTCTTTTGGCTTTCATCTCCCTCCCATGAATTTCCCTCATTGTTGGCTTTCCACCTGTTGCTGTTGCTGTTGCTGTTGTTGTTGTTGTTGTTGTTGTTGTTGTGTGCCTTTAAGTTGTTTCCAATTTATGACAACCCTAAGGTGAACCTGTCCTGGGATTTTCTGAGACTAAGAGTATGTGATGCGCTCAAGGTCACCCACAGGGTTTCCATGTTCTCCAGAGTTGTAGTTCACCACTCAAACCACTACACCATGCTGACTTCCCCACTGCATGGATAGGAAGAAGACAAGGCCTACCATGTACTACAGTCATCCCTCCACAGTTGCACATTTAACTTTTGCAAATTTATTTATTCATGGATTATTTGTCACTATCACTGCTGCTGCCCTATGCCATTTTTAATAGCAACATACAAGTCTTGCTCTGGATTCACAGTCTCTCAGCAAGCTTTGTGAGACCACGAGAGGCTATGGGATACTGCGAATGTGAAGTGAGGTGTGTAAAGCAGCATCAGAGGCTGTGGCAAGCCTCACCATCTGCATGCTTCTGCCTTGTGAAGGAACCCTGTCACCTTGCATGGACTGGTAACCTCCCTGGTCACTGGTAGCATTGAAGGATTCTTGTTCAGCCCCATGGTGATTAAGTTGTGAGGAGCCAGAGGGTCTTATCTCATCCTCCATGCTGTTCAATATGACACCACTGAAGGAAAGCATAAGGAGATTTGGAATGGGGTGCCATCAGTATACTAGTGACACTGAGCTCTATTTCTCCTTGTCATGAGAGTCAGCTGTGCAGGTGCTGGACCAGTGCCTAGATGCTGTAATGGGCAGGGTAAGGGCCAATAAACTGAAGCCAAATCCCAATAAGAGGCAGGCTCGGTGGACTGCTGTCTGTTAGCTCTGGGAACTGGATAAACTGCCTGTTATGGATGGCGTTGCACTCCCCTTGGAGGATCAGCTATGTACTGTGGGAGCGCTCCTAGATCCATTCCTGTCTCTGGAGGCCCAAATAAATTCTGTGGCTTGGAGTGCCAGCTGTGGCCATTTCTGGAGAGAGATAACCTAGCCAGAGTAGTCCATGCACTGGTAGCTTCCCAATTAGACTGCTGTAATGCACTCTACTTGGGGCTGTCCATGAAGAAGGCTTGGGCCCTTTCTGCAGGATGACACTCTTGTGCGTTGTCCTGTTGCAATCCTCTGCCTCTGCCAGGATGGGAGCATGCTCCCAGTGCTCCCTTTCTGCACTTGACCAGCTGCCTGTGGAAGGGAGCACAAAGGACATGCCCCTTCCTTCTGCACTGCAGCCAGCCCTCTTCCCATGCTGCAGTGGGGAAGGAAGTGTGTGATGTGCCTTAGTATATAAAACAATTGCCACAAGGCTTCGTTGACTTTTGAAGTGCACAAAATGGACATCACTCTACTGTGAACATGCACAATGTTATGTATATGTTGCTAGTAGTGCAATGTTAGTCTCTGTCCAGTCTATTGTCTCATTTAAGGAAGAAATGCTTTAATTCTTTTTCCACATAGGCTATTATATACTGAGATGGAGAGTTTTCTTTGCATGGCTATGCCATGACCTTTGGTGTTTTGGGGTGTATGTGTCTGTGTCACTTTTTGAGGAGGTCACTTATGAATTGTGCTGATAGAGGACCTGTTTAGAATGCAAGTGACTCATTCTACTGGTCTTACTTGTATTTCACAGAAGGTAAACAACTCATCCGTTTTCCTTGTTCTCTCAATCAATATCCAAACATGCAATTAGCAGAGATGCATCTCTCCTCCTCCTCCTTGCAGTCTCTTCCCAGTTTCATTTTATCCTTCTGTTACTTTTTTGTGTATGAAGCAAATAATCAACCCGTTTCCCTGAGTACAGGCAGAAGGTGTCAGTTTGACAACACAGTGGTATATTTCTTTCTCTTTCTTTCCACCCCCTCATTGAGAATAAGAGGACAAAGACATGCCTGCCCTTGCAAACATTCGACTATTTATAGTCAGGGAGGTTATTGTTCAGGAGATTTGCTTTCAGGTGCATGGGAAATTATTACCCCCCATCCCCGCCTTTTGTATTTAGTCTGCAAGGCAATCTAATCCCCGGGTAAAGCAAATAGACAGAGAATCCAAATATCAGCTTGATTTTGTTTTGTTTTGTTTTAATGCCAGGTAATGGAACATTGATTGGAGCATCTGCAAATGTTGTTTGTGCAGGAATTGCTGAGCAACACGGCTATGGCTTCTCTTTCATGGAATTTTTCAGGTACATTTTTAGACTTCAAAAGAATCTGTGTTTGTATTTGCTTCTATATATGGTGATTGATTTGCAATGGAAACCAAACAAATCAAGTGGGTGCATCATAGAGTATTGAAAAGCGAAAGGATGGCCAATGAGCTGTAACTCCAGTGACACAAATAAAATAAAAGCATTTACTGCTGGGATGTTGCTCAACAGAACAGAGTTTTCATGGCATGCCATTCAAATTAAAGAGCAGCCACTTGAAAAATGAAAAAGAAACTTCAAATTTATACAGACATGTTTATATTACAAATGGGCTTTAGTAACCAGTATTGCTTGGGAGAATCATTAACCATCATTGATAATGGTGCTGTTTCAATTGCTCTGGAGGATGAGTGTGTTTCCTTTTAGAGGCTCAATCATTTCTCACATTGCACATCCATCTTATTCGCCCTTGATAGAGCATGTTTCTCCTGATCATCCACCAATCACACTACTCTCTATGAATAACTATGGTCCCCCCACCTCCTAAGTGAATTTTGTGTACACCATGTAGCCAGTATGTTAAATCAGCCCATCCCAAATACCCCATTCAGTTTTGGTGCAAGTCCATTGAGCCAAAACATAAACTAAACTTTATTTAAATAGTTACAGCAAAGTGTCAAAAAAGTGTTGTTGTTTTTTTAAAAAAAATAAATTCAACAAAAGGAAAGTTTTGAACATAACTGTCAAATGATGTGCTACAGTACTCTATATGAACGAAAAATGTTTGGGGTCCCCCCATGCAGCTGTGCTGCTTGGAGTGTGGGTAAGGGGGATGGGCAGAGGGACAAGGGCATGGCCACATCAAAGCAGGAATGTGGCTACATTGAGCAGGGTGTGACTACGCTGCATGTGTCACCCCCCAAAAATTGCCACCTGGGGTGCACTGCCTTCATCATGTATGCCTCTGCCCTCATGACTCTCTCTAAAGTAAATTATGTATGATACATGGTTTATACTTTAAGTCAGACCATCCCCAAACATTTCTTCCAGATTTGGTGAAATCTGCCCCACTATTTTTATGTTATGCAGTAACAAACAGGCTGAGATTTTAGTCATGTTTAACTGTCATGGCTTGGTTATAGGAATTATATTTCTAGAACACAGATTCCAGAAGGCCTGTTATGGCAAAGTATTAAGTATTTCTCAGCAACATTACTAAAATGGCATGTCCCAGAGTTCTTTGGTGGGGGAGGAATTCTAAGATAGTTCCTTTTTCATTCTGTATTGAATGGGTGGTTCTTCACATCTTAGGACTGCCTTTTTTGTCTGAGGTACACAGAAATTCAGTCCCTTTGCTGAAGAGCCCTGTCTTTTCATGAAACTCTGAACTGGAGTGAGTTTAAACTCTTGGGATTCATCAAAGAATGCTACTGAAAGATGACCAATAAAATTGGCTTTTCTTTTTGGGACAAGCATATTTCCTCTTTCTCTTATACTGTGTTGCACAATTGGTTGAATTAATAGTCTACATATCTAATAGAAATAGCAATAACTGAAGAAAAATCATTTCAAGGTAATAGCTTTTAGGTTATTTATTTTATTTGCCACACAAGGGACACGTTGCAATAACATTCTTTCTTTTAGACACACATCATCAGTAGACCTTAAAAGTTGTTACGAGTGTTGACAAGATAGTTCATGTATTTTGTACACTAGAACTAGGAAGAAGGTAGATTAAGGAGGGATTTGCAGTAGATGAGCATGGATTTCTACTTCTGATGGTTTAACAATATCAGCAACGAAATGATTCTACCCACCCCACCCTCTATCAGGTAATGAGAAATGGGTTTTTGTGGGGAAGGGCTATGAACTCTGTTCAGTGCTGATACTTGTTTCTAGGGCTCAGCAGGCTATGGTTAGTGGATCTCAGGGTTCTTGTGAAAACTGAAGAAGAACCTGTAAGCCTGAAGTCTGCCCACTCTTACACTGAACTCAAGCACATCCTCAGTCAACTTTTCTAAACTTTCACCAACAGGATGGAAATCATTATGTAGTAATATTTTGATCAAATTTGGATGAAGGTGTGGGTATATTTCTGTTCATTACCATGCTTTAATTTGTTTGTTCATCATCATGCTTTAATATGTTTTAATTATATTTTAAGTTGTTTTTACCTTGTGTATTTTAACAGAACTATTGTTAATTTTTTTTAAAAAACTTTCATATGAATAATTTTTAACTATAGTTTTTAAATGCTTGTAAGCTACCTTAGATCCTTGGCAAGGAGAAAGGTCGAATTTAATAAAATAAAATAATCCATAGAATATGGGGGGGGGGATTGGGGAGAGCGAGAGAAAGAGAGGAAAAGAAGGAGGGAGCGAGAGCGAGATGTAGTTATGTTTGGGTTTTCTCCCTCAGTAAATAAATTTGTTACAAATACCATGACATTAATTCCTTTCTCTAGTTATCTCTATATAAAAACAAAGCAAAACAAACAAATCAAACCCTGAATAGCAGAAAAGTTAGGAGCATTGTATATTAAGTTCTTGAACGGAAGCTTAGCGTGTGAGCTACTGTGAGCTATTTTAGCATGCAAACCTTCTCTCCACACCTGGAAATTAACATCAGAGTTTAGACCAGTATAGTATGTTAATTGAAGAATGGGTCATAATGTCAATATTTTTTTGCTTGCCTTGTTATTGCATACAGCATTGCTACAATGAGTTCTTAATTTTTAGAAGACAATTTAATTTGACTTGAATAATATTTGGTATTTAACTAATACTTTAATGAATGTATTAGTTTAAATACACATTAATGAGCATATTAAGACTGGATTTGTTGTTAAATGTCTCATCATAGGGTTATTTTTAGCAAGACTTCTACAGAGTAATTCCCATGGAAATTGCAGCACAAGGCTTGGGCACAAAGACACAATCAATCAATCAGTCAATAAAGTGTTCATTACAAAATGCAGAGGAGACTAGATTACTGTTAACCTTTACTTAAGGATCCTTCCCAAAAAAGCTTTGTTGATAATCAGCACTTGTATAACCTTTCCCTACATATATCTTGATGGGACTATTTCTCCCATGGAGCAAAACATAATGTCAGAAGGAGTAGAGAGTCTGTCTCTCTCTCTTGATTCCTGATATGGAGTAAACATGTTTTGTTAAAATGCTGCATCGTCAAGCAGTAAAGGTCATATAGATCATTATGTTGATGTGCTTTTGTTTATAATCATGAGCATAAAAGACAAACACAGTCTGTTGCAAGAGCAAAAGAAGAGCTAAAGGATCTGTTTACAGCTTTCTTTTGCACCTAATATCTAACTTTATGAAACTGGAAATATTATCACTTTTTGGGGGGGGGTGGTGGTGATTAATATGAACAAAGCAGGTGTTCGTAGAGATTTAATCCTTTCTTCCTAGGTGTGACCATTCTTCTATAGCATTTACTTTCAGGATAAATTCAGGACAAATGAATATTTTTATGCATGTATATACATCTTGCTTGTAAGTCAAACTGATTGCCAATTAGCTATGAAGCCAGGTTCCTTATGTTTTTTTGTGTTTCGTACGATTCCTATATTATACTAGCTGTATATTGCGTACAAACAAAACCTCAACATTTCACAGATGAAAACTGGGACATGTGTGGCCAAACCACATCAGAGTAGGGTCAGGGTATTAATAAGGAAGAACACACATAATAGAAGAGGCTGCAGCAGTTTATACTTGTCTGAGCTTCCTTGGAAGTTAATGAAGATTCTGCCCCCATCTCTTTACCTCCTCAAGTTAATGAAGTGCAAAGTAGTTTTTGCATTTTGAACACAGTTTGTAGCAACTGAAATATGCTGAGAACAAAGTGGGGGAAGTTGGAGAAAGAGAGAAAGTGGCACATTTTAAAACCAGCTGAAAAAGTGGGAAGTCAGATTGTGTATTGGAACTGTCCTTGCCAGAATCAGGATAGTTGAAAGGTAGTGTACAACTCAGGACTAGGTTATCTGAGACACTGTCTTTTCCCCCATATGCTGCCCCAGTGTGTATGCTCTGAAGTTGAAGCCCAGCTTACCAGACTAGGTCCTGGGCCTTTTAGGAGCCATGCACCCCTACACTTTAATGTCATTTAATTGGCGTACATTGAAATTGATATAAAATATAAAATGTACCCTGCTATGGCTGTATAGCCAGGCTGGCCAAGAGGAAAGCTGGCCGAACATATGTGTTAGAAAAGTCTCCTAGGCATGGCAAGGTCACAGTCAGGAAACCACCAGGAAACTCCAGAGATAACAAGTTGCTGCTAGTCTTAACAACTCTATTTTCTTAAACAACAGTGACTGGGAGATTCCCACCGGACTGCTGATTATCTCAAGCTGTCTTCCCTTCACCCTGCATTCTATCCCATTACCTCAGACCTGTCCACAAACACTGAGTTACCAGATAACCATTAGCCCCTTTGTCACCTCATGCTAAAACCATCAGCTCATTCTGGACCTCATTATCCATTCTGCAAACTCCATTGTTTACTGGGCCAAAGAATAATTTGTACCCATGCCCTCCAGGCAAAAATTGTGTATAAAGACCCCCAGTTTTGAGTAGCTAGCTCACAGCACATTGGTTGCTGAACATCACACTGGTTCCCAATTGTACTGTCCTTAGACGCAAGTCTAAGCCACATTGCTGCTTCTTCGCCACTCTTCTGGATTGGTAAATATTGCCTATTTGATCCTGAAATCTTGCTATCTTAAAACTTTTCCTCCATTTTCCTTCCGTTAGCTTTGTGTGATTGTGTGACTGAGATCTTGTGTGTGTGTGATTAATTCCTTGGCTAGTTCTTCCCTGTGTAAGATCCTATACATATTGGTGTTAAAGATCTCATTAGGTTACTCCCCTGCTAGGCTTCCTGACTTTACCTAATAATTCCCCACTGTTTCATGGAGACACGGACATCACAGGTGGACTTCTGAGTCACCTATGTTTTAGAGTAACAAGCCCTAGCAAAGTTTGTTTAGTCCCAGTGTGGACAAGTGTCTTCCTCAGTGTGATATCCACCATATAAAATGCACTCCCTCCTGAAATCAAGCTCACCTCAAGTATTATGTGTTCCGGCTGTTAACTAAAGACCTCTTTGTTTGCTCAGGCACATTTCTGATCACTGACTAAGATAGTTATCCTGGTACTTTTAGTGATTTTAATGAAATGTTTTACTATTTTATTGCTGTTTTACTGTTTTACCACCTAATTTTGTTGTCTCTTCTGTTTTTGAACGCTGTAATATTATAACCTATTTGGCAAGTTTTAAAAATGAAAAGGGGTATAAGATGTCATAATTAATTAATTAAGAACAACAACAATATTTCTTTAAGCTTAGTACTTATCTGTTCAAATGTCTTTACCGTCATACTGCATGTTTCTGTTTTTATATGGTACTAGTGTATTTATGCAGTGTTGCCCAGGATTTTATTTTCTTATAGATAATACTTGTTAGAAATACCTTAGGAATTGCCTTTCCTTACCTTAGGAATTAGATACACTTGAAATACATAGATTTGAGATCCCGTGTCTCTAATTCCCCAAACTGCGTTGTCTAGTACTTGTAACTGTTCCCCATATTCCCCAATCCAATCTGTATTCAGAGTTGTTAACATAGAGGTTCTGTTTCTGAGAGAATACATTGGCCTCCTTCTTGCTACTAGGCCTTGTCTCCATAGCAACTGGCCAGGTCCAATAGCAATATGACTGAGAATTCTTAAGGCCCCTCTCTAAACTGCCAACCCCAGGATTCCATAGACTCTTCAAAGGCAGCTAATCATATGAGGTCTTGTTGCCTGACATAACTAATAATATGAGGTCTTTGCCTGCCTGACACAGAGAAACTCACAAACTTTGACTTTTATATATTAGATGGAATAAAAGATTATATAAGTAAGGATTATGTGCACCATTAATGATACAAAGAAGTAGTTCTTCTGGTTCTTTAGTTTGAAATTATTATTGAAATTCTATATCCTCTTTCCTGAGACCACAGAAATCTAAAGAATTTATTCTTCACTAGACATAACAATGCTCTTAATCTTCTGGTTCAAGGTTAAGAATCATGTAGACATATAGAAACATTTTACTATAGTGCCCAGCATTCCTCACTGAGCTTGTGTATTGAGAGTTTCAACCTGACAAAATCTGTTTTTGGTATGTTCTTCTGCAAATATGTTTGCCCAAGTCTTCCCATTTAAGAACATATTGCATGAAATTCTATCTCCATTTACGGGAAGGATAAAATACACTGTAATGACTGAGCTGGAGAGATAGATGGCATCAAAATGGCTCTATTTTTGGAACTTAGTTGTGGAAAAACCCAGTGCATTTATGTTTTCTGAGACGTAATGAAACACTTTCTTCATCAAAGTATTTTTTTTTAAAAGTGTGATGTACATTCCCCACAGAAGCAAGTGACAGATGAGTCTGTGCATTATAATTATTTATTTATTAGAGATTTTTATATCCCACCATTCTAGTTCAAAGCTGTTAACCTCAAAATATTTCTTAAAAAGGGACCCAAACTTAAAACAAAATGAACACACAGCAGACTGTAAAACTGATAGGCAGAGTCAGCAAACAAAATTCAATCAAAAGTGAGGCCAACGATAAAGATAATCATTTGGTGTTGGCAGAATGTCTGGCAGAAGGAAGCAATGCAGCTTTCTAGGACCAAAATTTGGAGAAGGGATTTCACGACAGAGAAAATGTTTGTTTCCATCTCTCAGACTCAGACCTTTACCAACTGCATCTCACTCGTGATGACTGAACATCAATACCTTGCCTAGTGACTTCTTATGGCAGGCTCATACAAGAAGAAGTGATTCATTCCTTCGATATTCCAGTCATATTCTGTTTTTTTTCTCTTTAATTTATAAAATGTTTATAGGTCAGCCTACATTAAAAGATATCTGAGTAGGGCCTACATTCTTCTAAAGCATTTTGCAAATTTCCAAAGGCAGCCTCATCCAGTATTTCATAATAGTGAATCCCTGATATAGCTAAGGCCATTTCTGCACTACACTGTTATAGTGCTATTATTCTACTTTCAACATCCTATGGAATCCTGGGTGTGTAGTTTAGGGAAGGGCATTTAGAATTCTCATCCTGAGAGCTCTTTGGCCTCAGTAAACTCCAAACCACAGAATTCCACAGGATGTTGAAAGTGGAATAATAGCACTATAACAGTGTAGTGTGGAAATGGCCTAAGTGTTTGTGTGTGCCTTCAAATTGTTTCTGACTTATCAGGGGCTTTCTGGGGCTAAGGGTGCACCTAAGATCACCCAGTAGGCCTCCATGGATGAACAGAGAATTGCACCCTGGCCTCCAGGGTCATAGTGAAATGCTCAGACCACCACACCAGGTTAGCTAAGTAACAGGGATATAAATCTTTGGTCATTTTATTCTCACATGCTCGCATGAATCATTTCAGAAGTTTTCACTTGGTGTGGTTCTGAAAGCTTTTGGCCACTTTTTGATATTTTTTTACTCTTTTTCTGGAAAGATCTTTTATGCAAACCCTAACGTTTTTGCACAGAACAGTGTTGCTGTTGTCGTTTTGCACAAAATAAGGTGTGTTTTGTGCATTTTTTTCTCCTGAAAAAAATCCAGAAATACAAGGAAATCTTGCAGTAGTTAACTTGTTTCTCAATATTTTCTTGATAATAAAAAATAATAATAATATAAAATAATAAAAAAATTAAAAATTGCAAATATTCATCACATCCCTGTCAAGTAATACCTCCTCGAGGTACCAATTTTCTCTAGATTAATTTTCTCCAGTAATACAGGTGCAGCAGATAGCTTGACCTAAGCTAAGCAAAAGTATTTCTTGGCTACAGCCACAGACTCTGGAATATCAAGGAGCATGGAATGCTTCCAAACTGTAATTTTTTTTTCCAAGGAAAGTAATACCCTGTCCAAAATAGACTGAAGCTTTTAATATTGAATTAATAGTCTTCCTAATAAGGACCTGTTCTCTTATTTGGTTTGGTTTGTGTGGATGAAAGGAATTTAATAGATGATCATGATCTCATTCAGTGGTACTCAGACTCTAGTCTTCCAGAGGTTTGGGACTTCAGCTCACAGACTTCCAAAGTGTTGGCCATACTGGCTGGGATTTCTAGGAGCTAAAGTTCCAAACATCCAAAAAGGGCCACTGTTTGAGAACCACTGACTCAGTTCATTAAACACTGAATGTTAATTGCTATGAAAATATGGGATTCTATTCCACAGTTAATTAAAATATTTTAATATTTTGGTGATTTTTCTTTCTAATACCCACTGCATCCACTAAATCTGCTCTGGTGGGTCTCCCAACCTTTCAAGTCAAGGGTGATTTGGGGGCTAATTAATGCTTCCTTCCCATTTTGGTGATTATTTTCACTCACCAGAAAGGCTAGTTGTGGGTACAATGCATTACGCGAAATAAGTACAATACATCTAGATTGATTGCTGCTTACATATCTTACATCAAGGGTATCTCAATAATAGTATCAATCAGTATTTCAACAAATGGAGTTACAGAGCTGGAATCAACATCAAGGATCATTTGGTTCTGCCAGTGATATCTTTTAATATTTGCTCTTATATTTTAAAATGATTTTACAGTTTTTAAAATTGAATGGCATTTTAACATGATAACTTGTTTAATTGTGATTTAACTTTTTTACTATCAGAGTTTTAGCTTTATTTTGTTTTAGCCTTTTTGTAAAATGCCTTGGGTCCCATGCTGAGAGAAAGGTAGGATACAAACAAACAAACAAACCTACTACTACACCGTCTTTTTTAGGTTGCCAACCATGGCTCAAACACAGCTAAGGAAAAAGAGTCCACTACCATGAGGCATTCTGTTCTGTTGGGCAGGATATTACACTGGGGAGTTCTGCCAAATGGTTATCTTAAATCCTTTTTCTTTTAATTTGAAACTACCAGTTCAGGTCCTATCCTCAAGAGCACATGCATAGAAATGAGCTTCATCTCCTGTCACACCCCTTGAAATATATGAAGATGATTATCGTAGCATCGCATTACTTCCAACATTTCGCAGATGAAAACCAAGACATATGTGGCCAAACAGCACCAAAGTGTGGTCAAGATGGCAAAAATTATTAAGGAGGAAGAACACACCAGCTAGGAGAGTCTGCAGCAGTTTGCTTTTGCCTGAGTTTACAGGGAAGGGTAAGGTTCCACCTCTCCTTTTCTCTCCCTCCTCATCAGTTAATGGAGTGCATAAACTATTTTTGCATTTTTCAACAACTTGAGTCAGCAGAGGATGAAGGGAGAAAGTGGGATGAGGAGAAAGAAATCGAGACATTTTAAAAGAAGCTGAAAAAATTGGAATGACAGAGGATTAATTAGGACAGTTGGAGGCTACAGCATCATATAATCCTAGAGAGGTACAGTTCCAGCAAAGCTTTCCTCACAGGGCTTCAGGTGATTTTTGTTGATATAATCTGGACTTGTGTTCAGTTTTTAAGCTGCTGCATCACATTGGTGATTTATACTTAGCTAGTGGTCCATAGGCACTGCTGTCATATGAAGTATCCCTCATACTTTAGTAGCCTATTATGGGATTTTATAGCTAAACAGCTTCCCCCAATCTGGTTGCTTATTACTTCTGGAAGCGAGCACTTATCAGTGAATATTGCTGTTCTTTGTATATGCAAGACTTGGCAGTGCTGAGTCTTAGGGTGTCTATTTTCTTTCATTTCTTAAATTCTAAAGATTCTACTATATTATCTGCATATGGTTAAAAAGTAGCAGAAGGCTCTCTGTGGTATGTGTGCATGTCTAAGTGCTTCAGAAATCAATTTCTTCTGAATACAAATGAATGTTTCTCTTTTATGGGAAGGATTTTTATTGTAAATATGCCAATACTCATTTGAAGCAACACGACGTATAGAAGGTTGTTCAAAAGAGAATAATTGCCTTTACACACATCCAGCTGGGTATGCGTATTACAAAACTGTCACAGGTCTGATTAATCACATGCTCCAGTAATATTAGAGGTGTCAGAAATCCTCCTGGTGCCTGGGAATAATGCTTCAGACAGAGTTTTTTTTTTTATCAAATGATCCTCATGCTGAGAAGCGCAGGCCTTTTCTTTGAGCTATGCCATTTCCTAAGTTTGATACAAGTGTTTTCAGGGAGAATCCTAGGAACACAAATTGAAATCAAAGGGGAAAAGAGCTTTTATCAGACTGAAGACCATGAGAATGAAAGACCCATTTCTATGTCCAGCTATTGGCCTGCTTTGGTAAACATGGGATGGATTTACCTGAGATCAGGGCGATTTGGGAACTCACAACAAAAATGAATGATCAGAGACAAATCTTGGTGTAATGACTTACAAAGAGGTTACAGAATTTTCTTTTAGTTCCAAAATTTCTAGCACTGAAGTAATGTAAAATTCCACCTGAGCATTGAAAATGAAGTTTAGGCATCCAAAGGAAAGGGGCATGAAGAGGTGGTGGGAACACACCAAATGTAAGAGTTCTAGATGTGAATCATTTTCAGTGTCTCATTCTCTGCAAGGCTAGACATTTGAGGACTGCTGGAAAATTTCCTTTGTGAGTGCAGATTTCTAATGGCAGGGATTGCCATCATTTTGCCTACCTCCATCGCTACACCCATGGTGGTAACCCCCTACTCCTCACTTTTGCAGTTGATTTACTTTGCTTATCTTACTGTCACTCATTGTATTGTGACAAATTCTTAAATTAATTGTGAAACATAGATGGTGCCCATTCACACCACAGAATTATGGTGCTATTATTCCACTTTAATTGGCATGAATCCATCCTATGGCATTCTGGGACTGGAAGTTTAGAGAGAAGCATTTAGAATGTTCAGCCAGAGAGCTCTATTTCCCCATTAAATTACAAATCACAGGTTTCTATAGGATGGAAACATGGCATAGTAGCACTATAATTTTTTTAAAAAAATATTTTTATTCAACAGAACAATGAAAGCGAAGAGGATATTGGTAGAAGAGATACAAAAATAGAAAAATATATTCCACATAATAACATAACATATATGCACATAGAACGTAAATAACAACCTTTCATTAATGTACACAAAACATCCATCTGCACTTTTGAATTTAGAACACAAGCGTATTGCTCCATCCACAATACATTTTGAAGCAGCATCAACATAACAGTGTCACACATTTGTAAGGGTCTGTATTACAGTGTCCAAGAGATTAGTAAAGTAGCCTTCCCTAGCATGCCAAGTCTTACTCAGTTGAACAAGCACTTAACAGCAATTGCGGGCTTAGGGTTACAGAAAAACAGTTGACAATTAACAGATAATTACAAAGAGGACCTCCCCCTCTGATGACAAAACAAGGTAGTGCTATTTTCTTATCAGTTCCCCTCCAAGCTAAAGATGAGACTATGGCCATTTCCACACGGGGGTAAAACTCCGCCTCCAGACGATGGGAGACGGAGGTCGTTCACACCGCCGGGCGATCTAGTGCGGTTGGAAAAGGTGAGGCTCCACACCTCCAACCGCTCGAGTGCCACCGCAAGGGTGGCGCTGCGAGTTTTTTAAAAACCACCTTCCCAGGTGGTTTTTATGAAACTCGCCCGCACTAATCCGCAGCTGCTCCCAGTGTGAATCTGCAGAGACGCATTAGTGCATCTCTGCAGATCTGCCTGGGGGTGGGCTTCCGGCTGGCGCGCTGCCCTGATTGGCGGAGCGCCGCCGGAAGCTGCCAGCTGCCATTTTGGACGCCGCCGAACGCCGCCGAAATTCGGCGGCGTGTGGAGCGGCAGAGCCGCGCTCCCCGCAGGGACGGAGCAGGGGCGGAGAAAACCGCACCCAGGTAATCTCCGCCCCTGTGTGCGCCGCCCCGTTTTGGCTCCCCGCGTGTGAAAAGGGTCTGAATGTATAAATAAATATGAATGTGTGTATGTATATACATTCATATAAATATATCTATATATATTTTAACCTGTATACTGGTCGATTTCACTTTCCATAGACGTATATTTGTTAGCAAAGTATATACAGAAAATTTCCTAGTCTCATGGTTGTAGAATAGCCACATTTGTGAACAGTTTATTATAGCCACCTTCTCTGAACCTCTATTCCTTGATTTCCCACTTTGAATCTCCTAATGGGTGAATTCTCGAACGTATTTTCCTCTTGATCCATTAATCAATCCCAGTTTTGATATGTAAGTACTCTAACAGTGGTTGCCAAGTTTTTAAGAATTTTCCATCTAGTTTGTTTTCTATCATACAGGTAAATTTTTCTGTCCCAGCAATTTCAGCCAGTTTCTCTAGCCATTCTATCTCGAGTGGTATCGACTCTTTTTTCCAATATCTGGTGAGAGTAATTCCTGCCGCCGTAACCATATGCCACATCAATCTACCAAATTTTTGTTCTATTTGCTTATCCAAATGGAAAATACCCAACAAGAAAAATTCTCATTTTAAATCTATTTTGACATGCAATATATTTTGGATTTTAGAACAGATCATTCTCCAAAATTTCTTAACTTTATGGCACCCCACCATTGGTGGAAAAAGGTACCGATCTCTTTGTCACATTTCCAGCACCTGTTCTTAAACCTTTTCCTCACAGGTGGGAGGTACCACCTGAACCACATTTTCAGGGCATTCTCTTGCAAGATATAAGATCGAGTGAATTTGAGACAGTTTTTCCACACCATTTGCCAGTCATCTAAATATATATTATGTCCTAAATCACGTGCCCATTTAATCATGTATTCTTTAGTGGTTTCTCCTTCCAGATCAATCCCCAATATTAATTTGTACATTTTCGACAGCAGGTGGGTATCCGCACCCTGCCACTGTATTTCTAGAGGTGGAGGTTCCAGTTATACCACCCCTTTCCATATCTTTTTTGAACCTCTCTTTGATCTAGAGGTAGGGAAACCACTGTATAGCAATACCTTCTTGTTGAAGCTGTTGATCTTTCAGTTTGATTACCCCGTCTTCTAGATATGCTAGATAGGTAATCTAGTCTCCTTCTCTCCTTAAGCCTTTTATCTGAAGTGCTTCTGCTGGAGAAGTGGAGGTTGGCAGCTTAGCATATAGAAGGCATTTGTACTTGATCCATATCCTGAAGAGGGATTTCCGAATTATGTATTGGAGGAACACTTTCTGCACCTCGGCCTTGCCATACCATAGGTAGACGTACCACCTGAAGTGCAGCTTGTGCCCCTCCAGCGCCAAAAGTTGACGATTGTTCAAGAGTACCCATGGTCTTATCCATACCAAGCATGCATGCAGATACATAGTATGTTCTTAAATCAGGCATAGAGAATCCGCCTCATTCTCGGAGGTCAGTCATCAGTTTCAGCTTGACCCTCAGTTTCTTCCTATCCCAAAGGAATCTTACTATCTCTTTTTTACAATTCTCAAACCACCTATAGGGGATGGGTATCGGAATCATTTGGAATAAGAATAACATGCGCAGTAAGATACTCATTTTGAACAATGATATTTTTCCCAATAAGTTCAAGCCTAACCAATTCCAGACTGCCATTTTCTCCTGAATAGATTTCCAGGCTGTTAAGTAGTTATCTTGAAATAATTGATTATTGTTGTTTGGAACCTGTATCCCCAGGTATTTTACACTATGGGTACACTGGATTCCAGATAGTTGCTCTAATTGGCTTTTCTCTTGGTTTTTGATGTTTTTAGTTAGCATTTTTGTTTTTTGTTTATTGATCTTAAACCCTGTCAACTCTCCAAATTGATTTATCTCTCTATTTAGATTAGCTACTTGGAGTAGCAGGTCTTCTAGGAAAAGCACCACATCGTCAGCAAATGCCCGAATTTTGTATTTGTCTTTCCCAATCTTCACACCTCGAATATCCTCCTGCTTTCGAAGGTTTCTAAGAAGGACTTCTAATGTTGAGATAAACAGTAATGGGGACAGAGGGCATCCTTGCCTTGTCCCTTTCTGTATAGGAAATGTTTCAGATTGGTTGGAATTTATAATCAGGCATGCCTTTTGTTCATGGTAGATACACTTGATCCAAATCAGAAATGTCTGTCCAAAATACATTTCTTCCAATACCTTCGTCATGAAATCCCATCTGATGTTATCGAAGGCTTTTTCTGTGTCTACGAAAAGTAAAGCTTCCTTCTTCTCATTCTGTGACTTGAAGTATTCCAAAATATTCATTACAATTCTCATATTATCCCTCATTTGTCTCCCAGGAAGGAAACCTGTTTGGTCTTCATTGATGTAGCTTGGAAGAATCTGTTTTAGCCGTTTGGCCAAAATTGATGCAAATATCTTTTAAACATCATTTAAGAGGGAAACTGGCCTCAAGTCTTTACATGTAACTTCTTCTGAGTCGGTCTTAGGATTCAATACAACATTTGCTTTTTTCCAACTGTTTGAGATCTTGTTAGTTTCCAATATTGAGTTTAACAATTTCTGTAATGGTTTCGCTAGCTGGTCCCTGAAGTGCTTGTAAAAATTAGCCAGGAGCCCAGCTGGTCCTGGAGCTTTTCCCAATTTAGATCTATCAATTGCATCTATTATTTTCACCAAAGAAATGGGCCAGTTCAGTATCTCTCTGTGTTCTGACTTGATTTGAGGAAGCTTGTGAGATCTCAAGGAGTCTTCCAATTTCTGCTTGTTCTCCACATGTCAGTCACAATACAAATTACTAAAGTAATTATACATAAGTTTCCAGATTTCTTTCTTGCTTGTCATGGATCTATTACCTTCCTTAATTTGTAAAATAAGTCTTTTTGTCTTTTCTTTTCTTATTTTGCATGCCAACCATTTACCCGATTTGTGGGCATTTTCAAAGAAATTCTGCTTTGCATATTTCAGTTTTTTATCCATTTTTTCAGTGACCACCCAGATAGTTGTCTTTGTAGTATCTTCATTGTGGAAATGTAAGTTTGGGTCTGAATTTAACTTGTTTTCGATATTTCTGATCTTGCCCAATAGTTCATCCATTTCTGCTCTTTGTTGCTTTTTTCTTTCACATGTTTTTTGGATGAGAATTCCATGGAAGATGGCTTTGGCCATGTCCCAAACCACAGCTATATCCACTTTGTTATTTAGGTTTCTTTTAAAAAATTAATCAAATTCCTTCTTACAATATTCCACAGTCTTTCCATATCGCAATGTATTTTCATCCAGTCTCCAACATCTGGATCTGGTAGGGAAGCTCAGCACCAATTTCACAGGATTATGGTCACTCAATACTTTTGGCAGGATTTCAATCTTTTTAACATAATTTAAGAATAGTTTAGAAAGCCAGATCAGATCTATTCTCGACCAGGAGTTGTGTCGATTTGAGAAAAAAGTGAGGTCTTTAGTCAAGGGATGTTTATATCTCCAAACATCTGATAATTGCAGTTCCTCAGCCATATACAGAAATCCTTCTGTATTTTCCCATGATGTTTTTTGTCTTGAGTTGCAAGCTTCTATCAAGATGTGTATTCACCACTCCATTAAAATCTCCCAGAATTGACACATTTTCATATTGGTGTATCCAGATATGCTTTTTCAAATCCTCATAACATCGTTGTTCTTGTTACAAGGGACGTCTATCCCAATCACAAGTAGAGAATGGCCACCAATCTTGACTTCCACTCCCAAAAATCTGCCCTTATCATCACAGAATATTAATTTTGGAGCTAGATGTGGTTTAACATACATAACCACCCCTCTTCTTTTAACAGAAGCGGCAGAGATGAACATTTCCCCTAAGCGATCATGTAGGAGCCATTTTTCATCTTTCTTTTTGATATGGGTTTCCTGAAGGCAACACACATCTGCATTCATCTTCTTCATAAGGTGAAATACTTTTTTCCACTTGACAATAGAGTTCAGTCCATTCATGTTCCAAGAGAGGATAGCACAATTCATTTTTCTTTAAGTTTCAACATTACCAAGTCCTCTAAATCCAAATCAATGAGACTGGTTTCCATATGTCTGGTCTCTTCTTCACTCTCCTCCATAGTTTCTTTGCCTGTTTCCCCCCTCTGTTCTCTCTGGTCGAGATCTTGCCATTTTGGGTCACCAACATAATGTCTTTCCTTCTGGGCTCTCTCTCTGTTCTCTGTGGAGATATTGCTTTAACCTTGCTGAGTTCATCTCCATAGGTTTTTAGTTAATCTTTGGCCTTCTCAATGGTATTGAGTCAAAATCTCTGGTCTCTAGAGTTAAATATCACCCCTTCTAAGCGATCCCAGCGGTACATAAGTTGGTTCGCTCTTAGCTTTGTAACTAGGAAATCATAGTCCTTCCGTTTCTTCAATATTCACATTGGAATTTCTCGCAGAATAATTAACTGTTTTCCTTGATCCATTAGAGGTGATTTATTATGTTCTTCCATTACCTTTTCGTTGGTAGATTTCCTGGTAAATTGCACCACAACATCCTGGCTATATTTTTCTTTTTAGCAAAAATAGATTGAACTCTATATGCGGTGTCAATCTCACTATCAATTATCTCTTCTTCAATCTCCAAAAAGTCTGCCATCAGCCCAACAATCCTTTTCCCTACGTCTTCATCCCGTCTTTCTTCAAGGCCTCTAATACGTATGCATGCATCCATTTGTTTTTGTTCCAACAAAGCAAGTCTATCAAGTTGCTTCTCAAAATCAAAGGAAGATGCGGTCATTCTTTGTTTTAGCACTCGAATATCTTTCTTGTTCACATTAATCTCATTTTTATTACAAGTCACATCTTTCTTGACTGTTCTAATATATCCTGCATCTCCAGCATTTGAGATTTTAAATCTTTCAGATCTTGCCTTATGTCCATCATATAACTTCTAACTTCCTCCATAAACTTCCTTTGGTATTCAGGGGGTTCTTCTATGGATCCTCTTCTTGCCTGTGATTCTGCACCTTGGACCTTGCCTGATCTCATCTTGTGCATTTTTCTTTTTTCTTTGGTAATTGAGAATAAATTCAAAGTTCTTTAAAGGCAGTAGTCTCAGAGTTTGCTATTTTTAATTTGTAATTACTATATCTTGGGCATATAAGGGTAGAATGCTGTAAGGTTTAGATGGCCTGGATCTGAATTAATTGAATCTAATTTCTAATTTCTAATTTTATTTTTTATTTATTTAGTATGAATTTTCTTTTATTATTGTTTTTTTTTCCTGATTGTTATAACCAAACATTTTATTCTGATTAAGTATTAGAGCCAGAAGTTGTAGGGATCTCCTATTAGCTATTACTAACTCTACCTGCTGATTTAACCCTACACTATATCAGTATGTAATAGTCCAGCAATTTATATCTTCGTCATTTGACCCACAGAGAATTCATTATTAAAATATTAAATAAGATTCTGTATTTCTCATAAGTATCATCCACTGTTACACCCACACAAACTCAACATACATTGAACTTCAAAAAAGGATTTCCTCAATTAAATGGGGTAGATAATTCAGCTCATTAACCCTCAAATCAATAATCACAGTCCAAAAGCTAGAGTAAATTAGGATGGGGCTAAATCTCTAAAGATCTAAGGACCAAGCCAAATAGCAATTAATAGATTTGAATGATTAATTACTTGATTCATTAGTTCATTAATTAATAAATTTGACCATCCTGCAATTCATCACTAATTTCATTAGAAAGTTTCACATTTAAATAATCCATTGATTAGTTGATCAGTTAGTTAGTCCTGCTAAGAATATTACAATTCATCAGGTCTTCAGTTAACATGTGGGCATTTCAGTATATGAAAAGCTCTTCTATGTTTCATCAACAATTCATGATTCACACTCCTTGTTGCTGAGTCTATGGCCTTTTCCGCATTTTGTTTTTAAAACGGGGCAGCGCATCCTCCAGCAAAGACATTTGCACTTGGGGGCGAACTGGGTCTGGACTACTTTCTGTAGTTTCGGACTTCAGTCCGCTCTGGAACGACCAGAACTGGTGGTTCGCCATGCTATTGAAAGACTGCTTAAAACAGGTCTTTCAATAGCCCAGTGCGCCCCAGTCCATTGCTGTGCTCCTGTGTAGAACTGCAGGCTCGCACCAACGCGAGGCTGCAGATCTTCTGGGGGTGGGCTTCCGGCTGGCGAGCTTCTCCGGTTGGTGGAGAGCCTCCATCAACCAGAAGCCTCCATTTTCGTCCCCGGAGCAGTATATAGCACGGGCGCGCACTGCTCTGGATCAGCGTGGATCGTCGGAGGGAGTGCGCCAGTCTGGTGAGTAACAGACTGCCCCGTTTTCTTCCCAAAGTGCAAACAAACCCCACATTTAGCCAGTTCATTCAACATTGATATCAGCAACAACATCCATCTCACTTCAAAATTGTCTAGCTTATAGATGTTGATCCTTATTTATTTTCAATCATTAAACGTTCTGGAATGCCTAGAGTCAAAATAGCACTATAAACAAAATTTACTTTCCAGACTGATTCAAAGCTGTAAGGCTTAACTCTTAGATAGTCTGGAGTTTAAACTTCTCAGGCATGTAAGATGACAAAAAAAGGAGAAGAGCCAAAAAAACACTGCCCCTAGACAGCAAGTGTCTTATATACAGAGCCTCAAAAAACAAAAGGACAGAAAATACTCCTCTTCAAATTTAGCGTCTTTCTCCTGAGTCTCCCCCCATAGAATGCCAATGCCCAAAAAGTCAGAGGAAAAAAGGAGCACACAGAGTTTTAAAGCCAATCCACCTTCTCAAAGGAAAGGAGAGAAAGGATTTTTATGTCCCATGAACAGCTGTTCCTCTTGGGGAGTTATTCGCTGTAGTCCTCAGGGTTCTTCCATTGAATATCCAAATGGCCAAAACAGCCAAACAAAAACAAAAAAAGAAAAGAAAAAAGAAAACCCTCCCAACAAAGAGAAATGGGTTTCTTTTACCCATGGAAGAATTTTTGGTGGCAGGGATGGGGAAGGGAGGGAGGTATTCCTCCCTCCTCCCACCAGTGTGTGTGAAGCTTGATGGGGCGACTCTTGTCTTTGTGGTCATTTCGAACGCTAGTAGGGGAAACCAAACTCGCTATTCTCACTCACCACACTCTTGCTGCATCCTTCTTCTCTGGGGCACAGAACAAACCATCTGGTGTCAAAATTGTTCAAATGGTAACCTGCGGCAGTGATGGCCCACTGGGAGAAGCTGGGGAGAAGCTGTCTCCCTGCTCTCGCCGGAACCGGAAGTCCAGTAGCACTATAATTCTATTGTGCACATGGACCCATGGCTGCAGAGTTGCCAAATAATACTTTTTTCATTGAGGAAAACTATATTATGCATCGGGTCTGAACAAAGCTGTAAATTATGCTGCAATTACATGCATACAATGATACTGTGTCATTTTCCTTTCAAAGTGCCCTCAGTGTAGGGCTATTAATGCTGGATGGGAAGGAAATGAGTGTACAGTCATTCTCCTGTCACTAAGTTAATGAAGATTTGGTTCCCAAGATGGCTGGATCATTTGAGGATGAGGAGTCTCTGAAAATAACTTTTCAAACTTTTGCTCATTCTTAGATTACAATGCCTTACATTGAGCCAGGTGGTGTAGTGGTTTGAGTGCTGAACTAAGGCCCTTTCTGCACTCTGCCTTCTTGTGTGGTCCTCTGGTGGTGATCCAAGGGAGTGCAATGGGAGAGCTTCCTCTGCATCGGACTGGTTCTGGCTCCCTGGTGAGGGAGAGCAATGGACATGCCTCTTCTTTCTGCAGTGCAGCAGGGTTCTTTCCCAGGCTGCACTGGGGCAGGAAGCACCGCTATTGTGCTTCCTGTCCTTCCACAGGACAGGTAAGTGTGGGATAGTGGTGCAATCGTGGGTCATTGACAGGGGAAACCCATCAATGATGTAATTCACAATCATGGTGCCTGGGGATGGCAAAAAGTGGGACCACGATGACATCATGCAGAAGCATCATCACAGTCCTGCTCCTCTATTGTCCTCATGTCAGGATGGGAGGACACTGTGGAAAGGGCCTAGGACTCAGAGCACAGGGTTCAAATTCCCATCCAACCATGGAAATTGGTTGAGTGACCTTGGGCAAGTCACACTGTCTCAGCCTTAGAGGACAGCAGTGACAAACTCCCTTGGATCATCACGAGAGGCTCTTCTCTCAGTCCCACCACCTTCACAAGCACAGTTGGTGGGGAGGCAGGAGAGGCCCTTCTCAATGACTTCCGCAGGCTATAACCTTTTTATTCTGACAGGCTTTTAAAACAGTGTGTTTTTAAAGAATGGGCTGTACTGTTTTCATTGAACTGTTTTTACTAGCTTTTTATCTTTTTATATTGCATTTGGTTCTTTTAACTTCACGTTTGGATTGTTTCAATATTGTAATTCTATTGTAATTCTATTTTAATGTTCTTTTTTGTATGTTTTTAATTGTATTGTTCTTTTAAACTCTCAATTATGAAAACAAAAGTGGGACATAAATAACAACAACAACAACTACAGCATGGCATGAGGGTAACTTTGGGATTGCCGTAAGTTGGGAACAACTTGAAGGCAAACAACACACACACACACAGACCCACACACCTACCTTAAAGCACTGGAGGTCCCCTAATCCCCTTTAATGCCCTTTGGCTGTAAAGAATGGAACAGAACAAAAAGGGTCAAAGTTTGCAAAGCTTCATAGCTTGCAAAACTACTGTGTTTTATTTGTAGGGTGCAGCAGTATTCAGATCTGCAGAAGTACCAAAATACTATGGATTACAAATGTGTTAAATTCTCCTCCTCCTCTTTCTTCTTCTTCTCAGTTCTTTTAATTTATTCCCCCTTGAATAAACTTATCATTTTTTCCCCTAGAACTTGCTGAAACTACTGCCATACTTGGAAACGAGGGTTAAAAAAATATCAGTTGAAATGGCACCCATTTCTTTAGACTGTCTCTGTAATGCCTGCTCTACCTCAAGATGTTCATATGAGGGTATAGGAAGCACAAGTTCTGAAGTGTTTTGTTTTTCTCAGTTAATATCGATGTGTTAGATTGTCTAATATACCTTTTGAAAAGTAGGTAAGGAAGGGAAGAGATCTTATTTCGGAATTTGTTGACAGTGCTAATTTATCTTGTTTACTAGTCAGGCTTTGACAGAAGGTGCGCTCTAGAGGTTCTAATAGAGTGATTAATGCTTCTGCAAATCAGATGTGCTTTGCTGACTTTAACTTGCCATCCTGTATCTTAATATATATTGTTTTCAGCTGGCAGACTTTGACATCTAGACCATCTCAAGTCAGATTCAGAGCCTTGGAGGAAACAAACTTCTTTTTGGTGGGTGTCACAGCCCCTGCCCTGTTCTCTCAGGCCCTTTCTGCACAAGACTGATACATCGCAGTAGTGTCGTATTGTCGCTTTTACGTGTGCGCGTTAAACCGGTTTGATGTTGTTCTGTCCTCTCCTCTCCCACCTGCTAAGTTAATTGAGTGCAAAATATTCAGTTTGCAGCAACTGAAGTAAGCTGAAGACAAAGGGGGAAAGTGGGAAGAGGAGAGAAAAACTAGAATGTTTTAAAATGAGCAGTAAAGGTGAGATGACAGAAGATTAACAGGATAGATGAAGAGTATGTGTTTGTGGTCGACTTGGACTCTTTTAAGCCCAGAAGAGGCCTTTTTGTCAACAGAAAGTGACCAGGAAATTGGCTTCTGATAATTTCCTGTTGAAAAAAATGGCATTTTCTGGGCCTAATATGTCCCAGAGAGGTCAAAGCATCTGATAAAATTGCCCCTATACCCCCCAGAGGTAATTGTGAGCATTTGGCATTATATCATTTTTTAAAAAAATTTAGGGGTTGGTGCTGTTTTCCAAATTATTCTCCTGTAGGGACAATGTGACTCCCTAACCCCTAATTGTTGCCCACCTGGTTTAAGAGAATAACATAACCTAGGAAGGTGATGAAACAACTGTAAAAGATTACTTCCTTCCTGCCCAAAGAAGCAAAATTTGGTTAGTGGCAAATTGACTGGACAGCTTGCAATTCAGCATGCGGTTCTTCTGGGCAGCTCTCCAGAAATTGTTGTTTAGCTCAGCAATATTGTAGTGTTAGTATTAACATTCCTTTGTTTGTTGCTGGCTCCTGCCAAATCTTATATATAGGAAGCTATTTGTATACAGCACGTAGGGGCAGCAGACACTGCAGTGTATCACAATTCAGATTTATAAGGTCTGAAGGTCTTCGTACCTGCCCTAATTTTATCTGACCTTCTCTTTTTCCAACAGTCCATTATTCTCTAGAAAAAAAGTATGCCCCACGTTTTGGCAATATGTCATTGAATCTGTTGCTGAATCTTTGTTTATGTGCTATTTACATATAGAACTTTGTAACATTGTGCCAGCAAAGATCCCCACATAAATGCACTTGTGTCCAAGACTTGTGAATGTTGGTCTCCTGTATTAAATTCTTCACATACCTTTTGTCTGGACACAGGTTGGGTTGCGGGCATGAAATCTAGATTTGAGGTGCTTATGTTAGTATTTTCATGTAAAATAGACAGTGAGCTTTGTAAAATACAGTGAGTTTTCCACAGTGGAAAACAAGTGGTCTGCATATGATATCTTGATATGTTCCTTATCTCTTTTCTTTTCAATACAACAAGGCAAAACAGATACTATTTTATTGTGCAATGAAGATTTCTTATCTATAACATTTGGGAACTGCTGTGTTCTACTACGAAGTTCTGCTAATTACTTGAGATCTTTATATGTCCCCCAAAATACAAGACCATTTACACTAGTTCATTTCAAGGGAATTGCCATGAATTTTGTTGAAACTATATGAAAGCTAATCTTGCATTCTGTCCTCTAAAACACCTTTGCATTTTGGTCACTGAGAGTATTCCTTGCCTAAGAAAACTGATTTGAAACTCATGGGGTCACCATAAATTAACAGATGATTTGAAGGTGCATACACTCACAGGGTATACTGCTGAAGCCCCTTTTAAGTTTCATACATTTAATTTCTGTGGTGTGCTTTCATTTAATCTGTAATCTTTGCCAAGGTTTGAAAACTGTGTGCATGAAAAGGCCTAGTATGAAAATACAGCAAATTTGAAAGTTTGGCATGAGAACAGCAGTGCCAGCTATTGACTCCTGTGTCAGTGGATTGATTAAACTACTTTGGGTTTTAGCCTGAATTTTAAAAGAGCTCAACCTATTTGAATGAAGAGGCTCATCACCCCAAATAACTTGGAGCCCCAAGTAGATCCACTGTCCTAATGACATAGGAATCACTAGCCACCAATTGGAAATAAACTGAAGAGGATGAAATAGGTCTGAGTCACAGAAGAGGCATGAAGGCTACGAAGAGGATCTAAAGAGCAGAATGTGAATTTCAGTTGTTGCTCTGTGAAGGTTTGGAGGCAGTCTAATTGTTGCTAGCAGCGAAGGAAGTCCTGATTTATTCAGTTTGGAAAGAAAGACGTTGAAGCTTGTAACTGTTCTCTGTAAATATATTATGATAAGAGATATCCGTAAGTTCTCGGAGTGGCTACTTGATTTCTTTGCAGAAGCCTGTACTCCTGCACTTACAGCTTCCAAGCTTACTGCCTTTGAGAATCACAAGAATTCTTGCAAGGCTGCCTACTTCTGTAAGTTATGTTCTAAGTTGTGTCCTGTTCATAGGGATGTGTTTGTACATTGGCCTCTTCATGTGAGCCTGGCAGCCATCACATTGAGGGGGCTAGGTGATGCTGCTACAAACCTACTCATAGTTCTAAACTCATCCAAAAATCTCATTAGAATTTCAGCTGGTGGATTCCATGCCAGTGGGATGGTGAATCCATTCTTAGTTTCAGTCCAAATTTTAAAGGACTATTTAGGTGCTCAGTGTTAGAGAAATACTTCTCCTACTTTCCTCTCTTGTCATCTGCTTCCATCAGTTGCCGCAAACTGAATGCAAAAGTAGTTTGTATTTAATAAATTCAGCAGGAGATGAGGGGAGTGGGTGGAATCTTGCCTTTCCCATGAGGCTTAGGAAGAAACAAAATGGTGCAGCATCTCCTAGCTTCTATGTTCTTCCTCATTAATGATTTTTGCCATTATGACCATGATCTGATGTTACTTGGCCACATGTGTCCTGGGTTTCAATGTGAAATGTTAGAAGCTATAAGATATTAATTAATTAAATCCCTCAGATAGCCTATCAAATTAATTAATTAATCAACTAATTAATTAGATAGATAGATAGATAGATAGATAGATAGATAGATAATCAGACAGACTCTTAATCTCATATGCCACATAGGGTTCTTGAGAAGTGAAATCTGCTTTGTGGCATATGTTTTAACATTACACCCATCCCAGCAATGTTGTTAGAACCAACAAGGACACTCTCCATGGTCTAGCTTTTGGGGAAGGAGGTTGGCTATTAATATACTATTTGTTTGTTCATTTGGATTATATACTAGTTTTCAGTATTGTTCTCCAACCATATACCATTTGGCAACTGTGATGTACTGAATTAAAGGTCTCCCACCCAGGCACTAGTCAGATTCACACCTGTTTAGGATTTCATTTGTTCCTGCTTATCTGTATTTAGTGGAGACAATCCCTGTTTTCTAGTTTGTGCTCACTGCCCATTCTGAGATGGCAAGTATTCAAGTAAGTTATCTTTTGTATGAAAAGAGTTGCCCACATTTTCATCTGTGGAATGCTGTAGGCTGTGCGACTAGTGCTGTTTAACCATTAGTTGACTTTAGGTAGACATTGGTAACTTTTTTGATATAACTCCTAGAAGCTCCAACCCTGCATGGCCACCAACCATGCTGCTTGGGTTACTGTGAAAGCTGTAATCCAAAAAAGCTGTCTTTTCAATACTTGGTTTTGTTTTATTATGTTATATTATATTATATTATATTATTTATTTATATCCCACTTTTCGGCCAACATGAGATCCAAGGTGATGAACAGTGTTTTAAGAGCACAGTACAATTAAAAATATCTTAATACAAAAGTTAAAAACAGCACTAAACATAACAAAAAGAAACATAGAGCCCTCATTAAATTCTTTATCTGCTGCAGCACACTAAGAACCAAAAGCTTCCTTAAATAAAAGACCTTTATGTGACAGCAGAATAAAACAGCAAAGAGGGGGCCAACCAGATTTCCCTGGGGAACGTAGCTCCAAAATTTGGGACCAGAAAAGAATATGTGAAATTATGTTAAGAATGCTTCTTGTAAAGGGATACACCCATTTATTTGTTTGTTTGATTGATTTGTATGCTGCTTTCTTTATAGAAATGGAATCAAAAGTGGTATTGAAGCATATTTGGAAAACAATAAGACAACAGGTTAGAAACATTAAAACAAGCTAGTTATAACCTTAAAAACACAAATTAAATATAGCTTAAAATACCTCATCATTCAAATAGGTAAAAAGGTCAGCAGATCCATTAAAATCTTGTCCTTGGTGGTCAATCAATTACCAAGGGCCTGCCTCAATAGAAATGTGTATATTTGGAAGACTTGCCCATTGTTTCACACAGCATTGCTTCTTAGAATGGGCCTAATGTTAGTTATTTCACAATGTCCCAACTCTAATTTTCTTTATAAAAGAAAGAAGATTGTTTCACTCTGTTTTCACCTCCCTCCTCCCAACAGTTCATTCCCTCTGCTTCAAACTTTGATCTGGAATCTCTGCTTTGGATCTGAGCACTGCAACTACTCTGTGGGAGGAATTGAATTTAGAAAAAAAATACCCCTCAGATGCTTTAAATAAATTAAATATAAAATCAATATCTCAGTATAGTCAGTTCTTTGCTGCCTTGTTTGATGTTAAATTCAGTTTTTTCCCCACCCTTTTCTTCCTCCAGTTTTAGATTTTGTAAATGGCTTCTGTATGGGTGCATACTTTATCAGGGGTTGATATGGGCTTGACAGGTATGCTGAGAACACAGAAACTAGGAAGACAGGCAATTTTTAAAGTGTCACTTGAAACATTTTAATTTATTTAAAATTTAGAAATATTTTATGTTCAATTGTGTTGGCATGCATTCTTTCTCTCTTCCCCACTTTGTCTTTATCTAGCTAATCATTTATCTTGGGGCTTCAAAGTTAACAAATTGTTGGTATGATTTCAACTAGCCATATAATAGTATTTAGCATATATGTTAAAATTAGCAACCTTTGCATGCTTAAACTGACTAATTGGTAGTCTGCAGACTTTCTATTTGTTTTTCTATACCCAGTCTCTTCTTGCATCATACTAACCTACAGCCATTTTCTCTCTTTTCTGGTTTCCATTAGACCATGTATTTGATTATGGGAAACTTTTGTGTGTTTTATAAAGAAGATTAAGCTTGTTCCTTTCTTGGCTAGACTCTATTTTTATTTATGTGTGTGTGTTGGAGCATGGGACTGGTTGTTGTTCAGCTCCTGCTTTGCCAGTTCATCAGTCTGCTTCGGAACCTCAGGACCCATTCAGAACCTATTCTCCCACACATTTCTAAACAGCATATAATTTTCATAGTATTCAGTTAGTACTTCTGGTGTGTTCTTTATACTAGGGAGGAATCCTTGGCAATATCTTTTCTATTAGTATTCAAAGATCATGACCTGTGGTTAAGAGAGAGATATCTTGGGAAAATGGCAACAGAAAGGCTTTACGTTTGTCCAGGAGCATCTGCTATTTCTCAAGGATTCTCTTTCTACAATAAAGTATCGGCGATTTTAAAAAAAGCTTGCTTGATTCCATGTAAAACATCCTCCTTCTCCTAAGCCAACACTGAGCTACTGCTCTTCAAGTCATCACCATATTACTTCATCCCATGAATCATTTAGAAAAATGCTTTCTATTTGCATTAAAAGGATGGATAAATTAATTTCAGAGAGTGTCCCATCATTATCTGTGTGTAAGGAAGTCCAGTTGACTCGAGTGAATTGCGAATTTCAGGAAATCGATCCAGAATTGCAACCTAGCAGGAGAAAAAGATCTTGTAACTTTACAAGTAAGCCTCAGTTAATGAAGTCAGTGTGTTCTTAGCTGAAAAATTGGTACCACAGGCAGAAATAACATGGAAATAATAGGAATAGCTCTCCCCTTCTTCATAAAAAAAAAAGGCAGTTCAACATATTTCAACAATTTTTTATTCAAAACTAACAATATGCACATGTGAAATGAAACAACAAGGCCAGGTAAGCCTGGCATAACTAAACAAAAACATTTTAAATCTTGTGGAAAAAATAAATGCAGGGATGAGTTTCTTTCACTAATCTCCCACTTTCTTATGATTTTTGGTGGGCAGATTTATAGATCTTTGCTTTTTAAAAACATGCTGGGGTTGGCTGGTGAAGCTGGCTTATTTGCTGTCCCCTTTTCTCTCTGTTTTGCTGTTCATGAATGCTCAGTAAGCAGGCAAGAGCTGTAGACAGCCACACACAGCCACAGTAGAATCAGCTAGAGCACAATCCCATTCTTTTCCAGCTCCAACTTTATTATGTTGTTTATTGCAGACATGCTGCTGCAGCCTGACACTAAAGATCTGAGTTTCTCCACTCCTCCTTTGCCATCCTTCCAGTGCTGATACTGCTAAAAACCTTCCAGCTAGACAATGAGGAAATGGCAAAGGCTGGGTGAATGTAAAAAGTCTTTGTAAAAAGGAGCTTCTTTGTCAGACGCTTTGTTAACTGAGGCATGCCTGAATTAAGGAAATAGCTGAAGCCATTTAGCCTTGGGATCCTAATCTTCTTCCTTTCAGTTTCAGTTTAATTCTGTTTCTGGACTGGTTTAGAACCATACTATAGAATGAGAATAATAAATCCCAAAATTACAACAGATACACCTCTGTTAACAAAGTAGATGCATTCCTGTGCAATACCTCTTTAACAGACAATTTGGTGCCAGAGGCAGAGATAACATGGAAAGAATAAGGAGAGGTTCTTGTACCACAGAAAAGAGCAGTTCAAAAGATTTCAGAAAACAGCAACATGCGCATGTGAAATGAAACAGCCAGGTCAGATAAGCCTTGTATAAGTAAGCAAAAACATTTTGAAGCCCCTAAAAATCACTTTCTGCTTACTACAAAATGTATCCCTGGATGATTTCTTTTTCTTTCTTTCACCAGCTCCACTTCTCTTGTGATTTTCATTTTGATGGCTGTTGAGGAATTGAGGGATTTTGGTAATGGGTCTCTCAATCAGCAGAGCATCTAGTAACTGCACAAAAACGGAAGTTGAACAGATTACCAGTCCCACTTCTATCACTCCACCCCAAACACACTTATTCTAGCTCAAAATAAACACAAACAGTTTGGTTAAAAATATAAAAGAGTTTACTCACAAAATCTTGTGCATAGTTTACACAGGTTCAGTTCTTGAAGAAAGATAAGAAATTAAGCACTCCTGTGCTTGCTGAAAGTTATCCCTGTTAGGAGATCTCAGAGCATGCCTTGAGGACAAAAGGCGAAGACAAAAGAGAGATGTAAATGGCAAGAGAACCTTCTTAAGAACAAAGAATGTGTAGGTGCTGGAGGAAGAGGGGTTAACCAAAACAAACAGGAAGTTTTCTCTAGGCTCTCTCTCTATGCCTACAATAAACATGCAAATTAACTAGCATGCAAAGGTTGCCACTCCCAACAATGGCCACATTTGCTGAGCTTTACTTTTTGACATACTTGGGGTAAGGCAGAATGATATGCTCTCCCCTTGTCCCTCTGTTTTGTTGTTCACACATGCTCAGTAAAGGATTTGGGAGCCAGTTGCTATATAGCTTGCCTGTTGTATTTATTGCAGACACACTGTAGCAAGCTGGAACTGATTGTCACTGTTTATGTAGCCTTCTTTCACCATCCCCCCCATGCTGATGCTACTAAAAAAGATCCAACTAGCCTGAGGATGATGAGGAATGGGGAGGCTGGGCAGGCATAGAAAGAGTTTGTAAAAGGGGGCTTCTTTCTCAGCAGCTTTGTTAACTGAGGTATTCCTGTATTTGGAATGTGGGCCTCTTTGTTTTTGTAAGAGTTCTTTGAAGTTTGAATGTCCTTTTCAGCCTGCATCCTTTACTGCTATTAAAGAAGGAATTTTCATTTACATGAAATCTCATATTCTCTCTTTACCTATCCTCAGGACAACAACTGGCAGTGATCAAAACATGTATGTCTTCTGAATCATACATGCTGAATGTATCAGTCCCACTACCCATTTTCCTTTTTCAAGTATATTTTAAAGGTATCTGATATGTGAAAGTGCCTGAAAGATACATTTAGCCCTAAGCTTTAATAGCATCCAAATAAGTTAAAATCCTTTCCTGTAATATTTCTTTTAGAAAAATCTCAGCAGATTATTTCAGCTAATAAACCAAAATCCATACTCTAAGTCTGAAGCAACTAAATGCTTTCGTAAAGCTTCAGCATTAAATCTTTTAATATAATTTGTAGTATGATGAATAATTAGACTTTTTTAAAAAAGCAACTCAAGCAACCCAAGCATCTGTATGAAAGGCAGAAGTATTCCAAAGGCTATTGTCCTGAGCTGATTACGCTAAAATCAAGAATTTAAACTTATTAGAAGTCCCAAGGCAGGCTCAGCTAAAAGGTTTATTCTGGGATAAATGACAGGATAGGAAATACCATATGACGTTTAACTTGTGGCTTGTAGACACATTACAAAGTAAAAATAAGGAATTAGTATATTTCTTTAACAAATGACAGAATTTACATTTTCAGGAAAAAGTTCCATAAACTGTTATAGACATTACTTTTGTGGACTATGGTGCATTTCACAAGATACATGGAGAGTTATCACCAGATACATGAACTTATATCCATACAGATATAAAGGGGTGGGATATTCAAATAGAAATGCAAAAATGCAAATGAGGAAGTCTGTGGTAGTCAAGTGGTGATATACAACAATGGGGAGAATAGCTGGAGAATGGAGTAATACCAGTGTTTTGCAGCACTGGCATGTGTGAGAAGGGGCTTAGCATGTGCACAGAGATCCACTATCCAAGAAGGTAGTGGGCTAGGATTCCCCCTTGGATGTATATATCAGTAAGTGTGCAGAGCACCATCGCATGTACACTGAATAGAGGTAGTATGGTATAGTGGTTTGAACACTGGACTATGACCCAGGAGACCAAGGTTTGATTCACTGCTCAGCCATGGAAACCCACTGGGTGAGGAGCATCACACACTCTCAGCCCCAGAAAACCCTGTAATAGGTTTACTTTAGGGTCGCCATAAATCAGAAACAACGTGAAGGCAGACAACAGCAACAGAGAAGTGGTTACTCATGCTGGTAGCACTGAGTTCCTAAAGAACTGCTATGATACTAGGGCCATTTCTGCACTACATAGTTATAGTACTATTATTCTATTTTTCAACATCCTGTGGAATCCTGAGGTTTGCAATTTAGGGAGGGGCATTTAGAATTCTCAGCCAGAGAGCTCTTTGGCCTCAGTAAACTACAAACCCCAGAATTCCACAGGATATTGAGAGTGGAATAATAGCACTATAACAGTGTAGTGTGGAAACGGCCTAGATCTGTTCTTTTCATTCATTTCCAAATGGAAAGAATCAGATGAACTGACTTACTGTGGTTCCATGGTTAATGTTTACTGAAAGTTGTGTGGTTACTGTCTATTAAAAATATAAAACATGACAGTAGAATAAACAAGAGAATATAAAACCAAGATAAAACAGAGAATACAAAGCCAAGATAAAAGCTAGGTTTTGGGTAGACTTTGTTGCTGACATCTGTGTTGGTCATGCTCCTGAGGCCATTTTTTTTTAAAGTCATGGGAAGGGACATTTATTTATTTATTGAATTTATATGCCACCTTTTCTCCCAAGGTGGGACCCATGACAGTTTCCAAAAGGTTAAAAGAATTAAAAGCATATAAACAATTAAAACAGTAAAAGACATATAAAATTATAACACAATAGATTTTAAAAATGGGCTAATAAATAAGTAAAATGCTCTCTTGCATACCTATTAAAGGTCTTCTTGATGTGAGTGAGGGAAGGACAACCTCCATTATAAAAAAGTAAAGTGAACACTTACATAGGAGTCCTACTCCCCTCCCCATCTGCTGACTTATGGTACTACCTCACCTGAAGCGTCTCTCTCTCTGTACATTTCCTAATATGTAATGTGAGCTGTGATTAGGTAAAAAATGCCGCAGTGGGAGTGGATGCTGAAACATCAATAAAAGGACTTGGCAACACCCCCTGCCTTTGTTCCGAGCCTCCCAGCACCCTGTTGCAGCAGACATTTATTTTCTTTACATTTTATACTTTTGTACTTAAATAAATCTGGTATTTAGCCTTGGAGCAAGAAACGTCAGGCCATTTGCCTGTTTCTCAGAAAAAGCTGTCGTTTTTAAGGGCGTAGAAAGTGACATTGAAATGAAATGTTTTTGGTTGCCAGCAAAAAGAGAGCAAGGAGGGGGCCAGCTTAGCCTCTTATGGAAGAGAGTACCACAGGATGGGAGCAGCCACCGAGAAGCCTCTCTCCTGTGTTCTCACCAGGTGAGCCTGGGATGGTAGCTGAACCTAGAGAAAGGGGACATGATAGCCATGTTTAAATATCTGAAGGGATGCCATGTAGAGGAGGGAGAGGGCTTGTTTTCTGCTGCTTCAGAGACCAAAACAAGGAGCAATGGATTCAAGCTGCAGGAAAGGAGATTCCACCTGAACCTCAGGAAGAACTTCCTGACAGTCAGGGCTGTCTGGCAGTGGAATACGCTGCCTCGGAGGGTAGTGGACTCTCCTTCTTGGGAGGTTTTTAAGCAGAGGCTAGATGGCCATCTGTTGGGAGTGCTTTGAGGGTGTTCCTGCATGGCAGGGGGTTGGACTGGATGGCCCGTGTCGTCTCTTCCAACTCTACATTTCTATGATTCTATGATTCTATGAAAGCCTTCCCCTGCAGATCTTAGGGCCCTAGCAGATTCAGATAGAGAGATATGTTTTTTCAAATAGCACACATTTTTACACATAACAAGATTGTGCACAGCCCTGGGCTACTCATATAAACAAACCATTGGTGCATTCATGGGGATGGGGGAAGAAAGTTGTTCACTTGACTTTTTATATAAGCTCACTAAATTTTCATTACCTTATCTGTGTAATGAAATGGTATTATCTTCATTTTTTTGAGCAATGTCACCTGGCAAAGTTCATGCATATAAAAACTGCAGAGGAACTAACTCATGATACAGAAGACGTGCACTTAGTTACACCTCTATTACAAGAGATGTGTGTGCACAAATGCGTGTCATGAAAAATTCATAGGGGGACCTAAAATTTTTTTAAAGTAATTTGGGAATGGGGTGGACTTGTCTTGGGATTTATTTATTTATTTATAGAGGTAAGTGAACATGGTAAATTTATACATCTCTATGAATGTGCAGCTAGGAGTGGGACCAACAGGCATTGGCTTCTGATCTCTGCATGCATTCCTTTAGCTTCTAAGCAGGTTTGTGTAAACTCATGCTAGAATCTCTCCTCGTAAACCTTTTGTTTTAGAATATTCCAGCCATAGAATATTCTGGTTTTTGACTGTTCCTGTTTCTGATTTCAAGTTTGCTTCAGATGATGCTGATGCTGATGATTTGCATATAGAATGATATCTTAGTATTACATAGAGTGTAGGTGATAGTATACATCACCTTAGATGGTGAAAAGGTGTGTGAAATGTTAATGTTCCGGCTGATGTTATTAAATTCTGTAATGACATTGCCTGAGGAACAAATGTGATATTACTTTAGTTCAGAGATAGGAAAGTTAGAAGTGTCACTACATTATATTTATGTGTGCATAAATTGAAGTCAGTGTGGTAACCCCATGAATTTTGTAGGGTTTTCTTCTGCAAGGAATACACAGAAGTGGTTTCCTCTTGCCTCCTCCAAAATATAACTTACATCTCTTGGTGTTTCTTAGCAGTCCTGCACCCAAATAGTAAAAAAGCCTGACTTTGCTTAGCTTTCAAGATCATATAGGATCTGGTGTTGTTGGGGTATTTATGCTTCTATATTAGGTTTATACTAAAAAACCTAATCTCAGTAGGTAAGATGGGCTTGATCATGTAAATGCTGGGGATTCATTTTTACAGTTGTTAATAATTGAATGTGACCCGATGTCAGTCTACTTTTATAGACTGACAGTGCTCCAGTTGAAAGATTTCTGAGGCACTGAAGGTCAAGAGCAGGGAAAATAATGTCTTCAGCACTCTTTTGGTCATAGTGTGTCTAGAGAGAAGCAGTAGTGGCAGGATCTTGAGGCATCTCTCTAGCTGCTTCTTTGTGATGCACCGCAAAACTGGGAGAGTGCTGCAGACCCAACACCCTGATCTGCTACACTTTGGAAACCCTTTCACAGGCTGTTAAGGTGGATTTCTTTTGGATAGTGTAGGTGGTGGTAGTGTCAACGGTAATTGCAATAATGAAGTTCCATCATCACTGTTGCATCCATCATTGTGCAAGATTTCAGCCAAGGTTTATTGGGTATGTGCCTTCAGGTGGCCTGTTGACTTCTGGTGACCCCATGAATTTCATTGGGTTTTCTTATGCAAGAATACTCAGAGGTGGCTTACTGCTGCCTTCCTCTGATTTATTGCTGTTATCTTAATTTTCCTTTCCTGGTTATAAGGCTTGGAGATGCTCCATACCTATAGCAGGATGCTAGGTTATTTAAGCCAAGGATGAATGGCGACAGCCATTCTGTCTCCTCCTTCATGTTTGGAACAGCAGCAATAGCAACAATGGGAAAAAGATGGAGGAGCAGGTAAAGGAGCTTGTTATTTAAATCTATGTATTTCTAAAAATCATAAAGAATCACCTCATCAGGTACTAAAATAAACAAAGATCCCTATAACTTATTTTTTTATTATTTTATTTTATTTCTAAAAATCACACTGGATTTTGAAATAAATACTTAGGTACTTTACATGCACACATGCATGTATGAGTCCTGAACTGGCTCTATAGTATTTTTAATCCCCATAATTAATACTGCACTAAAATCCTCTGTAATCCTCTTCCTGAAACAATGGAATTCATAATCAGAGGAATTTCATTCTTTTAAAGAAAAGCAAACTTTTCTTTTTAAAGCCTACAAGCTGGCCCAATGTTTTTAAATAGTTTGGAGGCTTATGGAGGACTTTAGGGGTTGCACTTCATCCACCTCTGCTCTAAATAGATTGTAGCTCTTCCTGTTGTCTACATTGCCTTTCATGCTTTCTGCTTTCTTTCTCTCTTTCCCACATTTCTCTCTTCTCTTTCTCTCTCTATCTGTTATCTCCCTTCCCTCTCTCCCCTCTCTCCTCTGACCTTTCCTCATTTGTTCATTCATGCCCTTTCTCTTCTTGTCCTGCAGTTTCCTTTCCACACCATGAGGCCTCATCTCTTGCTTCTTCTTTCCTTCTGTTCTTTGCTACCAGTAACACTTTGCACCACTTGCCACAACAGCTACAAAAAGCTCCAGGGACAATGGCAGGGTTGTAGTGGTACATTTTCATTTTAGTGGCACATTTCCATTGTATTGTATTCCAGGAAGGTGTTTTAAAATTATAAGGAATTTTGGGAGGGAGGGAGGGAGGGAGGGAGAAGGAAATATGGCTTATACTTTACGTATATATTCTGATGTAATTAATATCAGTGCATTGCTTCTGGTTTCTGCTGACATGTTTATTTCATATTGAAAGGGTTAACATATATAGCCTTTGCTTTTAGTAGAAAAATAGATGAAAATAAATTAGCTGCAAATGTGCCTATCTGAGGAATGCGATGTTGTCATGCTTAGTTAATGAAAAAGTTTAGGAGTCAACTTGACCGGAGAAAGAATCCCTCCCTGATTCTACCTGGTACAGAATACATCATCCTGAAGTGTTGTTTTTCTGTGCCTAGCCTTTTGATGTACCTGATTGATGTAATCCACCGGAAAGTGAAACTTATATGCTGTGTTTGAGGAAAGTGAAACTTATGCTGAGTCTATAAAATAACTGTGTAACCTTTCTTAGGCTCTTAGTTTTTAGGGAGAGATCCCGCCAACAGCCCGCGCGTAATAAATATACTCTTTTTCCTAGCTCTGAGGTCTCCGTGTCTCAGTTTTCCTGCAACAATATAGGCAGAATTCTTAAACTATGTGATTTCAATTAGATGGTTGAATTAGTGAAAGAATCTTTGATTTTTTTTAAGATGAGGTGTTAAGAAGGACTATGGCTCTAACTGTTTTGAATTCTGAGTAGTTTAAAGAGCAAATCAGCTAGGAAATCCAGACTTAACCCATGTTCTATTCTGTTCTGGTAGCACAGGATATATAAAACCACCAGTGTGCATCAGCAACTTTATTTATCTGTTACTAAAATATTTATATCCCACTCTCTATCTACTGATCTAAGAGTGCTGTATAATAAAACCAACATGGCCAGTTTTAAACAGTAATCATTGAAGGCTCTGCACCATTTACTGCTCAAATACAGAATATCTATCTTTGCTTTAAATCTGCATGCTTCTCTCAGAATGCTCTTGAACTATAACACACTCTGGAAGTATTATACTCTTTGCTTCTTATTTTCTCCTTTGTGGAAAAGAGAAAACATTATATCTGTCAAATGCACTTGGCTGAATGAAGTGTTGGAGATAAGTAGATATAGTTCAGTTTGTATTTTAGCAGCATGGATACTTCAGGAAAGCCACTTGTGCCAGATAGAGGTCCAGTAAAGTTGCCCACAGAATCGCTAAAGCTAAAGCATAAGACTATGTGTGTGAGATGGAAGATATAAACAATGATTTCCATAATGACAATGCAGTGAATAGATTTGTGCTCTCTCCTTACTACTGCAATAGTTTTCAGAGGAGTTTGACATAAATTAAAAGTAATCTGTTTATTTAAGACTGTTTCATGGAGCAAGATTTGAAATAATGTAATGTGAAGGCCTGTCCTCAAAATACAGTGGCAGTGGCTTATGACTACAGTGACCCCTCCATTTTTGTGAGGGTTTGGGGTGCAGAATCCCAAACCCTGCAATCTTTCTCTCACTTTCTTGGGCTCCCCACTTCCCTTCCTTTCTCTTCTCTTCCCTTTTTTTGCACACTGGGGCCAGAATGGGAGGAGGAGCTCTGGAGAAGAGAAGGAGGGCTTGCGGGAGCCTTCCCCACATTCCCTTGCCTATTGTCTCAGTGCTGGGGCCAGAGGGAGGGTGAGCTCCAGAGGGGAGAAGGAAGGCTTGTGCGAGCTTCCCCCATTCCCTTGCCTATTGCCTTGGTGTGCATTCACAGCACCAGGACCAGAGGCAAAGGAATTGGAGGGGGAGGTCTGGAGGGGAGGAGGAAGCCTCATGGAAGCTTCTCCCCCATTTCCTTGCCTTTTGTCCAGGCATTTGCCTGCCTTCTCCATGCCCAGCAAAATGCCTTGGAATGGGAGGAGGAGAATGGGGGAGGGGAAACACACACATGCACCTTATGAATAATCAAATTTGCAAAGGTCATACCCATGAATGTGGAGGGAGGACTATACTAGCGGCTTATTTAGAAAGTATTGGAAAGTATCTGGCAGTATTGAAGCTTTCCAGTTCTTTTTGTTTTGATCCTGCAGTTTGCATTTGAACATCTTTTAAAAAAAAAATCTGTGGTTTCCCTCCCTCTCCCTCTCTTGTGTCCTGTTCTTCTGCCTCCTCCTCCCTCTGATCATGTGTTATGTCTAATCTCAGGCAACATTTCAAAATTGACTTTCACCAATTTCTGCTGAGCCCTTTTTAATTATTATTCAGAAGTTAAAGTGCTATAGTACTTTAGCAATGTTAAACTAGTTAAGGATAATTTTGTTTTGCCGTTCACATTCGTCTTTCCCTTGGTTGGTCTCTGTTGAAGCTGTGTCCTGGAAACAATAGCTATGCTCCAATGGTGGCAGCACTTTAGCAGACTGACAAAATCAGACACATTTTGTTTTAAAAAAGACTGGATTAGTTTAAACCTGACCTGGGAAGCAGGAATGAAAATTCCTTGATAATGCTGGGAGTTCACAGGAAATACTTAAGGAATGAAGAAAATGCAATGCAAATATCCTAAGTAAAAGTGGTTTGTACAGGAACGAAACCAGGGACTTTCATAGGGTTTTTTCCTCTCATATGCAGGGGCTCTTGTTTGTATGCCTTTACTGCATAATGGTAGTTGTGGATTGTTTTCTTGTTAGATTGCCTAATTCAGTCTCAGATATTTTTAATGTAAAGTTCTGAAGTGGCAAGTCTGGGAAGGCTGTCTCTCTAGGCACCTGAAGACTGCTACGAATCAAGGAAATAAGGCTGGGATTAAGTCAAGGGATTATGTGTGCGGAAAGCAGATTCTGATTGGGAATGGGTGAGGATTATTTTTTTAAATGTTAAGTGTATGTGGGCATTTTAAATTGGGATTACAGTATACAGGGAAGAGAAGTTGGTGCCTTAAATCTCACACCATGATCCTGATAAAAATTGCTCTTTACACTGCAATTAGTAATGGTGGCCGTGGTGGGGGAGATCCCATTGATGCGTCATAGTTAGATGCAGCATCTGGAAGAGGACTTCATGATTTTTATCAGGGTTGTGTCAGAAAAGGAAAGGGACAATTTTTTCCTCTCTTTGCACTGTGGCCCAGTTCTAAACTTAACAATTTACTATTGGATGGTCATTTAAAACACATGATATGCAGGCAATTAAACATCATGGGCAGTTAAGCCATGAACTTCATGTAACAAGCAGTCTCCTTTGTTTGTCTAGTGGCAAGAAACTCCATGGGGTTCAGGGAGCCAAGAAACACAGTGATAGTTGGAAAAACAAAGGCAACAGCTATTACATGTGGCTGAAATAATGTTGGTATGGTACGAGGCACAGATCTAGGGACTGGATATCCCATCTATCATGCAATGTATCCCCTTTAGCCTGCCTGGCTGAGAGGAGCAACTATAGAGTACCACTGAGGGCAGACAGTTATGGGGTCACACTGCCACTGTATAGTTTCTCTGCTACTGGAGAGTGAAGCTGGTCCTCCAGCCCCTAACCTGGGCCTTATTCCAGTTGCATTTTCCCCAAATAGGATCTTGCCCCACAGTGCACGGCTATGTTCTGCCAAAGCTAGAAAAACTTACAGTGTTAGAATGCTCAGAAAACAACAGAAGAGAGTGGAAAAGTGAGAAGGATGTTAAAGCCAGAATGCTGGAAGAGCTTTAAGGGAAGCATCTTTTAACCCTCAGGGTCAGATGGGAGGGAAACTTCAGCTGCTGTAACTGGCAAGCCAAAAGGCCTGATATCCGTAGTTGCTCATTGGTTAACCAACAAGAAAGCCATAAAAAAGGGCATGGGTGGGAAGAAGATGAGTGAGCTTGGGGGAAAAGATGGTGGCTTCCTTGCCACCCCATGATGGGTTCCATCATGCTGCATGCTGCAAATGGGTTTTCCTTGAAAGTCAGGGACTATGTTTCATGTGTCCTACCTATGTACTTTTGTAGGATCATTGGCCATACTATCCATTTTTCATCAAGAAAACAAAACAAAACATTCACCCACAGTGGTCAAGCTAACCAAACAACAGCTACTACAATTACCCAGGCTATTTGGCAAGCATCTAGTTGGTAGTCCTGACTAGAGTAGACCCACTGAATCAATAGTATTTACATATGTGTTGGCTCACCATTCAACAGTAGATTCAATGGGTCCATTCTAGTTGGGATTATCAATATATATAATATATATTTTTATATAAAATCAAGGAAAAAGAATCCAAAAGAGAATACACTGTTTTAGTAGTTCTAGCAGTTCTAATAAGAGTAGTGGGTTTCAAACTTTAGTTGCCTAGATGTTTTGGACTTACCTCCCAGAATCTGTCATCAGTGGCCATACTTGCAGAGGCTTCTGGACAAGGCCAAATTAAGGTTTTCTTGGGCCCTAGGGACTCTTGTATTTGACTCCCTATCTTGCCTCGACATACCACTAAAGATGTTTCATAGGCCCTAAATTTTTTGTAGGCTGTAAGCACTGTGCAAAAGTGCCTAATGGAAAAGGCAGCCCTGCTTCTGGGAGCTGAAGTACATAACAGTTACAGGGTTAAAAATTAAGAAACTTTGCTTTAGAGTAATGTTTTTAGAAATTTGGGGTTTTTGAAGAGAAAATGTCGTGGTTTGGCAGTGATGGTGGTGAACTGTGCACATTTTTGCAGATATATTATGTGCTGTACTACTTGTTTTCCCTTGGATATTTTTGTAAAGCTCTATTAGAAACCACAACATTTTCAAAAAAGTGGATGCCAAATTCTGAAGTTTTCGGCATTTTCTTGGAGGTCTGCATTCAAAGGTATGACAACACTACTGAATACAAATTTTCATGAGAAATTTGCATCTTTGGCAGAGATGATCTTCTGCAGAGAAAGTCTGTATTAATCTTTCCCATATATGAATACCACTTCTTTGGACTTGAGGGCTTGATATGTGTGCATGTGAATGTGTGAAATGTTTGTGAACCAGTCCTTACAGGATTTAATTGTAATTTTCACCTCTTGCCCGTTTCTTCTCACTTTCACCTCTACAGATGTGGAGTGATTCTAGTCTTCTCTGCTGTAGTATTTTTCTAATGTTGTGATGTAAGCAAATTGGATAAATCCACCCCAGTTATCTCATCCAGGTTCAAAACTACATTCAGCTTTGCTACTGAGTGATAGAACACTAAGCTGATTTTTACCAGCTTGTTGCCGTTGGCTTAATCTGTTTATCTTTCATTTCATACCTTCTCTGCTTCTCAAGAACTAGGTGATGAGAGTCATAGGATCACAGAGCTGCCGAGATTGAAAATAGTTTAAAAGTTATCTATTGAAAGATGCAGGAAATCTGCTGGAAAATAGGTGTGAGGGCTGGGCAACATTGCATACCATTGCATATTCTTCAGCTTCAGGGCAGTTCCTTGAGTGTGTTTCTGCTGCTTATTATTTTTTCTGTGAATGTATCACATGGGCAGAGACAATCATGTGTGAATGTGACACAGTTAGTATGGATGACCCTATTCTATATTAAAAATATAAGGAATACTCTCTTGATATATACCTAAGCAACTAAGAATATGTCCAGTAGACACCATAGACAAACCTCTTATGTACTTGTAATGATCACAATACTCAAAATGTACAAACATCTGTTCATGGTAGGAAGTTCATGGTAGGAAGGCACTTAAGTTATATACATTTCTCATATTATGTATGATAAAATAAATTTTGATTCCCAAAATGCCATTCAATCACACTGTATGCTGTATGATCAAATTCTTGTTATTCTATATACATATCTGAATTATATTTTCTGCATCTTATTTTAAGTGCATTGATATCAGCTGATTTATTAATTTTATATAGACACTGCACATTTTAATTTCACAGTAGGGTCACTGGAGGAAAATCTAGACCTTTTGAGGGCCTGCTGTGAACAATCTCCCTGGCACTTTGCAATAAAATCACTCAGATCCACTCTGAGTGGATGCCATGATTGATACAGATCCTGTGAATGTAACTCTGGCCTCTGCTTGTCCAGTGATAATGGATACTTTCAATCTGTACAGCCCAAGGATGTGGACAGGATCCTTGAGAGCCACCACATGTGTGTTAGATCCTTGCCCTTTCTGGCTTATTAAAAATGCTAGAGGGGGACTGGCTGAGTGGGTAGAGGGTGTGATTAATGCCTCCCTGAGATAAGGTAAAGTTCCAGCTTGTTTCAAGGAGGCTGTTATAAAACAACTACTAAAAAAGCCATCCCTTGATCTCACTATTTTGGATAATTACCAGCCTGTCTCTAATATTTCATTTCTGGGCAAGTTTCTCGAGCGTGTGGTGGCCTCTCAGCTCCAGGGGTTTCTGGATGAAATGGATTTACTAGATCCATTTCAATCTAGTTTCAGGCCTGGTTATGGGACTGAGATGGCTTTGGTCACCTTAGTGGATGACCTACATCAGGAACTAGACAGCGGGATTGTGTCCCTATTGGTTCTGCTGGACCTCTCAGTGGCTTTCGATACCATCGACCATGGTATCTTTCTGGGTCTCCTTGCGGGGATGGGACTTGGGGGCATTGTTTTACAGTGGCTCCATTCTTTCCTGGAGGGCAGAACCCAGAAGGTGGTGCTGGGGGATTCCTGTTTGAGCTCCTGCCCTTTGGCTTGTGGGGTCCTCAGAGTTCAGTCTTGTCCCCCATGCTATTTAACATCAACATGAAACTGCTGGGAGAGACTGTCTGGAGTTTTGGGCTTCAGTGTCATCAGTACGCGGATGACACCCAACTTTATTATTCCTTTCCACCACAAGCCAAGGAAGCTGGTTTGGTCCTAAACCAGTGCCTGACATCAGTAATGGACTGGATGAGGGCAAACAAATTGAAACTTAATCCAGACAGGACAGAGGTGCTCCTGGTCAATAGAAAGGCAGATCAGGAAACAGGGATTCAGCCTGTGTTAGATGGGATTACACTCCCTTTGAAGACGCAAGTTCACAGCTTGGGAGTGTTCCTGGATTCAACTCTGAGCCTGGAAGCTCAAGTCTCAGCAGTAGCCAGGAGTGCATTTGCACAATTAAGGCTTGTGCGCCAGCTGCGCCTGTTCCTTGAGACATCAGACCTGGCCATGGTGACACATGCCTTGGTTACATCCTGGTTGGATTATTGTAACACACTCTATGTGGGGATGCCTTTGAAGGTGCTCGGAAACTCCAGCTGGTCCAAAGAGCTGCAGCCAGGTTGTTAACTGGAGCTGGTTACAGGGAGTATACAACACCCCTGCTGCAACAGCTCCACTGGCTGCCAATCTGTTTCTGGGCACAATTCAAAGTGCTGGTGATGACCTTTAAAGCCCTACATGGCTCAGGTCTAGGTTATTTGAAGGACCATATCCTCCCCTACGAACTGGCCTAGGCATTGAGATCTGCGAGAGAGGCCTTTCTCTCTGTCCCACCACCCTCACAGGTGTATTTGTGGCTGTCCCCAGGCTCTGGAACTCCCTGCCGAAAGAGGTCAGGCTGGCACCGTCCCTGCCTACCTTCAGGAAACGGTTAAGGACACTCCTATTCCAGCAGGCACTTAATATGTAATTTGTATAAAGAATGGTGCTGGTTATGTTAATTGATTTTTATTAACTTTTTGTATGTTGTTGTAATGTATTTTAACGTTGTTTTAATCATTATTGCTGTTTAATCTGTGTTTTAACTTTTGTATATTACAGTTTTTAATTATGCTTTTTTAAGTTTGTAAGCTACTTTGAGTCCTGTTGGGGAGAAAAGTGGGATAGAAATAAAGATAATAATAATAACTCGCCAGCTGCAGTTGACATTTCATTATTATTTGTTTTGTTTACTTTTCAAGTCACATAGAGTGAGATTCTTCATATTTTAGCTTGGTTGTCTTTTACAATCCATTTCAGTATCATATATGAGGGTGTAGTGTCATTATCCTTTGTCTAACTTTTGATTAGTTTATACATATTTTTTGTGAATTCATTTGAAACCTGACATGCTTCAGCTGAGTCTAATTTTCATTCCATTTACAGTAGATCCATTGCACTGTGTGGAACTTGTTAGGCACAACGGAACTAAGTCCCATTGATTTAAGTGGATATACTGTAGCTATGAGAACCAGTGTGGTGTAGGGTCTCAGTGTTATATGTATACCAGTGATCTAGCAATTACCTAAGGCATAAAATAACATGGTCTGGCCATTCCAGGAACCTTCATATGGAGCAGGTGGCCAGCACCTTAGCTGGGATGGACCACAAAGTGACACTTATCTCTTGTCTCATACCACTATGAGTAGCAGCTTTGTAGATGATTTCTACTAGAATTATGATGGGTGGGGTGATTTTTTTTTTTAAAAAAGAAATTAAAAATGGACATTAAATAATTTCACATATAGTTTGGTCCTTAAAATGTTTCCCAAAGGCAGGAAAGTGAGACTGAGATGTATCTTTTTTGGCAACACATTCCCTAAGGGTTGGCATCAGGCCCTGATTCATGATTTAACTATACTAGTCGAACGAATCCAAAGCACAGCTTCCATTAAAGTTCTGTGTACCCCATCAAGGTATATATACCTGTATGGTTCATAGCATTGGTAACTTCTAAGACCTCTCTTCATGGACAGCTTTGTATAGACTACGTTGCAATAATTAGTTCTATTGGTTACAAAACATGTGTAGCCATACTGTCTTTAACCTGCGTTTTTACCTTCTTTTTATTCTGTATCCCCCCCCTTTTTAACCTGTGCTAGTCTATGACTATAATAAAGATTCTCCTCCTCTTCTTCTTCCTCTTCCTCCTCTTCTTCTCCTCCTTCTTCTTCTGTGCAACCATTGTCAGAGCTGAAATGTTAATTAACAATTATCTGACCCTTCAGATGTTGCTGAATGCCAATTCCCACAACATCTAGACAGTCTGGACAGCAGAGTGATAGTTCATCAGAATCTGGAAGGCCAGAGGTTCATATTTTTGAGTTGTCAGTTGATAGGCAGATATCAAATATCCTCCAGAATAAACAGTGGCCATTGTGTAGGAACTTTGATTCAAACTCCATGGTTTATTCCAATATGTTATGCAAAACAATGCATGTGTCATGTGCAAAAATCAAGATGTTGGTAGGAATGGGGGATTCTTTATTTAGGCAATGTGCTTGTGAAGATTTGAGGCAAAAAAAAAAAAAGAAAAGGAAAAAAACAGAGTAGTCGTCATGGAAGACTTCTGTTGCTTGTGCTTTGTCTAGAACAGGGATGGGAATCAGACAGCCCTCCAGATACTGTTGCATTGCATGTCACAGAAGCTCTAGCTGGCATAGCTAATGGTAGGAATGCTGGGAGTTACAACAATATCTGGAGGGCTGCAAGATTCCCAGTCCTACTCTAGAAGGTCTGTAAAATTTCAAGTACACATTTTGTTTTGGAAGGAAAAAAAAAGAGTTCAGATTTCAGGAAAGTGATTCCAGCAGGATTTTCTAAATGTGAAGAACAAAACCAAGCTTTTAATTTGTCTCTCATGAGATCTATTCTTCCCCCACGAGGTTTGTTGCTGACAGCAGCTGCATAGAAAAATCTGGGCACGGGCTCAAAACACAGAAAACCAGAAGCAAGTCTTGTAATTTTAGTGATCAGAACAAAGTGGGATTATAGGTTTTATTCTGTGATTTCAGTTCCTTAGTAACTGCCATGTGGGTAACTATCAGGTAGGCACACAGTTATTCTAATGCAAATAGAGTCCGTGTGCAATCCAGAGCAATTTTGATGTTAAATTAATGATCCCAAGCAGCATTGGCCACCTGCAGTATGTGACACAACAGGTGTCCAAAGACAGGGGGTGATGTAGTTAATTCTGAAATGTAGAGACAAATTGATCTGTAAGTGGTGGGGTGGTGTAGAACAGAATGCTTTAAGTGTACGCATTGGATGATGTTTATATTTTGAATTACAATTTGATATTTGTAATAGGAGAGAAAAATTAATCACATTTAAAAAGTCATGGGGAGTGGGAAGTCATACACATTTAATTTGGTAATAAGACTCATGTTGTAACATCTTCCCCTTTCTAGCTTTTAAATCAAGGAACTGAAGATTGATCTTGGTGCAGCTTATGACTCAATCTGATTGACAATGGTGGCTGGCTGGGACCTATAATGTCTGTGGGGCACTTAATCTGTTCGATTTTCTTTTTGTTGGAACTTCAGAGGAGTTATCCAAGGCACTTATGTGGAAGACAGTTGGAACTCATTTAAAGCCCAGTCTAAGACCTGGAGCCAGTTCACTGCTCCAGGGAAAGTGGAGTCACTAGTCTTGATTACCTGTCACTTCATGTAAATTAGAAGACAAAGAGGATCTATGGCAACCAAGAAAGAAAAACATAGAGGAAAAAGGTTATGACAATGAACAAATAAATGCATTTGGCTTTGAAAACAGGGATGAAAGAACAGAATAATTATCCTTTTGGTAGCAGAATTTTAAAATGGCTGAGACTTAGGCCTAGAGTTGGCGTCACTGGATACTTCCCTTGGCACCTGCTGAGGCTCCATGCCATCCTGGTTTCTCTGAGGGATAAGAAGAGTCATTTGTGGAGTTTTGCTTAGTTGCCCATGTAACTTGACCAGTTTTGAGTAGTATGTGTCTTGAATGGGAGTGTCATTTACTGCTTTGCCTCTGGCAGCAAAATATCTTGGGCTTGCTACAACTCCTTGCTGTTCTTTTAATAGTTGATTGATTGTTGTGTGCTTTAGGAAGTTGGTTTTAGGTGGATTGGTGGGTGGGGAGGATTGAGTATGTTTTTTAATGTTTTTAATGTATTAATGTATTTAATGTTGTTCGCCGCCTTGATCCATGTGGAGAGGCGGGATAGAAATAATAATAATAATAATAATAATAATAATAATAATAATAATAATAATAATAAAAAAACAAGTTTTTGTGTATGTGAATTTTTCTGTGAAACAGGCATGGTTCTTCTACTCTACCTCTTTATCCAAGGGACTAAGGGTTCTTTGTTGTTTTGAAAGTCTGTTTCAATTAGGAGTTCCTGATAGACCATCTTCTGGTTATTTGAGATTCCCACTCATAGCCAAGCTAGCATCATCACTCCCCTTAAGATTCAAGATATTTGGTCATGGGTTAGTAAACATGCAGCTTTCTAGTCTTTTTAGGCTGTTTTATAAAGATAATCCATTTAATATATGCACCATTCCATTCCCCTTGGGAAGGATTATAGATACCATAGAAAGTATATAGCCTAAACATATTCTTAAATATATATAATCTATTAAGGAATGGAGGCATTTGTTACATCTCTCTGACCATCTGTATCACTTAATAAGCATCTCTATCCATTCATCTGTACAGGAATTTAACACCTCATGCAGGCATTGCAATACACTGTAGTATTTAGTTACCCTAGCTACAACCAACATTATAGCAGATAAGGAATATGTCCTGTATAGCCTAATTCACTATCAAGAGAGGAAGATCTCTCTTGATAGATCTTTTTAAACTAGGGGTTTCAGTCTAGGAGACAGACTGAGAGGCTGTTGTCGGGGCACAGCCTTTGGAAACAATGGTTGCTTGTCCTCTATCTCTCTGAACTTGGCTTTTTTTTGTAGTATCTTGCCTCTCCTTTCAGTTCATCAGCCTATTATAAGAGCCTACCTAGAAAAGCTCATGAATGGATGGTCACTGCTTTCAAATTTTGGCTCTCTCTCTGGGTTTTCTTATTTGGTAACTATATTTATTTATTGCGTGACTATACTTTTTCAACTGTGCCCAGTCTAAACTGCCTCCTTATCTTCTTATTTATTTCTTAGCTGGCTGGCAGTAATCCAGTCTGTAAGTCCCTATACCCAAACATTTCTCTAATTAAATATAATCTGGAAGCTTTATTCCTCACACTGAATATTTGGAGGTTGTTTGATATTTTTAACCAGTGTACAATATTTCAACAATAAAAATTTGAAACAATAAAACTTTTTAATAACTATTAATAATCTATTTCAGGGCCTGAAAGCAAATAAATAAAAAACCCAACAAACATATGAAAAATATAATTTAGACTGTAACATACTAACAAAATTCCCAAGTACAAATAGTGCTCAAAAATTGTGGATAAGCCCTTGTGTTCATGTGAAGCAAAGATAAAATTGCTGAAATGTTTTGTTCTTACATGTTAGAATTTAATAAGCAAAGATTTACATCCATAGTGAAAAAGAAGCTGTCAGCCAGTCACTGGTCTGGATGCATGAAGCTGCAGAAACAAATGTATTCTTCCGTCACTCTCAAATAGCACATCAGCTTCTGTATTGAGGAAGGGCATCATAAGAAACAGAATTTAGAGGCACATATTCCAAGACATTTGCAAATACCATCCCATACTGTTCCTGTATCTTATTTGCATGTATATAAAATGACTAAGGTTTTCTTCTTTTGTTAGATTTTCTTCTTGAATCTTATTTGGTTGAAAAGTAGACAGCTAACATTAGAAAGATTATGTGCTGTATGAGATGGGAAGAGTTTTTATTATGGAAAAGCAGTTAGATGTATCCATCTAATTAATATATTATTTTCTATAGGCACCATTTTTTTCTACTGTCATTATTTTTGTTACAATTTTGTGAAAAAGCAGGGCACATTATCTTTCAGAAGCCAGGAAGTGACCTCCAACTGGGAAGGGCTTGGGATGTAATTTTCTAAACTTAAGAAAAAAATTAATTGCAGCTTTAGTACTAAGTATTTAGTTGCTGCAACAAGTTGATAAAAGTTAACTGTTTACTCTCATAATTCCTTGAAAGTTACTTCTAGTTGCTATAAAAAAACCCATGAAAGCCTCAATTGGCCTCAGTTCCTTTCATCTATTGCAGAGCCAATACCCACATCAGAGTATAGTAGGCATAATTTTTCAGCCAACATTTCACTCATGAAATATAATATCTCCACCTTTGAGAAAGATTGCCCACATAACTATAAAAGTAACTAGAAGTTACAGTTATACCATGAAAGGAATGAAGTTATACCTGTTAAGTTACAATCACAATATGGTGCAGTTGTAGGTATGCTGTTAGGGAAAGGCACTAATCACAACATGTCATTTTAATTCCAGACTCTGAAATGGCTACAATTTTCTTCTTTTGTTAGATGATTTTTTGCATCTCATTTGGTTAAAAAGAAGACAGCAGACAAATGCTATGAGATGGGAGGAATTTTTATAATGGAAAAGCAGTTAGATGTAACAATTTGATTAATATTTTGTTTTGTACAATCAGTAATTTTATTATCATTATTATTATTATTATTATTATTATTATTATTATTATTATTTATTGTATCGCGCCTCTCCATATGGATCGAGGCGGCAAACAACGTACAAATAGCATGTATTTCTATATTTTATTATGTTAGTTGTACTTTTGTCAGAAGCTGGGGCAGGTTACCATTTAGGAAGCAGAAACTGACCTGTGAGATAAGGTAATGCAATGGCTTTCACTTTAAAAATCCACATAGTTAAATAAAAAAGAACAAAGAAATTTGAATGAAAGAGTCCTTTAAAATAAAAGAGGAATAAAAGATAAACAGCTTCATCATTAATCAAGTGATGAGCCACTTCATTCTTGTTAAAAATGCAATTAAAAATCTTTAATTGCAATTATGAAAACATGTGTGATTCCATTTAGATTTTGGGAGATAAAATAATATGTGTTGTATATATGTACCTTTCTCCGCATAACCAAGTTAAGCAAAAGTTCCATTTCTTGAACTCTAAAACTTGTGGTCTTTGTCATAAAGAGGCATATTGCTTAGAATCACCTTTACTGGAATACATAATTATTTCATGAAGTGAAACACATTTGAATGCCAGTCGTACCCGATGAAGAAGTCAGATGTAATTAAGATGATAATTATTGATGCAGTCACTCCTAAGTGTCCTAAATATACACAGAAATTTTCCCACTGTTTGCAATTCTTTTGCATATATTTAACTCTTGTGCACCAAGATAGGACATTTTAGTTCACCATGGTCAAATAAACACAGCTCAGTTGAAATGCAGAGTACTATTTTGATACCTCAGAAATCCTTAATTTCCTCGTGAAGTTGATCTGTCCATTAAAATGTTGTCTATGCTTGCTTCTTTTTATTTATTAAGGGGATATTTTTGATAATTTTTCAAATAGTCATCAAACAGTGTAAATGGCAATACATGAAATAGAAAAAAAATCATTTTTGGGCATAGCTCTTCCGTGCTGTTCACAAGATCTCCCCTTTGTTGAAGAGGCAGACATTCAGATAGTTAGAACTACAGAAAGCCTATGAAGTATATCATTGGTTATTTGGGATAATTCTGCTCTTCTTGCAAAACCAAAACTTTACATTAAAGAAGGGCCTACACATGGCTCACTTAGGAAGCCTCACCAGTTTCCATAAAACTTATGTAAATAGATTAAGATATACATATACAATTCTTTCTCTCAGTGTTTAGTTAACTCCCCAGCAACAGTTTTTTTTAAATCATTCCCATAAATAATTCACATGCCAATCAGTGTTAAAAGTGCAGATCAGGGCCAGGACAAACCCACCCACCTGCCCATCCTAATCCTATTTTCTATATTTACAGTAGGCTTCTTTTCTTTTTCTTTTTCACTTTTTGAAAGCAGGATTCCATACTATACACTGCTTTTCTAATTTTGCAGGGCTCAAAACAGTTTTCCATATGGCATGTGCTATTGTAATTGTTGTTAGCTGGTGTCAAGTTGGCTTCTGCTTATGGTGGCCATATACATGAGGGACCTTCGAGAGCCCAGTCATCAACTGCCATGCTCAGGTTTTGTAAACTCATGACTGTGATCAATCCACCTGTACTGTGATCTTCCTCTTTTCCTGTCGGGTTCCATTTTTGCTAGCATTTTTCCATTTTTCCTTTTTTAAAAATATTTTTATTAACACATAATTTAAGTACATAAAAACACTTAAGGAAATATAAAAACAAGCAAAAACAAACAAACAAAAATGACACACAACAGTTATCTAAAACAAACAACACACAAAAACCTCTACCTAACCTAAAAGGCAAAGAATTTTTGATTCTTCTCTGTTTCCTACTTTTGCATACCAATTGCTTATGATTATTAACATGTCCTTTCTTCCCATGTGATCAATTTCCTCTTGGATGCCAGCACAGCATCCTTCTGTTTCTTGCTCTTCTGCCTCTGTTGATGAAGCATAAACATGGATTATAGTTACACTGGTAGCTTCCCCTGTTGTGTTTCCCACATTCCATGTTCCTTTTATATGTGTTGTGCAGTTCGGTCTTGATTTTCGTATCTGAGCATGTCAGCAACAGACTCCATTTCAGCACAACGATGGTCCATTGCTTCATTTTATTGCAGCCCCAGCAGGGAAAGGAGCACTCCGGGAATGCTCCCCTTTGCACCTTGCCAGGTCGCTACAGAAGGGAGCACGCTGGGTGCCTCTTCTCTTCTGCAGCACTTGCATTGCTGTGCTGGAGAGGGAAGCATTGCCAGCATGCTTCCGCCCTTCTGCACAGCTGGCTGCACAGTGGTAGATGTAAAATGGATTTTTTCCATTTTTCAAATACTGTGCATGTGTGATGTACAGGGACAAGATGTGTGACAATGTTGTGCAGAAGCATGACCCGTGGAGTGCTGCCATTGTGTACAGCTGCGGGGCAGCCATGCCATGCAGAAAGGGCCTGAATGTTCTTTTGACTTGAGTCTAGTTGCATAATGAGATGCAACATTATTCATACTTGTCCTTTGCTCTGCCCCAATAGCTGGTTGAGTGACTTCCCACCTGAAAGTTTCATCTCTTAGAATTATCTCTTGTTTCATTTTTGCTTGTTTCATCATAGAGTCTTCAAGTTAAAAGATGTGTGCTATGTCTTTTAAAAAATGATATATTCAAGGGAAAAGGCATGTACTGTTATAACTGAAGCCCCTGTCAGAGCTGCTGATGACGAGCAGCAGCTGTTAGTCCCTGTGGCTCTGGCTGGAGATGACTCCTGCAGCTCAAGAGCTCCCCCTGCTGCCATGGACCAAGCAGGTGCGGACGTCCCTCTGCCTGCTCCTTTAGGGCAACAGGGATCTGATTCTGTGCCTGCTCCTTTGGAGCAACAGAGATCTGATTCTAAAGAGGCTCTGGAGCCTGGTTCAATAAACCCCCAATCAAGGCAGAGACTCAAGAGGGCTGTGCAAATGGAGGCTTCCTTGGCTAAGTTTAAGACCGGACATACCTGTGCCTGGGGCTATATAACTGCCTGCCTGGAAGGTTCCCTTTGCTTGTGGCAAACTTCTTACAAGCCTTCCTCTTGCCTGTACCTTGCTCCCAGCACCCAGTTCCTGCTACCTTGAATTGATCTCTGGACTCTTGACCCTTGGCTTTGGAACTCTGACTACGGCTTCGCTTGGTGTTCTGGTAAATGAACTTCCTTGAGTAAGTGCTTGCTTGTCTCCTTCCGGCTGGATTTTGTTGGCTCTCCTGCTCTCTTCTCTGGGCTGGCTTGCTGCCCAGGTCTCTGACCTTGACATGTACTATTTGAGAGACAGAAGTCTCCTGGTTATTTGCATGACTTGTTAGGTTCTGGTTATTGCTTCTCTTTTGACTAAATACTCAGGAGATACACTCAGTATGGTAGATACAATTGATCCCTTAATGGTAGATGATCCAATTGACCTTGGAGTATGTTGCAGTAGGTCTTTTCTGGAGGGAATTATAGTTCTCTTAAAGGGAGTCTTTCAGTTATGTATTTTAGGTAATGTTGGACCCAAACTTATTGTCCTCCTTTCAAATGTCAATGTAAAATGTGAATTTAGCCATTGTGATATGTACACTGGTGACCCCTAAATGAAATCTGTAAATTACTGCAGTTTAGATTATTGTCACAAACATTATCCAAGAATAAATCCCATCGAAACAAATGGTAAACCATTGGTTGAAATGTAAATTATTGGTTGAAATGTAAAGTTGAGGCTTTCACAGCTGGAATCCATAGGTTGTTGTGGGTTTTCTGGGTTTTGAGGCCATGTGCTATCAGTATTTTCTCCTGACATTTCACCTGCATCTGTAGCTGGCATCTTCAGATCTTCTGAAGATGCCAGCCACAGATGCAGGTGAAACGTCAGGAGAAAATACTAATAGAACACGGCCTCAAAACCTGGAAAACCCACAACAACTTCTTGGTTGAAAATCAATTCTCATTTCAGTGCTTTCAATGGTAATTAAGCAGGATCAACCTTTGCTAGATTTTCTCCACTTGTTTTTTTTAAAAATTTTTGAGTGGACTGATACTTGTGAATGTATGTATAGCTCTTGTACCTGCAGAACTCTATAAAACTATAACATCAGTGATGTATTCATCATTGATTTCTTCACAATAATGCTAAATTTGCATGACATTCTGATTCAGTGATATTAAAAACTGGGTGAACAGAATATATCAGCATTCTACGTTTTCAAGTTCCTATTGTGATTGAAAGAATAATTCATTTAGAATGTCAGCAAGTGAATGATGTGCCCTTACTTACCTCTTCTCTCTCTCTCTTTCTTTTATTATTTCAGGCTGGGTTTCCCTATGATGATCATGACCTGTATCATTGGAATGTGCTATCTTCTTGTTGCTCATGTCGTTCTGGGTTGGACCTAAGAATGTGTCTATTGATACCGAAGACAAAATTCAATTTCTTTCCCTTTCAGTCTCTATTGTATTATTAAAATGTATAAAAACGACAAGCAATTTGAACAAAAGAAATCCTCAACACTCCGGTTCAGTTCTCTGTTATAAGCATGGGAATTCTTCTCTGCCTGTGGCCAAGATCCTGCTCAGCAGCTGTGTGGCATAGAATTATGCAAGTATAGTTGTGCAGGTATTAGGATGAATAGCACCATTGTGCAAAAACTGTGGCAGGTGCATATGGGGCTTTGTCTAGTAGCAAGATTGTTGGACTGCACTGAGAACTGCCCTTGTGCAACAGCCTAAAAGCACAACCACTTGTGTAGTGGTATTTTGCAACCACAAGCCACCAACAGGATTCTGTTTCTTGTGTGATGTTTCTGTTCATTTCAGCAGAGAAAGTCCATTTTCTTTACTTACTGAAATAACCAGGGATCACTGTAACCAGGGATCACTGTGAATGCAGTTTAATTACTGGCAGCTAAATCACTGGGACATATGATCCAAAGAACCACATAGTGCAATTTTTTGATGGGTTGTATTATTTTGGATTACAGGAGGAGAAATTATCATTTGAGTGCTATATACTTTAGAAGCTAGCTTATTAAAGCAAAAATTAGATTAGAATCCATCTCTTTGATATATTAAATTTTGTGTGTACAGCAGACTAAACAGGTACAGCTGAGTAAAAGTGATGCTATGTGATTGTTTGGATAAGGTGCCGTAGCCTCTGTCAATGTCCATATGTTCTTTCACCAGCCTACTTAACTGAATATTGTGATTTAGGCTTCCAAGTGGTCTTGCTAAGATATTGATCAAGACTGAGCCAATTTTTTTCCAGGTGTACTTTTTGGTTCAAAACTAGTAATTTTGCTGAGGGTGACATTTCCTGTAGGCTGTTTTATTCCTCTTTTGTTGATGGTTTACTGGACTTTAACTATTTCATCTTTCTGTGAGATCCCAGACAATCATAGATCACACTTTGACATCACATTACTAAGTATGATTTGGAAGTCCATATTGTGGTAGTATCTTTATTAAGTCAACTATAAAGGCACAGAAGTCCCAGTTTCTATGTGCCCTTCTCATTGGCTATAATATGGACTTCACAACTTGATTTTTTTCTCACACAGGTATTGGCTATTTGCAGACATCATCAACCAAAAATGAAGCCCATTAAGAGTGAGGCAGAGGTCTTGTGGGCAATCAGGTATCACTCTAACAAAATCAATACTTATGCAATATCCTCTTGAAATGAGCCCCCCAAGGAGGGAGGATTCTTTTAATTCTGACAAAGATTTTTGTAAAAAGGTGCCCATGTTTGGCTCAACTATTGTGAATATTTAAATACATGCTAATTGAAACATTAATATAACAAGGGAATATATTTCTTGTCCTGAAAGCATGTATTGATATGGTTTGCATGAAAAGGTGAAAAACCTGCTTTCTAATGGCAAATATTCAGTAATTTCTCAGTGGGGCCTCCTTTATCTTTCTCAATATATTTAGCTATTTATATTAAAGCACCTGATATTCAGCCTCTGCTTGCAGTAGTGGGTAGATAAATACTCAAGCTATGCCTAATGAAAGAAACATCATTGTCTTTTCTTAAAACAAACCTATTCAAAGGAGGACTTGAAATGGAAACAATTATCCTTTTTAATCTGGCTCACAGGTTTCTACAAATAAATATTTCCTGGGAAATGCAAATGATTACTCTACACTTAGATAGGTTTAGATAAATAAAATGAGGGATGTTTTGGATAATTAGTCTCTCAGATAAATATCAGAGCTATTTACTTAACTCAACATGGAGGATAAAGCGATTTCAATATTTTTGTCTATCAAGGACACGTACACACACTTGTCTTTGCTGTTGTTAATCATGGTAGATGAAGAATGAGAAAGATAAATTAATTTTTCACTTTATCGGTGTATTCATACAGGAAATGCAATCACAAATACAGAACTCGTGTCTGTGTGTGTTGTGTGTGTGTGAGACAGAGGAGGGGAGCGTAAGTGTGAGCGAAACAGACAGAGCATTATAGAGAGAGTGAGTACAGCTTGCAAAAGGTTGTGCTCTTACAAGTACTTCTTGGAATTCAGGAAGTGTTGGCTTTTCTTTTGCCATGATGTAAGGAACCAGTTGGTACTTCAGTAGTTCCAACTCACCACAGAATAATCTATCATTGCCTTAAAATGCACTGTGCCTCTTCAGCCGCAACATAGTCAAAATAAACCACTACTTTGCCTTTATGTGCAAGCATATTGCACTTCTTATGTAGCTGTTCTATCACTTGTACCATAAGTTGAAAACATAAGATGTCTGCCTCTTAAAGGCAAAGAATGCACTATCATGGTTTCAGCTACTGAGAATTCCATTTATTATTCCATTTTATGTTTGTTAAACCATTAAACAAGTGAGACACCTCCAGATAGAACTTAAATACTTCTGTCCACTAGTATCTTTTACTACAATGTTGTACCAAATACTTAGTAGCTGTTAGAACAGATCAGGTAATTTACTATGGTTGGATTTAGATTTAGTCATACAGAGACTTATGCTAATCTGAAAGACATAGCCATGATTTCAACAGTGAAATCATAACTAAAAATGATAAAGAATGGATCCAATTCACTGTGTGTGAATTTTTTCTATTATGATTTCATCTAGTTGTTCATTTTGTTCCTAGATTCTTAGACTGACTGAAAACATGATTCACCCTTGTAACCTAACTGACCAAAATATTTTATTGGACCTGACACCATTCAGTGCTTTTAAAATGTGGAATATTCTATTTCTAGGTAATTAAAAATGAAACAACAACAACAACAAAAAAAAAAAAACGGAACCTAGTGGAGATACAATCAGTATTACTTTACACTGCCCCCTTTCAGGTAGTGGGCAACACCCATCTATAGGTGGCATATGAGTGCCACTCCTCTTCTTGTGGGCCCAGGACTCATGTAAACGTAATTATTTTCGTGCTGAACAGGTTGAATTGCATACTTTATTTTTGAATTTGTCGTTTTTGTAGCTATTTCTTCAGAACTAGAAGTGAACTTTTGGTCAAATAAAACACATACTCACATACACACAGTTTTGGTGGGTGTGCAATGTAAAGCTGGGGCCCTTTCACATTATACAATTATAGTGCTATGATTCCACTTTAATTGCCATGGCCTCCTCCTATGGAATTCTGAGATTTGCAGTTTGGGGGAGGGTATTCAGAATTCTCAGCCAGAGAGGTCCTCTAGTCCTCACCAAACTACGGAATTTAATAGGATGTTGGCAAGGCAGTTGAAGTGGAATCATAGTGCTATAGGCTGGAATTCATTAAGGCAGTTACAAATGCATAACCTAGAATCATACATTCATGACTGGTTCATATTTGCAATCTCTGTGTATTCACAACTTTAGGGAATACGTAGGGATCATGAAAATCCCCCAGTGAACACTTAGCAGGGAGCAGCTGCTGTGAGCAACAGAAGTTTATTTCCCTGTTGACTGAGAAGCAGATGACTGATATTTTGGCCACTCTTTCCTACAAACTCTGTGTGAAGGGGAATTGTGACAAGGTTCCTCCTTCTGTCTGTCACAATGGACATCACTCATAGGAGGCAGTGGGAACATCAGTCAGCTGCTTCATGACTGACATGGGAACTCCCCCCCCCATTACTTGCAGTAGCTGCTGTCTGGCAAGTGGAGATGGGCATAGGTGAGCTAGCAGACATTACTTAGCTATATAACCAGGGTGGTTACATAGCCAGGTAGCTGATAGAGAATTTTGACCATAGCGTTTGGTGGGGCACAACGAACTGCTGGATATATCAGAGTAGCCTATCTTTATCTTCCTTGGTCTCTCTATGAAACTCAGGCCATTTCTTTATGGTGTCGCAGTCCCACTATGGGACAGGATGGCAGTGGTCTGCAGGTCATGCTTTTGCACGACGTTGTTGCGGTCCCACTGCCATCCCATCTCCATGTATTGCAATACTGGGATATTTGTTTAATGGATTAATCCATTGAGGGCCTGTAATTGCGCAACACTCCCGTACATACCTACCATGAAGAAGGGCAGGAAGTGTGATGGAGGCACTTCTTTCCCCAGTGCAGCAATGGAAAGAGCCTGGCTGCACTGTGGAAAGCAGACACATGTCAGCCATGCTCTCTTCTGCAGGGAGCTCGTTAGGTGTGGAGGGAAACATTCCTGTCATCCTCCCTTCCCAGCAAACGTGCTGCTGGGATTGCAATGGGATGACATGGGAGAGTATCGTTGTGTGGAAATGGTGTCAGTATAAGCAGGGTATGGGAAAAGAGGATGTTGTTCAAGTTGCCTTATTATCAGCAGTTATATGAAGCAAATAAAAAACAGGTAGCTTCCTTACCAAGAGCTTAATATTCTAATAAATGTTAGCCTGACTAGCTCAAAAGGCCACTGTGTCCTATGTATTTTTTCTTACTTTTTAAAAAATTACACAGTATTTCTTTCCACCCACTGATTTCCATTATAGCCATCATTAAAATGTCACCATAGATGAAAAGTCTCATAACAATACAGTGTGTGTGTGGGTTTTTTTTTTTTTTTGCTTCTTCTCTCTTTTATTCTTTCTACCACACCAATAACACTAGTATCTCCTTTTGTTTTTTGGCTGAAAAGAGAGAATGAAACAAGTTGACCAGAAAATTAAGTTTTCCATTCAAATACATGTAACTCTATTATTTTTAACAGCAGCCATGATGCTTATTCAAAGTATGGTTAAACTCTGTTGCATTACTTTACTATATTCTACTGTGTTAAACTTGGAGAAATAAACTTTTCATAAGATGTGAACCCAGAGTTTTCTCTTAGAATTTTTGCTCTATCAGGTACACCCTCCCCCCGAATTTTAAACTTTTGTTTAGCTGTTAAATAGCTGGTAGAGCATAAATATCTGCTAATATATTCTTCCTGCAGCTCAGCACAGCTTCATGGTGTTGGGATGTCTTGCAACTGTATAACTATAACTGTAACATGATGAATGTAATTGTAACATTAGGAAAGTTATGGTGAAAAAGGTATGGTTCTTCCAGACTGAAGGCCTTATACTTGTTTGTCTGAATCTGTTTGGATTTTCTGGGAATTGCTGTGTTGGTTACCTAGGCTGCTAAAGTTGCAAAGTTGACTTTACCAACAGTCAACATAAATATTGTCCTTAAGTATCCTTAAGCCTTGATCTATCAGGAAAGTAACAAGGGAACAAGTTGCGGCTTTATGCTAATATTTGCTCTAGTAATGCAGATAGCACAGATAAATCCCTTGTGCTCAGCAGCATAGCTTACATAGATCTTGAATCAATCTAGGCACATGCTGATAACAAACTTACATCTTTGTTAGAATTACAGTGCACCCTCCACTCTCTTGGGCTTAGGGACATAAGACCCCCCCTGCAAAAGTGGAAGAAATGCAAATAAAAAATAAAAATCATGAACACTTTTTTTTTTTAAAGAAACTGAAAACACTTCTTTAGGATTATCTAGGTCCTCTAGCACAATTCTATGGTCCATTTCCAATGAAAGTGGGCCATAGAGTCACGCTGGAGGATCTAGCAATATCTATAGTAGTGTTCCCTCTAGGAATCTCTAGATTCTCCAGCAGAATCTTTCAGCAGAAGCGGACCATAGAGTTGTGCTGGAGGACCTAGAGTTTCCTAGAAAGAACATATTTTTTTCTGTGACAGGGCAAAATAGAGTATGATTTTTTAAAATCAATAAAATAACCCATAAATAATCAAATCCATGAGTGCTGAACCCACAAAAGAGGAAGGTATATTGCAAAGTGTTGTACTCTGTCTCTTAATGTGTCCATTTCTTATTTTTATTGTGGTGTTCACACTGAATAACAAGCTTCATCAAGAAAGGAATATCTTACCACATGTAGGAGTATGGGTTATCAGTGACCATGTAGTGGCAGTAGCAGAAGTGGAGCAGTTTTCCAAAAGTAAAATCTGGGACTTTGATGCTCAAAAGGCTTTCTTTGCTTAGCCAATCAGCTAAAAGATCTCACTCCTCCCTCAGTTACCTCATCCAATAAAAATAAAGATGTTACCTATAACTCCACCTGTAGTACAGTAGGAGTTGTTACCATTCTACCTGTCTCAGCTAGTGTACCTGTTGAGGTTTATCCACTTGCAAATCTGTTGATGTCTTCTGTTCTTATGTACTAATGCTCAGGTGTTTATTCTGGCATTAGGGCATTCATTTGCTTTCATTTTTTCTTCACCTTCAACACTTATCTTTATTTATAATTATGTTGGCTCCATGCCCAGAGCTAACATGCATCTATGTCTATAATATGCTGCTACCTAGTGCACATTCATTAACGTATCAAGAGTCTAAATGAAGCAAAGAGGATTCTAAAAAGCACCCCAGCCTGTTAAAATGGGCAGCAGGGTTTCTCGGCTCTATCTGGCTTTAGTTTTGCATCTGGGGAAAAGGAAGAAAATTTACCTTCCCAACTTCAGAAGAGCTAAACCTGCAGTTGAATGGTGCTTGGGATCCATTGTATTTTAGGTTAACGTTGACTTTCCTATGATTTTTACATTCCTTTTTTTGGGGAATGTAAGTTGTGTCTAAAATTTGGATTGGAAAATGGTCTAGAATTTATTAGAAAAAAAACCCCCTCTCATAATGGCTAAGCGAGTATTTCTAACCGCTCAAAAAATAACAAGGAAAAGTGAGGAATATCTATGGTTCCAAAACCTGAAAAAGTAACACCATAAATATCATATTATTTGAAAAATGATACTTTGGAATCTCCCTGTAACTTTCCAAAATTTCACAATATAGGTAATATTTTGAATTGCAGGTATTTGCTTTCATGCTCTGAGCTGCACTAATAGGAGTGGGCAGGTCTGGAGCAAAAACATTTTGCTCTTTCTCTCTCAGTCTGTCTCCATCTTTTGCTTGTTCAAAACTCAGCGAACTTGATTACCAATATTGGTAAAACTATTGTACCTGGGGTAGAAATTCTTCCAGGTGCCTCCTCCCATCCCAGGACTACACATTTAATTAAGAGAGTGTGACCCAAGGTGGTTCACAGAAGAATGAGCTAACCCCCCCCCAAATCTTATAATTAAAATCACAATGGTAAAACATAAACAGTATGATATCATTAAAAAGCATAGAAAAGCTAAAAAATAAACCCTGCTTGAACAAAAAGGTCTTTGCCTGTTGGTGAAAGGAGAGCAGGAAGGGGGGCAGTCTAGCCTCTTGTGGGAAGGAATTTTAGAAGGTGGGAACAGCCACAGAGAGGGCTGTCTCCCATGTCCTCTCCAAACAAATCTGTGATGATGAAGGACCAAGTGATAATGAAATAATTAATTTTTTTATGCTTAAATGTTATGCTTAAGGCTGCTGTTTCACTGTGCCTAATGACAATTCAGTCCCTGGTAAGGGGCAGTGGATAGGAAAGATTTATTTACATTAATGCATTCAACATAGATCTGTTTTCTGCATAATACATTCAACCTTTTTTTTTCAAAGAGGCATCTGAGTCACCTGTACCATAAGATGTAGACTTGGGATGCCATTAACAAAAGCATTATTAAGAGAAAGAGCCCAAAGGCACTGAGAGAAAGAGGAGACAAAAGGAAGTGGTACAGAGCAGTGGTGGAGCTTGGACTGTATGGAGGGGAGACGGGGCTATGGCGCATGGGGTGTGGCCACTGTGCACAAAGGTGTGGCTGCAGTGCATGGGAGGTGGCCAGGGCATGCAGGGGTGTGGCCAGGGTGCACAGGGGCATGGCTATGGGCTGGGACACCCCAAAAACATTGCCGCCTAGGGCGAATTGGCCCTCCCCCACATCCCTGCACGATTGGTACAGAGAAGGAAAGAAAGACAGAAAGAAAAAGAAAGAAAGGAACAGAAAGAGCCAGGTGAACAAAAGTATTCTAAACAGCACCAGCATTTAGTAAGGCTACAGTCCAGCAGATGCAAAAGGAACTTGAATTTCTTCTTCGTGGTCTCTGTGCCTTCATACACTAGGAGCTTTAGCGCCTGCGCGGTAGCGTTCGGAAACTTCTAGAGCTTGTTCGCTTGGCGGGAACCCCTCCCCCACGCCGGTACTGCGCATGCTCCTCCCGCCGAGCAACGGTCTCTCCTCAGTTCTTTCTCGTCCGCCGTCGCGTACGGAAGGTTCTTTGGTTTGTTCCTCTCACTTTTGTGCTTGGCTTGCTGTTTTCACGGTTTTACGGATTTTTGGACTGTCTCTGACCTCTCTTTCGGACTCCCCCTTCGGCTTTTGGTCTTTTCGGATTTTCGCAGTTTGGCGTTCTTCGTCTTATGTCCGCGCTCTTCAAGAAGTGCGTGTCCTGCGGGTGCAAAGTTGCCCTCAACGACGGCCACAAGGAGTGTCTCTTCTGTTTGGGTGAGTCCCACAACATTCGGACTTGCCCAATTTGCCGGGATTTTACTCCCCAAACTCTCCGCAACCGGTCCGCGAGACTTAAGTCTTATTGTTGGGAACAGTCTCTGCGGGCGATAGACGAGACCTCCACTTCCAAGATGGCCGACAAGAAGACGACCATGCCATCGACGGTATCGGCGGCTGCCGTTCCGTCCACCTCGTCGGTATCGGGCTCGGTACCAGCGAAAACGCCGATCTCGGCGTTACCGAGGATCCTGAAGCTGTCGGCGGCTGCCAAGTCAGTGAAAGGATCCTCGACGGCGAGGAAGGCTGAGGCTCCCCTGACGGAGACGCCTGCTAAAAAGCGCCCTGCTCCGGACGGAGGCAAGGGCAAGGAGAAGGAGAAGAAGAAGAAGAAGAAGGAGAAGAAGCGCTCCCCGGCTGGGGACGTTCAACCTCCTCCTCCTCCTCCTACTCAGCAGCCTTCCAAAGGGCGAGGCGAGTCCGTCGATCTCTCGGATGATGAGATCGAGGACGTTCCCCAACAGCGCCCGGACTCACCTGTGGCAGACCCTCCAACCCTGGTGGAGGAGCGCCACCGCCCTCCTAGCCATCGCAGGTCGGCCGACCTGCAGCAGAGAGAGCCCTCTGCTTCTCCGGAGCGGCGTTCGACCTCCTTCCGGTCCCGGTCCCGCTCTTCCGAGCGTCCGGTGGCCTCGCCGCCTCCTAGGGAGACAAGAGAGGAACAACCTCGCTCGTCTGCCTCCAGATACACCTCGGCGTCCTACGTGGCCAGGTACGCGAGGGAATCTGAATGGAGAGAGCGCCCGGCCTCTTATCGGTCACATTCGCCATCGTACCGGGATCGGTACCATCGTGGCCCGAGTCGCTGGGAGACCTTCCGGAGGTCCCGGTCACCTTGTCGACAGCGCGAATCGCGCTCGCCTAGAGGGGACGAGGCTCGGTACCGTCGACGCCGAAGCCGATCTCTGTCGGACCGCCGCTCCTTCAGCCGCTCTCCGTCTCCTCGATATCATAGGGCGAGGGAGCCTTCACCTCGGTATCGGGCGATATCGCCACCTCCTAGGGTCACGGCAACGGCGACGCGCCCTACGGAGTCGGTGGTGACTGAGCGGGCTACGACGACGTCAGCCTGCCAGACTACCCCTGTCACCACTAAGAAGGTGAAGTCAGTAGTCAGCCAGCCCAAGCGGGACGCTGCTACTACCACCGCCCCGGCTGCAGAGAAGCCTAGGAAGGCAACACCTGTGGCGACTACGAAGGAGCCGGCAAGCGAGCGGCGAGAGGACTCACCGACCTCAGAGTCGTACGACTCGAGTGCGGAATCAGAGGTGTCTGAGGCAGCCTCCCAGGAGTCTCCTCCGCTGGGATTCGGGGACCTGATCCCAGATTCTGCTCCAGAGGACGTCCACCAGTTCTCTGCGATGCTGCTCCGCATGGCTACTACCCTCGGCCTGAAGATCGCCGATGCGGAGCCGGAGGACGACGATCCAGTCTTCTCCGTCTTTGAAGGGAAGCAACCTGCCACGGCCCCGCTGCCTCTCCTGCCCCGGGTATCCAGACTGGTGAAGGCCGCCTGGGATAGGCCGGCCTCGACTCAGCCGATACCGCAGCGGTTGGAACACCTCTACAGGGTGCAGAAGGATAACGCCGGTTATCTCTTTAATCACCCTGCACCGAACTCTGTGGTGGTCGAGTCGGCACAGACGAAAGGCTCCGGCAGGCAACACACCACCCCGCCGGACAAAGAGGGCAGGAAGTTGGACGCCTATGCAAGAAGGTTCTATTCCGCCGCCTCCTTGCAGATCAGGCTGTCCAACACTCAGGCTTGCCTCGCGGCATACCTGAAAAAGGTGCTCGATCGCCTGCAACCGGCGATGGAGGCGGTACCAGAGGACATCCGCCAAGCCTCCTCCGTGATCTTCAACGAGGCCATCTCCATCGCTCGGCAGCAGATGGCCTCCTCCAGGCACGCAGTGGAGATTGCCTCCCGGGTCATGGCGGGATCCATCGGCCTGCGCCGCCATGCTTGGCTGCGGCCGGCCGACATCCAGGAGGACACCAGAAGGAGGATTGAAGATCTCCCCTTCGACGGTGAGGGCCTATTCAATTCGTCCACCGACGAAGCTTTGGACAATCTCGTTAAGGCGAGGCTGACCGCCAAGAAGATCGGGCTACAGCCGGCCAGGCAAGCCCGCAGGGCCTCCACCTTCCGCCCATCCTGGCGACGATCTTCCACCTCGTCGTTCCAGCGTTCGGCCCAGTCTGGACAGTCGAGACCGTCCTCCGGCTCATCGGCCAGACGCACGATTAGACGACGCCCGGCTTCGTCCAAGAAGTCCTCCTCCGAGACAAAGTCTCGGTTTTGACGTGCCTGGCAGGACCTACCAATACCCACTCTTCAGCCTACCATCAGCGCTCGGAGACCGACCGACTCTGGCTCGACATCTCGCGGAGTGGCAATGTGTCACTACGGACTCTTGGGTGCTTTCCATCGTCCGTCTTGGCTACGCCATCGAGTTTCTCGATATTCCTCCTCGAGGCGTTTACTATTCCACGCCGTCGAGTCCGGCCCTCCTGGAAGAGATCCAATCCCTCCTCCAGAAAGGGGCGATCGAGCAGCTCCCGCAAAAAGCCAAGACCACCGGCTTCTTCTCCAGGTACTTCACGGTACCGAAAGCCGACGGTACCCTCCGGCCGATCCTAGACCTCAGAGGGGTGAACTACTACATCCGCCCCAAAAGGTTCAAGATGGTCACGATACCGTCGATCCTGCCCTTCCTACATCGAGGGGACTGGTTCGCCTCCATCGATCTCCAAGACGCATACTTCCATATCGCCATTCGCCCGCAGCACAGACGGTACCTCCGCTTCGCAGTCGACGACACCTGTTACCAGTACAAGGTGCTGCCGTTCGGACTCTCGACTGCCCCAAGGGTCTTCACCAAGTGCATGGCCCCGGTGGTATCCTTCCTGCGGACGAAGGGTGCTTCTGTCTTCCCTTACCTCGACGATTGGCTGTTGGTGGCGTCCTGCAAACAGAGACTTTACCACGACGTCCACATGACGTTGTCACTCCTGACCCGCCTTGGTCTACGGGTGAATCCGAAGAAGTCCCACCTCGAGCCGGCGAGGATCTTGGACTTCATCGGGGCGACGCTCGACTCGACCTCCGCCAGGGCGTACCTACCAGAGTCTCGAGCCCAAACCCTGATCCGGGCCGCCGCTCACGCTCGTACGGCCCCAACGTTATCTGCGAGAAGCGTCCAGCAGCTCTTGGGCTACATGGCTGCGACGACCGCTGTGACATATCTCGCCAGGCTGAGAGCGAGACCTCTTCAACACTGGTTCGTCCGCATATTCGACCCCCTGCGAGACGAACAGACACTCCGACTGCAGCTGCCGGGAGACGTCCGCTCATCCCTCCGATGGTGGCAGTCGCGACGCAATCTCATGTCAGGGATGCCTTTCCAACAGCCGACACCGAAGGTGACGGTAACGACCGACGCCTCCCTGTATGGATGGGGTGCCCACTGCGGCGATCTCAGAGTCCGCGACAGATGGACCGACGACGAGACCGCTCTCCATATCAACGCGCTGGAGCTGCTCACCGTCTTGAAAGCGCTACGGGCGTTCCGCCACGTCGTAGCGGGGCGGACGGTCCTGGTTCTGACGTACAATACCACCGCCGTCTGTTACATCAACAGACAAGGAGGGACTCACTCCACAACCCTGCTCAACATTGCACTCGACTTGTGGGAATGGTGCATTCGCCTGCATACGCATCCCGTGGCAGTTCACCTGGCCGGCCAGGAGAACACCACGGCAGACGCCCTCAGCAGGGACACCTCATCCCATCACGAATGGTCTCTCTCCGGAGAGGCATTCAGACTGATTCGGGACCGCTGGGGCGAACCATCGATCGACCTCTTTGCGACCAGGGAAAACGCGAAGTGTCGCCGATTCTGTTCCAGAGCGGGCCACGATCGTGCCTCCATCGGGGACGCTTTCCAGTTTCCGTGGACCGGGGAACTCCTCTACGCGTTCCCGCCGTTCCCGCTGCTCGGCCGGACGATATCGAAGATCCTCGCTGACCGAGCCGACGCGATCCTGGTAGCCCTGTACTGGCCGAGGCAACATTGGTTCGCACCCCTGCTACAAGCCGCACGAGACGACCTGCTCCGGTTGCCACCGACACCGGACCTGCTCTCCCACTCCGGCGGCCGAGTCCTCCATCCGGACCTGCCACGCCTGGCCCTCCATGCCTGGAGGATATCGCACTAGACGATCCCGTGCTCGGTACCGTCCTCGTCGCGGCCAGGAAGGAATCCACCCGTCGCAACTATCAATACAAGTGGCGACGCTTCCTGACCTTCGCTAACGAGAGGAGTGAGCCGGTATCGCCCGCGGGGCTCTCTACCGTCCTGCATTTCCTCCTGCACCTCCGACAACAGGGGCTGGCGTTTCCATCCCTGAAGGTGTATCTCTCCGCGATCGTGGCATACCAACCGCCACGGTCGGCTGCCTCGGCCTTCTTCAGGAACGATACCGTTAAGCGGTTCCTGAAAGGACTTCATCATCTCTACCCGCCGGTATCGCCGCCGCTACCGCCGTGGTCCCTCTCGCTGGTGCTCTCGCAGCTGACAAAGCCGCCCTTTGAGCCGATGGCGACCTCGGATGATAGGCTCCTGACCATGAAAACTGCCTTCTTGGTAGCGGTGACCTCAGCGAGGCGAGCGGGTGAGATCACAGCTCTTCGATCCGATGAGCCCTTCACGGTCTTCCACAGAGACAAGGTGGTCCTGAGACCTGACATCTCGTTCCTGCCTAAGGTGGTGTCCAGTTTCCATCTCAACCAGGACATCATCCTGCCTGCCTTCTTCCCGAACCCGACGACACCGTTGGAGCGGTCTCTCCACTCCCTGGACGTGCGTGGGGCCGTGGCCTTCTGCATGGACAGGACTGCTTCCTTCTGACAGACGCCGCATCTCTTCGTTTGCTATGGGCGACGTCAGAAGGGCCTCAAAGTGTCCACCCAGCGCTTCTCCAAATGGGTGGTACGGACTATTCAACTGGCGTATGAGCTCGCGAGGAAGCCTCCGCCAGTCCTGCTTCGAGCCCACTCCACCAGAGCGGTGGCTACTTCTGCGGCCCTCCTGCGAGGAGTTGACCTGCATGAACTCTGCCGTGTGGCGACCTGGTCCCAACCATCGACCTTCGTGCGCCACTACAGGCTCGACTGCCGGTTGCGCAGAGATGCCCGGTTTGGACGTGAGGTGTTGGCTTCCGTGCTGTAGGACCTGACCCGCCGTCCGACCGGTAAGCTACACAGTCTCCTAGTGTATGAAGGCACAGAGACCACGAAGAAGAAGAACAGGTTGCTTACCTGTAACTGTGGTTCTTCGAGTGGTCATCTGTGCCATCATACACACCCGCCCTTCCTCCCCTCTTTCTCAGGTCCCTGTAGGTTCTACGGCGGACGACAGAACTGAGGAGAGACCGTTGCTCGGCGGGAGGAGCATGCGCAGTACCGGCGTGGGGGAGGGGTTCCCGCCAAGCGAACAAGCTCTAGAAGTTTCCGAACGCTACCGCGCAGGCGCTAAAGCTCCTAGTGTATGATGGCACAGATGACCACTCGAAGAACCACAGTTACAGGTAAGCAACCTGTTCATCTACAGCTACATGGCAAAAGGGGTGATATTATTCTTCATTAAAGTAGTTATATCTTTTTTGTTACAAAAGCAGCAACAAAGATCTTGAAGGACACCTGATTTGGAGGTCAAAGCTTGCAGATAAAATCAGTCCATTTGTCAATTCACTGTTTTTAGTCCTGATATTTCCTTCGAAAATAAATGGATATGTGTCCTGAAGCATCTTTGCTGTTTTCTATGGGTTGTGAAAACAGGTTTATTAGAAGCTTAGATGTCAAAACAAATGGTGGTTTAAGATAAATTTGTTTGTTTACCCATGATCTCTCCTTCCTTGTAATCTAATATTTAGTCACTGGAGGAAGTACAAAGATGGATAATGTGTTCCTTGAAAATCTCCCATCTGTGCTGGTTGTTTCCTTGGAATAAGCAAAAGTATTATGTCTTTCAAACAATTTGAGATAATGCAGTAAATTCAACTGCAGATTCAATGGAATTACAAATTCTATAGTAATTATGATAATCATTTGCCTATTAGATGAAACATACCCACAATGTTCTTTCTCATAATGTGTATTCAGAACCTTCAAACAGAGCATAACAAAGTATTAATGCAAATAAAACTTTTTAAAATTAGTCAACTGCAAGTGAATCTGGAAATAAAATGCCAATGGTAAGTAGACCTACTGGGAGTAGAAAAGAAGAGCTTGAGAAAAGAAAACTCTCTTCCCTACCCCTTACAGTCTAGAAAAGCGAAATAAAAGTGCATAGAGGTATTCCTCAGTTAATGGAATACCTGTCTTACTTCTTTAACTGAAAAATTGGTACCAGAGGCAGAAATAACATAGAAAGGGTAGGGATAGGTTCTTACAATACAAAAGAGAGTTCAATGTGTTTCAGCGATTTTTTTTGTCCTAAACTAACAATATACACATTTGAAACGAAACAACCAGATCAGGTAAGCCTTGCATAATTAAATAAAAACATGTTGAACCTGCTAGAGATGACTTGAAGCCTTCTTCCAAAATGTGTTCAGGGATATTTTTCCCTTTCATCAGCTTCCACTTTTCTTATGATTTCTGCTTTGGTGAGTGAGCTTACAGATCTCTGCTTCTTCTGGGAGTAGCTGGTAAGGCAAGTACATCTGCTGTCAGCCTTTCTCTCTGATTTTCTGTTCACACATCCTCAACAAGAGATTCTGGAGGCAGCTACTGTTTACCATTTTAAAAGGGGAATCTCTTATTTTCTGTTTCCTGCGTGAATTTGTTTTCAGATATCAGTATACTGAGCTGCCTTGAACCCCATTAGTGAGGAAAAGATGGGATATAAATGAATAAAATAATAAAAAAAAACATATAGAGTCAGATTATAATTATGAAGATTCAGATACGAGGAATTCAACATAAATTTTAGTATATACAGTTTTCACTGGAACTGGAAAAACAAGCAAGGGATACAGAGAAATAAATCTAGCTATACAGTGAGCTCACCACTTTCATAGGGGTTAGGGGCTCAAGACTCCTCCAAATGTAAGAAAAACTTGAATAAAAATAAAAATCACAAACAATTTTTTTTTAAAAAACCTGACAATACTTCTCTAGGAATATGTAGGTCCTCCAGTGTGCTTCTAGGGTCCACCTCTGGCAGAGGTGGGCAATACAGTCATACTGGAGGACCTAACAATGCCAAGAGAAGTGTTCTCTCTAGGAATCACTAGGTCCTCCAGCGCATCTCTTAGATCCACTAGATTCCTAGAGAGAACATATATTTTCTGTGACAGGGGCAAATAGAATAAGATTCTTTTTTAAATAAATAAATAAAATAACTTGCAAATACTACTAGTGCTGATTCTGTGAAAGTGGAGGGCCCACTGTACTGTCCAACTGTCCTGAATTAGCTGGGACAGTCCCAATTAATCCTGTCATCTCACATTTCCAGCTGCTTTTAAAACGCCCTGGTTTCTCTCTTGTCTTCTCACTTTCCTCCTTTATATTTGGCTTACTTCAGTTGCTGTGAACTGAGATCAAAGTGCAACAGTAGTTTACACTGAATAAACTCAGCAGCGGGGAAAAGATGCAGTGGGGGAACTGAAGTAATTCTTGAGCAATTTCTGTGAATTGTGGCATCACTCCTATGTAATTTTGTGCATCTGCTGAACTTGGTGTCCTTGACTTCCTGAAAAGTTAACATCACTTGCTATTTTCTGGATGTTTTGCCTGAAATGGGATGAAAAAAGGTAATTTCTGTGGAATTCTTGTGACTTGTGGCATCTCTCCTACCTAGTTTTGTGTGGCTGGTGAATCTGCCAGGTATGGCACCTCTATTCCCACATCAAGCAGTAGGACAGCTGGGGACAGTGCTACCAATAAAAGATAATTTAAAATAAAATGTGATAAGCTTTAAGCTAGACTCTTCTGTATTTTTTCCTCCAAAAGACTAACACGACTAAGTCCTTGAGAAGTCTGTCTTCCTTTGTGTAAGAATACACATATAAAAGTTGAAAGCAAGTAACAAATTTAGTGTGGTACACCTGTTTCCCCATCAGTACCACATGATAAATACAAATTTATAACTCCTATTTTCTTTAAAGACCCTTTTAACTTAGGACTTTATGTGCCTAAGCAATAGTTTCAAAAGACCATAATGTATACCTAAAACAAGGTATTAATTCTGGCATTAATCCTGAAGGAACTTTATTATTTTAAATTACTTACAAGAAATCTAAGGCAAACAATGAGACTCTCTCTCTCTCTCTCTCTCTCAATCTCTCTCTCTCTCTCTCTCTCTGTGTCTAAGTATCTATCTGGCCATCTAGGAGCATCCAGTACAGCTTTCCAGAAACCTGGAGAAAATACTATAGAGCTTACATTTTTCTGGAAACTCTGTAATGATTGCCATGTCTTTGCACTGTGTACTGGTATGCTTATTTGTTGTTGTATGGCTTCAAGTTATTTCTGAACCTAAGATGAGTATATCATGGGGTTTCTGGGGGCTGAGAGTATGTGATGAACCCAAACCACAAGACCACATTGGCTCTTAGCTCTATAAAAAAAAACCAGTTCTGTTCTTTCAAGCAAAAACAATCTCTTTGCTCCCAATACTGGAGTGTTCACTTTTCTGCAGTCAGTCTCTGGTTCCAGATAGACTACAAGTTTGCTTTATTAAAAAATGAAATCTTAGAATGTGGGCCAGATAATTATCCTAACAGCTACCAGGTACAATGGTTAGAATCTGGATTTAATATGGCCAATCTCACCATATGGGAACTTTACAGTATGAGCTTTTGATACCTTCCCCAACTCTGGAAAATCTCTACTTGACTTACTAGTCTGCTGAGAAGAAAAGGCACTGAACAAGGAAAACTATAGCTCACCTTTGAGGATGAATGCAAAGGAAAAGGAGAGGAAGAACCTACAGCCTCTTTAAGACCAACTGATTCATATTTCAGCATGATCTTTTGTAACTCAATCCACTTTCTCAGTCATTGCATCTGATGGAGTGGATTGATATCCACAAATGTTCACACTAAAATATAAGTTGGTTAGTTTGAAATAAGGTGCTTGATTCCCTTTTTTTCTCCGCCTCCTTTCCTCCTTCAGCAGCAACAGACTATCAGGCTTACTAAAATGGAAATTCTCCAATAATGAATGGCAATGAGTGTTCAAATAATAAACTAAAGACATAAGGTTCAGAAGATAATGGGAGCACTGAGGCAGTAAATTAATATTTCTGAAATGAATTTACAATGAAAAACATTAACATTAAAAACATTACAGGACAGGCAACAACTGTGGCCTTCACAATCTTGAATGAAGTAAAACTGTATGCCAGACTGTTGTGGTTTGTGCCATACTGAACTGCTTTGCTTTCTGGAGCAAAGTCATGCAGTAATCTTGAGTTCTGCACATTCCTGCAATGTTTGACTCTTTTACTTATTACATTTGTACCTCTCTCTTTTCTGTTGTTTTACATATGAATGTTGGCAGCTAACAGGAGAAAAGCAAAAGCAGTTAAGTCACAAAAACAGATTAAAAAATAATTTAAAAAACAGATAATGAAGAGAAAAAGCAATCCCAATACAGTCAGTGCCTTCTTGAACAACCACCCAGTGTAGATGCCCCCCCAAATGCGTGCATGTGCACACACACACACAATACCCCACAACCTGTCTTAATAAAACTTTTCAATAGTACCAGGTAACAATATACAACACCTCCATAGTTTACCTTGTATGTGTCCTTTATGCATTTCTGTTTCATACTGGATTGGCATAAACATGAAATGTAGGCCTGAATTTTGCTTATAGCTTAATACTTATCTTAAGGGGAAAACTGCTCTGTCACTTTTCACGAGAATGGCAATGAAGTAGAACTGGCCCTGTCATTATTCAGAATGAGATAACCACCTCAGACAGCAAATGCTGGGAGGACGGTGCAGCAGTGACAGGCTGTTTGCCTTTCTTTTGGACACTCTCCTTGTCTATTTCCTTCTCTTGAAGGATAGAACTAAGTCGGCCACCCAGCTTGTCCTTACCCTTTAAATTAGCCTCCTGGCCTCAGGATGTGCCAGTGCACTTCTCTATGTGGATCTCTCTCTCTCGTAACATGCCATTTTGTCCTTTTTCTGAAGCAGCAATGTCTGTGAGGCTGGCCCTGAAAAAAGCGATTGTCACTGTTTACAGAGTAAAGAAAGCAGTAAAGATTTGGCAGTTCTTCCTTGTGCGTATATAAAGAGTAAAGGGCTTTTATTAAACAAGCCTCAAGTTGATTATAATGATTCTGCAGTCTGCTATTACAGGTATGACAGTTAGCAGCAATTTAGCAGTAGAAATTTCAATCAGGAATAATGGGAAGACATTTCCTTCAGTGCTCTTTCTTGATAATCCAGCCCATTTTTTACAATTGGAGTGGTGAACCTACTGCTGCTTTCCCTGGAAAGTGCCTACATTATGTCTTTTACTATCACACAGACCAAGCTTGCTCCCCTGGCAAAGTGAAAAAAATAAGGAAAACAGAGGAAAGCAAAGTGTCAGGTTTAATATAGTCACTTCACCAAACAAAATGGAAAACTTGTATTTTGCTAAACCTGTATACACAGATTAGGTAAAGTGACACACCATCATTCTGAGACAGAGAAATATGAACCACTTTGGGAGACAAAAAGATAATGAAATCAAAATACAGTGCACTCTCTGCTGATGTGATCTCAGCACACACAAATGTGAAGTCATGCAATACCTTGTGTACAGTTTTGGTTAATGGATGCACTGGGCACATACCCACACCAGCACTGGCACTCACATGTTGCGTCCATTGATGATAATCGGATGGAGCATTGACATTTTTTGTTTTATGCAAGGGTTCCTTCACATACATGAAGGGTGTACTATACTCATTATAGATCAACTGGTATGGTTCCTCAAAGAGGAACTAGACTGATGTTCAGGGTGCTGGATCTTAAATATGTATATATTTGTATAGCTCACATTTTCTTTCACTCAAGTACTCCAAACAATCAAAACTGCAGTTACAATAAGTTCCATGTATCCATGGGGGATATGTTCCTGGACTTACTGTAGATACTGAAAGATGTGGATAATAGCAAACTCCATTTATTTCAGTGAGATGAATGAAGACATATGCAACTTGGAGAAGAGGTTCTGAAACAGAGAGAACTTTGCAATTTAAGAGAAAGAAGGCTTTGTAGCATTATTTGCAGTCTAAACCAGTGTACAACTGAAAAAAAACCATACAAATTAACAGTGTGATCCAAAAAGACATCTGGTGCTGGAAAAGAATTCTACAGATACTGTGGACTGTTAAAAAGACAAATAAATGGGTCATAGAGTAAAGCAAACCTGAGTTCTCCCTAGAAGCCAAGGTGATTTAACTGTGACTGTCATATTTTGGATCTATCACGAGAAGACATGACTCACTAGAAAAGACAATAATGCTTGGTAAAGTGGAATGCAGTAAGAAAAGAGGAAGACCCCATTACAGATGTGTGGACTCAATCAAGAAAGAGTCTGCAAGATCTGAGCAGGGCCATTGATGATGTGTAACTTAGAGGTCTGTCATTCATAGAGTCACATTAGTTGAAGTTGACTTAATGGCAGTTAACAACAACTAGTCTTATCTCTTATGAAGAACAGCTAAAAATGTGGGAATTTCAGTCTAGCAAAAAAGAAAGTAATTTGGTGGTAGGAGGAACATACATCACTGGAGTTTACACAAGGATATGCACTATGGATAGTGGCCAGCCCAAGATATTTACTTTCTGAGCCCAAGAAGGCCATAAAGACAGTTGCGTAGGGACGTGGCGGGTGGGGTGGAGGCGATTTGCCCCAGGTGGCAATGTTTTTGTGGTGTCCTGCCCTGTAGACATGCTTCCACGCATCCTGGCCATGCCTCCCTGCTCCTGGCCATGCCCCCATCCACCACAGCCACGTCCCCACACACAGTGACCATGCCTCTTGTGCTGTAGCCCAGCCCTCCCTCCGCACACTCCAAGTTCTGCCACTGCATAAAGAAACTGACTGGACTGACTACTCAATGTGATTTCAACATTGGCAAGAGAGTGGTATGCCAGAGGACAGCAGGCTGGATGTAGACCATATTGCATGACGTAATACTTCTGTCCTGCAGCCCTTCCTGATGGCCTTTCTGCACTGCACTGTTATAGTGCTATTATTCCACTTTCAACATCCTATGGAATCCTGGGGTTTGCATTTTAGGGAGGGGCCTTTAGTTCTCCTGGAGTTTGTCAGGCAATCTGACTGCTCCTTGCTATCTGCTCCTAGCATTATCATTTCATAGGGCTACACATACAGATCTAGGAAGAAAGTTTTCTTTTCTGTTTGCACTACCTTGCTGCCCAGTATACCAAGATAAAGCTTCACATTGCAGGGAAGCAATTATAGCTGCATTTGAAGATCATACACAGGCACTTTTTTGTCAGAGGACCATCCCCAGGTGGTAGAAATCTATTTTTTGTCAGGACATGTGAATTGTCAGGACATGTGAATTTCCTTACCTAAGTATCTTGTGTATAGCACACTTTATTTTCTGATTGGTCATTTCTTAGCCTGATTGTAGAGGCATGTATCTCTGAGGAAATCTCATTGTGGTGGTGAGGGGAATGGCTTCGTTAGGGAATGCGCATTTAATTTTATGTTTCAGAATGAGACTGAGATATGAAAGGGTCCTATATTGTCAGTATTGGAGCTAGCCTTTTGAGCCACATGTCTCACTCTGAGATCCTGGGCATTTATGATTTGTACTGTATGTGAAGAATATGACCTTGAAAGATCGTTGGCTTTAAGTTCAGCAGCTCCCTGTTTCCTGTGGATGAGATGAAAGCCAAGGGCATTTTGCTCAGTCTCTACCGTTTCCCCCTTTGTCATTTTACCTTGAATTTCGCTACTAACAATTTCATTTCAAATATAATAAAATACCATACCCATTTTCTTTGCCTTTACCATTAATTGTCCATCAGTGACATAGGCCTTTTCTGCACAACCCTCCCATCCTGCAATGAGGACAGGAGAAGGATGGGACTGCGATGACAGTTCTGCATGACTTTGTCACAGTCCCATCCTTCTCCTGTTCCCAGGTGGCACAATCACAGATTAAATAATTGATAGGTTTTCCCCATCGATGACCTGTGATTGCACCACGCTCATGGACTTACCTGTCCCGCAGAAGCCCAGGAAGTGCAATGTTTATACTTTCTTCTGCAGCTCAACCTGGGAAGGTACCAGGTTGCACGGTGGAAGGAAGAGGTGTGGCCATCGCACTTTCTTCAGAAGAGAGCCAGCTGGTGCAGAGAGGAGTGCTCCTGTCAATGCCAGGATTTCCACTAGAGGACTGTGCAAAAAGATAGGATACGGAAAGGGTCTTAGTCTTGTTTATTCTACTGCCACCCAAACAAAGTATAGGTGTCATCCAGTTAGGTACCTTCATATGTGTACACCACGCTATGTATGTGAGGCCAAAAAGTCACCATTGAACAATGGATATATTCTGCTGATAGCAGTGGAAGTGGACCTGTGTAGATGGCATGTGCCTTTGTGCCTTATCTCTGCAAGGTGCAATTGCACATTGTATGTTGTCCATTGCATTTTTGCACCATATATTGTGTACTATGGTTGTGCATCATGTATTGTGCATTGCAAATTGTGCAATAGTGCCTGGTCATTGGCCATTTCCACATTACGCTCTTACAGCGTGATTATTGCACTTTCAACATCCTATGGAATCCTGGGGTTTACAGTTCCGGGAGGGGCTGGCTGGCCCCTCCTGAAACTGCAAACCCCAGGATTCCATAGGATGTTGAAAGTGCAATAATTGCGCTATAAGAGTGTAGTGTGGAAATGGCCATTATCATGTTTGCACAATGTTGCTGTTTAGCATGGGGATTGACCAGTGCTTGCGTAGCATATCTTGGTGTGTATATTTACACTACAGTGAGGGAATGCTGGATTGCAGCCTATTTGTCCACACAGGATTGTTCTTCAATTTGTCTGGATTTCCTTTGACCCATTTTGTCTATTTGATAATCAGTGATTTTGTTACCCTGTATGTTGGGGGTCCCGGGAGGGGCGCTCAAATTACCAAATAAAAACACAAGATGGAGAAATTAAGTTGAGCACTTTCTCAGGCTAAACGAGAGGCAGGGTAACTTAGCTAGGATCTTTTAACCCTATGTCTACGGCGTCAGGTCAGAAGAGTAGCCAGACAAGTTTTAAAGTAACAAAAACAGCAGTTTTATTAAAAGACAAACAACAAACAAGACACCACATGCACACCGCTAACTGGAAATAGAAATGGAGAGTTTCAGGGGAGTGGGTAATACGACACCTTTTCACATAGTCCTGGAGAGAAGCGGAGGTTGAAGGGAAGGAACTCAGAGTGGTTTGCTGAGGGGACAGCTTCGCTGGACAGAGCGGCAGCAAGGCTAGATGGAAGTCCAGGGTGATCCGGGTGATCCAGTACGGGGTGAACAGTCTGAAGCAATCTGAGCAGTGCAGACTCAGTTGTTGGGAACTGAGGGGAAAACTTCACTGGACAGAGTGGCAGCAAGGCTAGATGGAAGTCCAGGGTGATCCGAGGAGTGCTTGGAATCGGGGACCTTTTATAGGGCGAATTGTGCCTACAGGCCATGCCACGCTCGGTGAGAACAAAGGAAATTTAGAGCAGGATGAAGGCGTTGGAAAAGGTCAGGTTTTACATGATGAGCTTAGCGCTCAATGACAATAGTATGGCCAGTATGCAAATGGACCAACATAAAGGACTTGATAGATGAAGGGAATGCTGTGGATGTAGCATATCTCGATTTCAGTAAGGCCTTTGACAAAGTTCCCCATGACATTCTTGCAACGAAGCTAGTAAAATGTGGGCTGGACAGGGCTACTGTTAGTTGGATTTGTAATTGGTTGACTGACCGAACCCAAAGGGTGATCACGAATGGCTGCTTTTCATCCTGGAGAGAAGTGACTAGCGGGGTGCCACAGGGTTCTGTCCTGGGCCCAGTGCTGTTCAATATTTTTATCAATGACTTGGATGAAGGAATAGAGGGCATGCTCATCAAATTTGCAGATGATACCAAATTGGGAGGGGTTGCTAATACGCCAGAGGACAGGATCAAAATTCAAAATGACCTGGATAGATTGGAGAGCTGGGCCGAGGCTAACAAAATGAAATTCAACAGAGAGAAGTGTAAGGTCCTACACTTAGGTAGAAAAAATGGAATACAGAAATATAGGATGGGGGACACGTGGCTGGATAGCAGTACATGTGAAAGGGATCTAGGAGTCTTCATAGACCACAAGCTGAACATGAGTCAGCAGTGTGATGCGGTAGCCAAGAAAGCCAATGCAATTCTCGGCTGCATCAATAGGAGTATGGTGTCTAGATCGAGGGAGGTACTGGTACCACTCTACTCTGCTTTGGTTAGACCTCATCTTGAATACTGTGTCCAGTTCTGGGCACCCCAATTCAAGAAGGATATTGACAAGCTGGAGCAAGTCCAGAGGAGGGCGACCAAACTGGTGAGAGGCCTGGAAGCCATGCCCTATGAGGATAGACTTAGAGAGCTGGGTATGTTTAGTCTGGAGAAGAGAAGGTTAAGAGGGGACATGATAGCCATGTTTAAATATTTGAAGGGATGCCATGTAGAGGAAGGAGAGGGCTTGTTTTCTGCTGCTCCAGAGACCAGGACAAGGAGCAATGGATTCAAGCTGCAGGAAAGGAGATTCCACCTGAACCTCAGGAAGAACTTCCTGACAGTCAGGGCTGTCCGGCAGTGGAATGTGCTGCCTCGGAGTGTAGTGGAGTCTCCTTCCTTGGAGGTTTTTAAGCAGAGGCTGGATGGCCATCTGTCGAGAGTGCTTTGAGGGTGTTCCTGCATGGCAGGGGGTTGGACTGGATGGCTCCTGTGGTCTCTTCCAACTCTACATTTCTATGATTCTATGATTCTATGACTTGCTCGGCACTTGACTGGGCGTCTTTGTGTAAAGTTGTGCTAAGCAAGGCTGGTTTGCAAGAAGGAATGGTCCCTGAAGCATCGGAGAGGCATTAAATTGCCTGCCTAAATGAGGTTTGGAATGTACAACCATTAACGGCTGCGCCTATTATGTGCTTGTCCGGTGGCCCTTGCAAACACGTGGAGTAGGGTGGCAGAGAAAGGTCAAATAAAGGCCAAATTATTTGATATCAAGAGATATCTAGTGCTCTCACCAGACATAGCATAACCGCAGTAACAATTTCTCATGGGAATACAATGCCCTTCATGTATGACCTACAGTGGAATCAAACTCTCCTATTATTTTGGAAAAAAATTCCTGGGGTGGGCAATGGGATCAGAATATATACAGTAGAAGTTTTATGCAGTAACACCAGGACTTAAGTAAACTTAGTCTATGCTTCCACTTCTTTTTTTTCTTTATTTTTTTTTAAATAATAAAATAAATAAGAAACAAAAATACATATTAGAATAGGAAGAAATCTCTACAGACGAAGCCTAAGAACGATACAATATAATCATAGGAGTATAGTAGTATTACACGACATATAACGTAATTATACATATCTAAGACATACCTAACACACATTCATACTTCCTAACTTCAATTTCAATCATTCCTCATCCTCTCTGGCTTCCTGACTGGGTTGTCCTTAGGATATCAAATTAACTAGATAAATGAGGATCTATTTCCTTCCTTTAAATACATCAGGGCTCTACTAATATTACCTCTTTTGTAACTTTGAGTCTTAACATTAGTACTATGTAGAGATAGTTTTATATTACAGATAATTAAAATAAACTGAGTAAAATTCAACCATATCTCTCTCTTCAATCAACAAAGTGTGCTATCATCGAGTCTCCCCACTTGCTTTTAAAGAATTGTACAATTGGATCCCATTTCTTAACAAACTTTCCAAGAGGGATCCCTCTTATTAATATCGTTAGCTTATCCAGAAGTGCCATTGGTATGTCTGATTTTTTCCAATTTTTACCATAATTGATTCTTTCAGAGACTGTCATATAAAATAAGATTTCACCATGTTTCTTTTCCAATTTATCTTCTGGCATACTCAGCAGATACATTTGTGGTGACATGTGAAATGTATACCCAGAATTTTTTCAATCTTCAAATGTATTTGCTTCCAATACTTCCTAGCTTTTGAACATGTCTACCACATGTGGTAGAAAGTGCCCTTCTTGTTTCCACACCTCCAACATTTTATCACTACAATTATATATCTTTGCCTGTCTCTCAGGAGGGAGATACCATCATAAATGCATTTTATAAATATTTTCTTTTAAATTCTGGCAAGCTGTAAATTTCTTCCAAGTCTTCTCCCAATTCGCTAAGTCAATTGAATGGCCCAAATTTTGAGCCTAGTCTATGCTTCCAGTTCTGTCATTCATATTAGGTACAAAGTTAGTATTGGACAGCAGAAGTCTAGAAATGACATTGCTTTGCTTGTGAGCGCAAACTGAATGCAAGCATTTCAGCCAGACTAAACTGAAGAGTAGCTAGCTAGTGTTTTTCTTCCTTCATGTTCCTTCTTGTGTTTACTATTGAACAGAGAGTGCTAAAAGCCACAGCAACCAAATTGAATTTCCAATGTGACAAGAAGACTTCAAGCGCATGAGCTGAACACTGCAATTTTTCTTCCTCTTGACTTTTATAAAATGAAAACTTTGGCAATTTGATTACCACCTATGAGATAGCTGAATCTGAAGTGTTGTACTATTCTTGTACCACATGAACTACCAAATGTTGATCAGAAATTTATTTTAGAAGAAACATGGATATATATTTAATCATGTCTGTTTTGTCTTAAAAGTGAAAATGCATTTTTTTAAAAGTTAGAACAGCTCCTTTTCATTGTTATTAACACAGACCTTGGATAAGTTACCTTTTTTTTGGAACACAACTCCCTGAATACTTCCAGCTGGAGTTGTTGGGGTAACTTCCCCAAGCGTTGTGTTCTACTTGCCTCAAGAATCCATTTTATTCTAGAAGAAGCAGTACAATAGGCACTGAAAGTAGTTAGAAATAAAAATAAAGACCTGGAAGGTTGAAGCTGCATCAGAACAATTGTGAACCTCCCTACTTTGCTGTTGATTAGATCAATGGACGACTTTTTTCCCCCTCCTTCATCAGTTGAGAGAAACATACAAATGCCTGCCAATAACATTAGTCAGCTAACCCATGATGGTACCTCTTAATTGGCTAATAGAGAGCCTTGGTGGGAGATATGGCCCAGTCCAGTAATATTCTTGTCCACTGGGCCAACGGGTTTCAGTATCTCCTTGGTAATCCTTGTTATACCTTCTGTTTACTTAGTGGTATACAGATTTCTTATCTACTGGGCAGCTTTTTCAGCATGCTAACTTTAACCCAGTCTGGTAGGTAGGAACCTCTGTGAGCTTTCCTTTCATCTCCCAGAATTATATCATTGTTCCTTTTGTGCCTCATCCTGAATCTAATTTCACTGAGTCCTTTGTACTGCTAGTTCTCAAATTTAGAAGTGCTGAGGAGACACAGTGACCTATGGCTTTGAATCCAATGGCAGTGCAACAGTTTTAGCTGTCTTTTAACTAAACTAAATTGTTTGAACTGATTTTATTGTGTGCCACCTTCACGTGTGAGATTGGGTGGGATATGAATGTTTAAATCAGAAGTGAGAATCCTGAAACCCTTCATTTGCAGTTGGTCTGCAGCTCCCACGATCCTCACCATTGGTTATGTTGGCAGGAGTTGATGAGAGCTGCACTTTAACAACACTATTTCAAATTCTGTTTTGAAACCAAATTGTGGTGGGTAGTTAGGCACTGTCAATTTTCCTAACATTCTCCAGCAAAAAGCATCTTTTTTGGATTTCCATGGACAGGGTAATGCTTTGGACTCACTTTTTAGTTGAAACCAAAAATGGTAAAACTAGAGAACTAGCCTGTGTTTATAGCTTTCTCCCAACCATTTCTGAGCAACCAGGGAGTGATGTCAGTTAGGTTCACTTACACTGAGGCACAGTCATTATAACTTGTGCTCTGTTTCATTTCTTTTTCTCTTTCTCTTAAAACTCTAGATTTATGTCATGTATCATACTGTTGTTACTAGCACTCACCCTATCTCTGGTGGCATTGCTTCCCAATCTCCTGTCTTGCCATTTCTTAGAGTTGTGACCCCCAACAAGGTCCTCAGACTCCCAAAACCTGAAAAAAAAGATTGTGAAACATTTAGAAATGTAAACTGCAAGTTAGTACAGGTCATGTCTGGTTTAGAATTAATGGCAAAGTTTTGGATAATCTGACAGCATAAGATACGTATGGACAACCATTGGCCTTTACCACACTTGTCTGCTCCTGCTTCAAGGCCCATACGACTTCAACCCCACAGAAATATTTGCTATTGCTGTTTTAGATTCAGAACAACAGTCTACTAAGGTAGCAGAAAGATTTGAAAGGCCAAACATAGACCACAGGACTTACCGTGTCCTTTCCTGCACTAGAAATGTTTCCCCAACACTTCATAAGATCATGTGGAATTTACCATGGTACCATGTGGTGACCATCATCTCTATATTCCTAGAAGCGGCTTAGTCAGATGGATGTGGGAGACATCTATTAATAGCTACTGCAGAGGACAGCTGAGTGCAGTATTCATGAGTGCAGTAGCTGTTGAAGGGCAAACGACGAGGAAGGGATTTTGCTATAATTTTGTTCTAAAATATCCAGCTGGGCACTTATGGAAAGAGGATGATGGTTTAGATTCATCTTTAGCAAGGGTCTTCTCTATATTTGAATTATACTGGCTTTGGGTAGTAAAGGTGGACACAGAGGTTGGAAAAGTGGCCATGCTGGCCGAGGTGTTCTTGGAGTTGTATTCTGAAAAAGCAACTCTTCCAAGCTTTACTCCAGAAATTCTTCAGGTGCTTTTATGGCTATGTGCTATCCCCTCATTTTATCAATTGTGGTTTTGATGGAGCCCAGAATCCAGAAACTGACCGGTAGCTTTGGCAAGCAGCTCGAAGCTTACAAGAGAATTGTATGGCAAGTCTTGCAAGGCAGCAAGAGCTCTGAATAACAGGAAACTAGCTAAGTAATGCAATGGAGACTTCACAGAAACGGGAAAATAGGTATGAGTAGATGGTAGAGTGTGCTAATGCTGTGGTCTGCAATGTCTGGAGCACCCTAAACCAGGCCAAAGGGAGGGGGAGTGACCACAAGAGCTGAACTAAAGTTACCTATAGCTTCATTAAGCTTCATTGTAGTATTAAATTTCACACCCCCAAGGTGGGATTTGATATTATACTTTGGGGCCACCTGTATGCACATGCACAGTGCTTGAATGCTGACACAATAATGTACTCGACAGTTTTCTATACATGTAGAGTTATCTTCTCCTTAGGAAGGACCCTCTAATCCTTGTAGACTATATGAGATGTACTTTGGCTTGTGTTATTCCAGATTCTGCAGAATCTGAAATAAAATGTTGATCTCTTTCTCTTAGTGTGACTTATTGGCTAGTGCACTGGGCACAAACCCTACCCAGAGTCCTTTCTTTGGAAGAAATCCAGGTGACAGTTTTGAAGTATTTATGCCAAGTGAGTAAAATCCTGGAAAAAAGTTCACTTGTATTACTAACTGAAGCCATCAGAATATCATCTGGCAGATTAATGCATTAAGAGACCACATATGTCTTGAAGTCTGTGAAGCATAGTCAGATTTGCCTATAAAAGCATTCATCTGAAATATTTAATCCTCAATATGGGCATTGTCCAGGAGGTTTGCTTAATCATCAGATAAAACTATGGCTAGAAAGTCAATCCATCATTTTGGACTAGTATCATACTAGATGAATAAAAAGCTATATACACACACACACACACACACACACACACGAATAAATAATAATAAACCCAACAACCCAAACAGCAAGTGCATCCATGCCTTTGAAGATGATAGGTGATTTAATGCAATTGGCAAACAAAACCGACAGAAAAGAAAGGTGATTTAAAACTGGGAATCAGTGAAGAAAGCTATTGCGTTGACATAACCACTGTGGGTCTGATCCTTAATTGCTACTTTTCTTTACTTCCACATCAGATGGAATCATTGCCTTCTTCACCAATTTGAAAATCAATAGGAAATTCTAGTGTTCCAATACAGGGGATAAGGAGAACTGGCACAGAGAAAATGGAATGGAAATAGATGTTGTTCTGCCAATATGGGAAGCAACAGGAGAAATAGTACTGTCACATAGTACTACCACTATCCTCTGTACTGGATGTGATAATTTCTTAAAAACAAACAAAGAAACAAACAAAAAACCCAAATAAACACAAAAAAACCCACATGGAGATTGGAAAAGTTACTTTTCGGATGACCATCCTCAGAATCTCAAGCCCAAATGGCCAGTAGCCACAGTAGATGGGGGAATCTGGAATTAGTAGTCTGAAAAGTATTTTTTCCAAGTTTTGTTTAAAGACTGGTGACTCAGAGTTCTGTGTATTCCAGGATTAATTCAAGATAACCCTACTTGTGCTCTTGTGGCTCTGAGTAAGTGTCTATGGATAAATGTTTAAACACCATGATGTATGCTGTCTCCATATCCTTGCAGATTCTGACAGTCTCACCTCCATGCGTACTGACTTCTGCAGTTGAAGTGGGATGAAATCTGAGTGAGTCTAGCTAGGCTGATAAGTGGCAAAAATCACATTCTTCTGATGCATTTTGGCTGCAAAGCAAGACAAGCAGGTCAAGAGGGCTTGAGCTAGACACCCTTCAAGAGTTTCTTGCAACAAGCTGGTAACTCCTCCATAAGGTCACAAATTGGTGATAGGCAGCAGTAGGAACAGGAGCAGGAATTCAGCAGGGGCTGGGAAAATACAAGCTGTGAAGAAAGGGCAAAGAAACTACACTTCCCAATAGCTCCTTGGACGAAGATCAAGTCCTGAGTGATTAGGTTAGGTAAGGAAGAAGAATCTAATCTTCAGTTGCATCAGGGTAGATGCCCCAGCATTTGAGCTCCTGTAGCTGGATTGGACATATCTACTTCTTGACAATCATGGGTATCAACTTTGCTTTCAATGTTTTATTAAGGCAGCTTTATGAAAGTGGTGGGCCAGAAGCTCTCAGTCTGGTGCTTAGTCATCCATGGCTGAAACAACCCATATGAGCTTGCTTGAAATTTTAGATCCTCAGCAGAGGGCCTGGTACATGTCCAAAGAGGATATGTTGGTGACTACACGAAAGAAGGATGTCTCTGTGATGGCAATCCAAGGGAGGCCATGCTTGCTCCATCCCCCTTTTAAGGTTTATGTCCTTAAAACCAGGATAGCTCTTCTAATTGTTTTAGGTGTATATTTTTAAAAACTTGTCTGTGCCAGTTCTTAACAGGGATTTCTACTGGTTTTATTTGTGTCATGATCTGTTGTACTTTGAGAGCTCTGGACATCTAAGAGGCAATAGAAAAAGGCCATTTCCACACTATAACCCCATCCTGGCATGGGGATGCATTGAAGCTGGACTGTGATGCATGCTACTGCATGACATCATTTCAACCCTACTCCTGTCATGTCCCCACCCATTGCGATGGCACATTGTACAATTACTGGAAAAAATCCAATAATAAGCCCCTTTTGCATGATGATCTCATGGGCTGGGGCCATGTGGGAAGGATGGAAGTGCTATCAAAGTGATTCCTTCCCCAGTACAGCACCAGAAGAGACTGACTGCACTGTGTAATGAAGGAGTGTGTCCCCAAATCTACCATCCACTGGCAGCCACTCGGGTGGAGAAGAGAGCATTCTGAACAGGCTCCCCTCCTGGCAATGGCACTGTCAGGATGTTGTGGTATCCAGGTATGGTGCGGAAAGGGCCAAAGGGCAAATATCCCTGAACTCTGATATCTGAGTGATTAAAAATGTGGAGTGTGTTTCTCGGGCATAGTATGTGTATACAAATATTCAGTAATTGGGAGGAAATAAAAATTAATACAAGAATTGGAATTATTGATATCCTCCATTTTCCTTAAATGGTGCTTGAAATGATTCTATAAAACATTAGTAAAACTTAGATGAGAGAGATATTTATGAATATTCTTGACTTGATAGGTATGTTTATCTTGTCACCTCTATTCATCTCCATATACCTACTTCACAGTAATTGCTACTGCTCATGAAGCTCACTTGTACCTTGAGATTTAAATTTGCATCCCAGTCTTGTTTAGAGCAGTGCCCTCCTCACCTGACTGCATTCAAATGATCCCTAATGCAAATTATACTTTCAGATTTTTATAGCCATGAACATTTCCTGCAGGATTTCATAGCTGCCACCCTTTGGTGAGACAATAACAATGTGATTTTCCATTTAGTACCACTTACTCATTATCATTCATAGAATAGTTAATTGCTCCAAGGGCATCCTTGTCAGTGAATCATTAACCCTTACAGTAACCTCCCCCCACATGACAATCAGGGAGCTCTTTTACTATTAATCTAATGTTTTAGTAATTTAGCAATCCAGTGTTCCATATCAAGACATACACATCCTTAGAGAAGACCCATTGCAATGATTAAGACATATTAATTAAAATTACTGTAAGTTCTGTTAATTTCAGTGGACCTGCCCAAAGCATGGCTAAGTCTTGATCTAACTCTATGTCTTGCCTGAAAGATTCAGAGCTTTTCAGAAAGAAAGAGGATTCCAAGAGGGTTCATGTAGTTCTATCATAATGCAACTTGAAAGTGAGAACTTATGGACCTCACCATGGTTTAAATAAAAAGATTTTATCTTGGTTGAGGTCCATGGATTTCTACTATATTCATAAGCAAGTATTTAGAAGTTAAAATAATGTGTACTCCTGAACTTCCCTACTTTGGGGTGTAATTAGATAGGAAAGAGGTTGTAGCATTTGCTGGAGAGTAAGAGGAGACCAAAGCAGTTAGCTTTCAGTATATGTTAGAGACTTGGAGATTTGCTGGTTATTCAGGAAGAAAAGCAACCTCTTTCATGCAAATATTTATCCCCACATTTAAGTTTCCTAAAGTTTCTATCTGAGATAATCACCGATGGCTTCGGGAGCAGGAGATCAATAAGTGGGTATGACAACCTTCTTCCTGACTCTAAAGAGATGTTTTGGTATTGTTGCTCCTAGGTCTGCTGCAAGTTCATGTATGGTGGCTAACAAATTTCCATTTTTATATAGGGAAGCAGTTTTGTCTCAAGCCTCCCACAGATGCTGTAAAATACTCAGAGAGTGCTGTCTACAGTTGTACTCAGTTAACTTCTGTTTCCTCTTTCTTTCCCCTTTAACATTTCACTCCCCCCCGCCATTTCTATCACAATATGCATGTGACTGGATGACTCCCCTTGATCAGAACTTACTTCTTGTCTGCCATTCTGGTTCTGAAGGAATTTCACCAGTAACTTTTGCATAGTTGAGAATATTGAGTTGATTTTGTTCTTCAGATAGCTAATAGTGAACACAAAGTGAGTTTACCAGACTAATATGATACTTTAGCCTTATTTAAGACTGAGGACTCAAAGATTTGAAGACAAATTATATAATGCTATGTGGACTCCCATAGCACTGTTGAAGGACTACAATATAGGTGTATGCTTCTATGGGAAAGCAAATTTCAGGTGTGAACTACTCAGAATTGGAAAAGAATCCATTGAAAATTTAACTTAATATCTATGACATATCAAAATTTCAAATAGCAACTTTAAAAAAATTGTAAACTGTTAAACACTAGAAGCATGAGCAAGTAATGATTAATATTTGATGTTGTTTAAATTTATTATTTTAATTTGGGGGAGATTTTGAGTGGTGGCGGCGCTATTTTTGGCCAGTATTAGTTATTCCGATTATTATTTTTAAAATGTGTTATCACCATGTTATCACCTATTAAATTTGCCCAGTGGTGATTAGCATTAATGAATTAATTAACACCAACAAATTAGTTTGAGTCTAATTGTTCCAAGTTCTGGAATTGCTTTATCTTGTTTTTCAGTTAAATATAATGTTTCTGTGGCTGGGCATGCACACATATGTGCACTAAGTGGTTCATATTTTATACATGTTGAGTGTACATAAGAGATCCACAAGTGGAACACTGCTATGTCTCTCCTATCACCACTTACAAGAATCTCAGGTGTACAGTGAAAGAATCCACATTTCCTTGCTTGTGGAGTGTGGGCAGGGGATCAGTTTGCATTTGTCCCCATAGCTAGAGACAGACTAGGAACATACTCCACCAAGATACTCTGGGTCCTTTGGAGGTCTTAGCTGATGTTCTGGGAACATAGACAGATGGTTCTCTGATCCTTTCCATTCTCCAACGGCAATAGAATGGCCGTGTTGGGTTGTGGGAGGTGTCACAGTACAATGGGCAAACCTGAAGGGAAGGCTTTGGCTATTGCAGAGAGAAGAAGAAAATGCCAACCTCTGCAATGACAAGAAAAAAGGCATAAGATGGGCTTGCACTTGTATATGTCACTAACAGGATTCTGATCAAAATGACTGAAGTACATACCATATTTGCTGGCATATAAGACAAACCAGCATATAAGACACACTCCATTTTTAAAGGTTATTTTGGGGGGAAATTAGTTATTAAAAATAGCATGGCTTCCCCCACCCCCTTCCTTTCCATTTTGCAGGGGAAGAGAAGGAAGGCAGCCTGGGGGGTGGGGAGAAAGCTCCTAGGCGCTTTCTCCCCCGTCTCTTTCCCTTCAGTTTTGCAGGGGGAGGGAAAGGAAGGAGCTACCTAGGGGCAAAAAGAAAGCTGCTTGAACTTTCTCTCTCCCCAGAGCTACCTCCTTTTTCTTCCCAAGCAAAATGGGAAGGGAGGGTGGGGTGGGGGAAGCCTTGCATGAGAGTTCCTTTCCCCCTCCAGAGCTCTCCCTCCCTTTCCAATGCGTTTTGCCCCAGCACAGAGAACTCATGCTGAGGCAAAATGGAAGGGAAGGAGGGGTGGGGGAAGCTTTGCAGGAGTGCCCCTTTAGCCACTTAGAGACCTCTACCTTTCCTATGCATTTTGCCTCTTCTCTGAGTACTCACATGGTGTCAAAATGCATAGGAAAGAGGCTGATATTTGCTGGCATATAAGATGCACCAGCATATATGACGCTCCCCATTTTTAAATGCTATTTTTCAGGGGGAAAAGTGCATCATATACACTGGCAAATATGGTAGTTCATTATCTGTGCAATATCCTCTTGCGTTCTCCTTTGGAAAATGTTGGAACTTACTCCCTTTTTGCATATTACCCATTCGCGTGGCTGGGCGGGGCTTCTTGCGTGAAAAGGCTCGGAAGGAATGCTGCCGCTTCCCTGCTGCTTCAGTTCTGCAGCAGCTTCCTGGTTGCGTGAGCGCCGCACAAACGCCCCGCCCCTTCCTACTGCAGCACAACCTGGGAATTGCAGGCTAGCGCTGAGGCAGGAAGCGCAACCGGCCCGGCTCCCGACTCGCCGCATGCCAGATAAGTGTGCGCGGGCCCCAGGAGCATTGCGCGACCACACACCATTTTCAGCTTTAAGCTGAAAATGAAAAGGTGCACGTGCAGTCCGCGTCATGCAGACTGCTTCTCCCATTTACGCGACGTTCAAGGGGCCCTCTCGCTTTAGAAACGCCATGCAAAAAGGGTCTTAGTTTCTTCAGTTGCTTCCATAGCCACACAGGAATGTCCTGTCTCTCAACCAAGTTGCAAAGCAGTGTTGGCATAAAAACAATCTGAAATGTGATTAATTACCTCTGTGAGATCTGGAAACCTTTAAGACCTCCAGCCATTTACTGGTGCTTGCGAATGCTCAAGTCAAATGCTACCAGTTCATCCTGGGCATAGTCTGATATTGTTGTTAACAGTTTTCAATCCAACTTATGATGACCATGTGAATGGGAGACCTCCACCTCACCCTATCATCAACAGCTCTGCTCAGGTCTTGCAGACTCAGGGCAGCGGTGGCTTCCTTGACTGAATCTATCCACTTGTAATGTGGTCTCCCTCTTTTCCTACTGCCTTCCACCTTGCCAAGCATTATTGTCATTTCTAGTGAGTCAGTTTTCTCATGATGGGGTCCAAATATTACAGTCTCAACTTAACCATCTCAGCTTCAGGCTTGATTAACTCTAGGTCCCATTTATTTTACTTTTTAGCAGTCTGTGGTTTCCAGCCTTGCATTTCAAGTTTATTTTCTTCCTATCAGTTTTCTTCATTGTCCACCTTTCACAACCATACATAGAAGTTGGAAATGGAATGACATAGGCCACCATAATATAAGTATTCAATTATATATATTGAACCTTCAGGACCTTGTCTAGTTTCTTCATAGCTGCCTTTCCAAGGCCTAGCCTTCTTCTGATTTTTCCCCAGTCCAGTGCATTTATTTCTTGCAATATGTATGAATATTTCCCTTTTGATTTCAACACATACAAATTTATGACAATTATCAATTACTAGAGGAAGAACACAGCCAAAGTGTAGAGCGCCATATGAGTAAACTGCCAGACTATTTTTGTTGTTGGAAGGTAAAGCTGAGCACTTCCTTTTGCAAGAAGCAAATGCTGTCTTCAGGGTTAGCAACTAATCAGAATTATCCTTAAGTGCAGACAGCTAATGGTATATCCTCTTTTCCTACAAGCAGGTACATAAACTAGAGACAGAAAATTACACAGCTTTTCATATAGCTGGGGAGAATTTACCATAAATATAAATATCTGCACCTAATAGCAGGTTTCAGGTGTATATCTGCTACGCTGCATTATCAGATATACAATTTGATACATTGCCCAGGACATCATAATGGAGTGTGGACATGACCTGGAAAAAAACACTCCAGCAATTTCAGTTCTTCATATTTAATGCAACATGAAACCAGTTCCATGGTGCCATATACTTCACGGAACTATCAAGGGTACACTGTAAATGAAATCAACTTCCAGCTAGAAAATACTTCATTATTGCTTCTGTAATTGCAGAAGAATCACAAACTGATACGTTTATAATGCTCCTGTGCAATAGAACCAGCATGTCATGTCTTCTGATTTCTTGACTGCAGTCTCCTTTCTGATTAATGACTAAGCCAAGGTATGGAAAATCTTGAACTATTCCAATGTTTTCATTGTGTGCTTTAAGGTTGTGTAAATCATCTCTGTCATTATTCTTGTTTTCTTAACATTTAACTGTAAACTTGCCTTTGCACTTTCTTTCTTGATTTTCTCCAGTACTCATTCCACATCTTTGCTATTTTCTGCTAGTACTATGGTGTCATCTGCATATCTGAACTTGTTGATATTCCTTTCTCCAACTTTCCTGACTCTTTCCTCCAGGTCTAATCCTGCTTTATGTATGATGTGTTCAATGTACAAGCATTCTGTCATGATGGTAAGCTCTTATCCTGAAAACAGATTACACATCAGGACAACCAAGTATTGTGGCACATTCATTTCTTTAAGAGTGTGCCATAGTTTTTCATTATCTAGATAAGCAAAGACTTTGCTGTACTATATATATAAACCACAGGCTGATTGTCTTTTGATTTTTAGGGGTATGTGTTCCATTGTTTTCTTGTTATGTTCAACTTATGGCAACCCTAAGGCGAACCAATCACAGGGTTTTCTGGCAATGGAGAGTGTGTGCCAAAATTGTTATGAGTTATACAAGTAGACTTTGGCCCTTTTTTCACCTTGCCTGGTGCCACTGGTGTCGCAGAGGGATCATGCGAAAAGCACTCGTGTCCCCTCCGCTTCACCTCCGCACCAGCTCCATGCTGGCTGGAAGGAAGTGTGAGTGCTCTGCCCCTTCCTTCTGCAGCGCAGCCGGATACTTTCCCAGGCCGCGCTGGGGGAGGAAGCGCGATGGCCGTGTGTCTAGAGCCTCTGCATGCAAGGTAAGTGCGTGTGGGGCACAGGAGGGATGCATGATTGCACATCATTTTCAGCAATGAGGCAAAAATGATATAATGTGCGATCACCCCCTAATGGCCTTGGGAGCATCGCATGATTGTGAGGATGTCATGTGGAACGGTCCTCGCAATTGCGCGACACTCCCAAGGCCATTTTGCAACAGGACTGGAGTGTGAAAAGGGCCTTTGATGCATCAAGAAAGAGAGTTTCTTTTTCCCACAGTCTGTACACTTGCAGGGTAAAGCGATAAACAGTTGCCTGGACCCCATGTCCATCTTGGCGAAGTCAGGCTTCATTTAAAAATATAAGCTGGAACTTTCCCACTTCTCCCACCCTCTGCTGACAAGGAAAAGGCTCCTTGATGTGTTTGGGAGGATAATCAGTACTTAATTGACTTGTTCACTTCCTCTGAATGAAAGCCTTGAAAATCTGGTTCAGACTGGTTTAACTCCAATTGTAAGGTAATGTGCATTGTCCAGAGATGTTGGGAAATCCCATCTGGATTTGAAAGAGAGCAAATGGCTCTACTGGGCTGGCTTTGCCCTATGTGTGCAGCATCTATTGTTTGCATCTCCTCATTACCAGTACCAGAGGGTAATGAGCAGAGGTGATATTCAGATCCAGAGTATAACATTAAGCTCATGTTAGCCCCCACTCCAGAAGGTATTCCCTTAAATCCAGGTGACAGCCCCCAAATTAGGAAACGGCTAAATACAGGAACACAGGCAGACTTGGAGAAGTGGCTGCTTCTCCTAAGAGAAGAAAAGAGTGTGCTTGCGGTCATAGTGCAGACCTGCATGCTAGATAGAAAAAGACTGAAAGAAGGAGCCTGGAAGTGTTACCACAGTTCTGTCATGCTGGTGATAGCACTAGATATCTCTTGATATCAAACTTATTTGGCCTTCACTTGACCTTTCTCTGCCACCCTGATTCACATGTTTGCAAGGGCCACCGGACAAGCACGTAAACAGGTGCGGCCGTTAATTGTTGGGCATTCCAATCCCCATTTAGGCAGGCAGATTAATGTCTCTCTATTGCTTCAGGGACCATCTTCTTGCAGACACACCTTGCATAAGCGCAACTTTACACAAAGGTGCTCGGCCGAGAGCCGGCACTTTCTTTATGCTGAGCCATTTGCATCCTGGCTACATTCTTGTCATCCAGCGCTAAGCTAATCATGTAAAACCTGACCTTTTCCAACGCTTTTGTCCCACTCCAAATTCTCCTTTGTTCTCACCGAGCATGGAATGGACTGTAGGCACAATCCACCCTATAAAAAGTCCCCTATTCCGAGCCCTCCTCGGAACACTCCGGATTGCTATTCTGCCTTGCTGTCGGTTTGTCCAGCGAGTCGCCCCCTCAGCAAACCGTGCTGAGCTCTCTTCCCTGCAATTCTCCGTTTTCTCCAGGACTACGAGAAAAGGTGTCGTATCACCCATTCCCCCTGAAAACTCTAATTTCTAGTTAGCTGTGTGCTTGTGGTGTCTTTTCTGTTGTTTGTCCTTTAATAAAACTATTAATTTTACTATTTTAAAACTCTGCTTGACTGCTCTTCTGACCTGACACTATATATATAGGGTTAAAAGATCCCAGCTAAAGTTACCCTGACTCTCGCTAGTTTAAGAGAGTGCTTGAGTTAATTTCCCCATCTTGTGTTTTTGCTTGGTTATTTGGGCGTCCTTCCCGGGACCCCCACAATACAGAGTAACAGAAGAACACCACATGAGAGACTTCATGGAGGCAGACCAGAAAGACTCTGGTAGAATCATGGGGAGTCCCCCAGGAGAAGAAGCTGCTGCCAGCAAGCTGGACTTTTCTTCCTACTGGAAGGTAAGAGAATCCATGTGCGTGTCTTAATGTGCAGTCCATTAAGCTTAGCTGCACATCTTTAGATCCCTTAGTTAGGTCAGCAGTAGGATTTTTAGCACCTCTGCCATTCTCCCCCTCTTTTCTTTGGAGAAACAGCTTGTATGGAGCACAAATTGTTCTGCTGGGTTCAGTTGCTGTGTTTTCCTGTCTTTTGATAAAGAAATAATTGTTTGTGTTTCAGAATCAGCTTGTCTTCAATCCGATTTATTTTTATTTCCTTGTTTTTGGAGTTACTCTGGTTAATTGTCCATTTTTAAAACCTATAGCCTGTAAGGTTCTTCAGAGAGAGAGAGCGAGAGAGAGCTTTCCCCCAAACCATTAAACCTAATGCACCACTCTCATCAGAAGGTCAACCCAGTGGGTTTCTATGACCAAGTGGGGAAACTGAACCCTCATCTCCAGGGTCATGCCAGAGAACCAGCATGCTGGCACCATGCTGGCTCTTGTGCCAAGCGTCCTGTTATCCAACATATGTATGCAAAATAATCGTTAGTGATTTTCCTTTCCTGAACCCAGCTTGGATATCTGGCCTTTGGCACTCCATACATGGTAAATCTCATTATTGTAGAATTTTGAGTGTCATTTTGCTTGAATGGGGAATTAATGCAGTGATCCTGTGGTTATTGGTTCTTCAGGTTGCATTTTGGTATGATGGTTGGTTTAGTGTTCTTCTTTAGTTTTACTCTATTTTTTGATATTAGCAGTTCATGGTGTGTGCCACAATCTGCTCCTGGTCTTGATTTTTTCAGAGAGAACTGAGCTTCTCCACCTTTTGCTTCTGATTATGAAATCTATTTGATTTCTTTGTTGGTCATCACGTAATGTCAATATCCTTGAAAAATGTGTTTGTAATGAAGAAACTGTTAGCCTTACAAAATTCAATCATTTGCTCTCCTGTTTTTTTTCTTGACCCTAGGTCACATTCTCCTACAATCTTTGATTCTGCTCCATCTATATTTGCATTCCAGTTGCCTGTGATTAACAAAGGTCCTGCTTTTGTAAGTGTTCACTTTCTTCTTGGACTCCAGCATAAAATCTTTCAGTTTCTTCTTCTTTCTCCTCCTCCTCTTCCATGTTTTCTACTTCTGTTTCTGTAGCTGGAGCATAAACTCACAGGTTTTCTGGGAAATCTTATTTATATTACCCAGCCAGCTTTGCATTGCACACTTCAATTGATTTTGCTATATCTCTTCCCACTATTAATGCTATCCCGTTTCTTCTTAGGTTTTCCTTTTCTATGTAAAACACTGTGTGATTAGCTAGGTCAAAATGTCCCATTCCTATCCACTTTAGGTCAGTCGTCCCAAGTATTGCTGCATTTATACATTCCATTTCTTGTTTTAATGTGTCCATCTTCCTATGATCCATGCTTCTCAAAATTCCATGCTCCTGGGCAGCTTCAGACTTTTATTTCACCTCTGAGCACATCAACCACCAAATGTCTTTTCTGCTTGAGTCTACTTGCATCATTAACCACAGCACTACTTTTAGCTGTCCTTTGCTGTACCCAAATAGGTCATTGAGTGACAACTGACCCAGGAATGTCATCTTCTGACACTATCTCTTGTTTCATTTTGGATTGTCTCAGCATAGGGTTTTCATGGTAAAAAACATTCAAAAGGGGTTTACAGTGCCGCCTTCGGTGCAGTACTAGCAAGTGTTAGCTATGGTGCTGCTGCTGTTGGCTCTGAGAGATCCTCTGCCAGTGTCAACCCCCACTGCCTGGTCACCTGTCACTACTGCCACAGTATCTGTTTGGCACATTTAGTCTCACCTCTTAGCTAAAGCCTGTCTGACACAAGACACCCTACCAGAACACCACTATTTTCAGTATTGCCTCTTTCAGCACTGCAGAAAGTTAGCATCATTGGTTGGACAGTTTGATATAGCTAGAGTATTTTTTTTTTTTTTAACTACAAGAGCATTCTGACTGCCCAGTTGCAATACTTGGGAACAAAATGGTAATCTCGACATCTACTCATTTGCTTAGATATCTGTATCAATGTTCCCCAGTGCCATCCTATCTGTGGTGGTGGGAACTGTAGTTCACTACAGGGCACCAGGATGTGGAAAGCTGATCTGTGTCTACATAACAATGATTTAAAAAGCTTCTTCATCCAGGAAAATGCATTCTACAACATCTGTAAAATTAGTGCTTGAGTTGATGTTTATTTTCTACTTGATTGGCAGAATTAATTACCAAATGGTGCTTGCTGCTGCTCCCATTATGTTCAAACATCTTTAGCTGTATTTCTTGACATCTCCCCCAGCTGATTTGGCCTCCTCTACTGCTCCTTCTTCCAAAAACATGACCCCCCCTTTTATGGCAATTGGACTTTCTTGTGCACAAATACATATGATTGCAGCCCTGGAGTCAAGGCGCACCAAGTGAAGCCATTAGTCATCATTGTTTCTATTCTATAATTTGCACAGTGAGGGACAAAAATACTCCCTATTTATGCAGACCCCTATATGTTGTTGGAAAGTTGGCAGAAACACTAAAGAGGCTGAGAAGAAAGTAAGAGGAGGTACAGGGACTGCTTGTCACCCTCCTTCCTTGGGAGTGAGTTGCATTGGGCTCAACGAGATGTAATTCTGCATAAATAGGTTTATGTTGAGGATCTTTAACCATCAGCATGGTTCATGTTTACTGAATCATTTTCCCTCACTAACTGATCACATGTGGATTATGTGCTTTGCTGCATATTTGTTGTTGATGTTTTGTGCCTTCAAGTTGTTTTTGACTTATGGCAACCCTAACAGCAACCTATCAGAGGTTTTCTTGGCAAGATTTGTTTAGTGGGGGTTAGCACTCAAGCTACTACAACTTGCTGGTTTTCAAGATTTATTCAGAGGAAATTGTCATTTCTTTCCATTGAGGCTGAGACCAATAAAATGTCAGTTTCTGTGACTGAAACAACTTTCACTATAGGGAAAGACACATTAAATCCCATTATACATTGGAAATACATTAGCAAGTTAAAAATTAAGACAATGCAAAGGGGGGGCAGCATAGAAAAATGTTGTGTGTGTGTGTGTGTGTGTGTGTGTGTATGTGGCTGATCAATGTTCTTTGTCAGAGCTTGGAAAATTACTTTTGAAAAAGAAGTCATTGTGTAACTCGGTAGTAAATATCCTCAGTAACTTGTTAGCATTCCAAGAAAATTTGGTAACTCATTACATTACTCCTGTTTCCCATTACCTTGTTTGTTACTTTTTAGTTCCTAAAAAAAAATCTGTATATCGTAATAAAGTGGTTTGACGTTGAATAAAAATTCATCAAAATGCATCACCAAAGCATTGTAGCCCCACCAAAGAAATAAGAAAAAAAAATAATTATAATGGTAATGTTATAGTAACTTTTTTTTAAAAAAAGAATGTTGCTGTGCCTTTCTTATTCCCAAAAGAAATGTTTTATGCCTCATTTCATTTCTTCTTTTAAAAAACAACAACCAAGAAATAATCCTGTTTACTAGGACAATTTTAACTTTATTTAGAGAAGATTTTTGTTGCATTTTTCTTTGTTCAGATCCCTCTATAGTGGTTCAGATGCACCTATGTGCTGATGGAACACTGACAAGGTGCTATGAAAGGATGCATTTTGAATATTAAGAAGTGAAGTTATTGAACAGAGTGAGCCAATTTCATTAGGCAATAAATCAATCTTTGTTTTTATCCACTTGTCCTTTTTGGTATCCATCCCATGTCAGTTATTGCCTTGTAGCATCTTGGTACTTATTAAAGCTTTCCCTATATTAATAAGCTCTATTTCTAAAAAAGATTATAGTGAGACCCTGTCATTATTGTGTTAATTTTTATCCAGAAACACAAAAGGACACAATTTATACTTAACAAAATGAAACTGTTAAAGAAGAGAGAAACGGTTCAATCAGACTGATTCATTCTTAAAATCTAATTTGGATAATCAAGGATAATACTATGCACATTAGATATATATTCTTGAGACTCTGGGCAATTAGAAATGATTTATATATCCTGAGTTCATTTTTCTCCCTTTTTTCTGCCCTTAGGCAGTTATTGGACAAAATCAAAAAGCTCCTCAAATGTCTACATTGTGAAGAGAAATATGTCTCTATTTACCTGAAACAGAATCTGCAAGATCATCCAACTTGCATCCAAATTCTGCCCTCCCCCATAACTGTTTTAACTACAGCTATGAAAATCTTCCAATGATCTTTGTCTGTGGAGATGTTCTAGGAAGTGCCATCTAACAAATTCACTTTTTCAGCCCATCACTTTTCCAAATACAGGGCATCATTTTTAATATGGATTCTATGGCCCTTTTCGCATACATTTTTTTTTGCGCGAGCGCCCCTTGAGCATCGCGTGAATGGGAGCGTCGGTCCGTACGACGCACTCCCACTCATGCGACGTTCAGGAGGCTAAAGCGGGGCGTGCGCACGTTTTCTTATTTTTGGCTCTAAGCTGAAAATACTGCGTGGTTGCACAATGCTCACGGTGCCCTCACGCATTTACCTGCGTGCGGTGTGTCAGCGAGCCGGGGCGGTCTCGCTTCCTTCCCCCAGCGCAGCCTACAGCTCCCAGACTGTGCTGTGGAAGGAAGGGGCGGGGTGCTAGTGTGACGGTCATGCGACCAGAAACCCAGCTGCGGTAGAATGGAGGGGCGATGTGAGTGCCTCATGCAAGAGGCTGCTTGCGCAAATGGCACCCCCCCACCTCCACGAGCAGGTAATGTGCGAAAAGAGCCTATGAGGAATGTTTCAGCACTTCATTCTTTGTGAATTCCAGCTGTTCTGGATGAATGAGCAGATCAGAATGTTCTTATCCATTCACTTTTTACACTTCCCTATCAACCTGATTCAGTGATTCAGACTGGCCCAGATTTAATTTGGATTGATTTGGCCTCAAGCTGGCCTACTCCAGATCCTGAATCGAGATTCAGAAATCTGATGCTTAGGCTGTCTGATTGCCCTGCACTGGAAAACTAAAACAGCAATTAGTTTTTTAAAAAAATAAAAGCACATGAAATTTAGAGACACAGAAACCTTCAGAACAGATGACCTCTATTAATTGTGGATAGGTAGAATTTGCTTTCCTCAAAAGCGAAACAGTTTTAAAACATACATGGTCGGTTGAGAGCTCAGTCCTGCCAGCTAATGTGCAGCTGCACAAAAAACATATTTTTGCACAAAACCAGTTTTAAAAAACCCAAAACGAAACCAGAGAGTAGTTTCTCAGCAACACTTCTGGATGTTCAAGTACAGGGAGAAAGTTGTACGAGAGTATCACTGTTCTATTTTTATTCCCAACAGGATTTTCTGTCTGTTGGCAATCCTGTTTTTTTCAAAAATCTTGTCTCCTTTGCTACCTTATAGCATCTCTTCCCCATCCCCAAGTACCGTGACTGAAGACAGTGAAATTCTTCCTCACATTGGAAGTTAGAGTTGTGACTGTGTGAAGTTCAAAAGGATCTGGCCAACAGAATCACACTTTCTCTTTAAGTCTCCATTTCTCTGTTTAGTGGCAGTTTTTATGTTGTTATGCTTTTATTTTACTGGATTTGTGTATCACTTTAAACATTCTTCTGGCAGATATGCAATTCATAACTGTGGGTGGGAATCTTGTATTAGATTTAGGTAGGCTTAAGCACCTTAGTTATGGTACTAGGCAGTGACTCCTGGCCTGACACCCCCAGTTCCTGCTTACTGGGAAGCAGTCACTGCAGTCAATGGGGTTCTGTTCCTTTGTCACTTGGGAAGCAGCTGACTACAGTTTCTCCCCGCTCTTACATGTGATTTCCGGTGCAACAAGCATAATCAAGGTCAGTATTGCAATTCCCCCTTGTGCCAGTGGTATGTCAGGCAGGGAAGGTGGGAATGTCAGTCAACTACTTTCCAAACGACAGGGAAATGGACTCTCTTGATTGCAGTGCCTGCTTCCTGGCAAGTGAGATTGGAGGACTTCCATGGTACCTATGTAGACCCTAAACTAAGGGTAATTTAGGGCTCATGAATGTATAACAACCATGAGTTCATAACTGCCACAAAGAAGTCCAGCTAGGATAAAGAACTAAATAAAATCTACTTACAAACAAGACGAGTTCATTTAGTGAGTATAGTATTCCACTTCCAGGTACAGATGGATAGGCATAGTACTGTCACCATTTTTTTTATAGTTTCAGTTTGCAATTACCTGACTTGCCTGTTGATCTTAAGATCAACAACCCTGTTCCAATAGCCCATGGAAATCTAATTTGGTAGGTCTAGTTCAGATGTCTTTCTTAACAAATTTTCATAAAACATTGGTTTCCCTTTATTGGGGTCATAAATGTCCGTTAAATACATTATTTTGCCATTGTAACTGATTCCCACAATTACACATCTGTCTTGTCCATCTTCAAAAATCAATTTAGGTTGTAATGTTTGATTTTGTCCTGGGACAGTTAATCATCAGCCAGAGTTTGCCTCTGAGCTGGTGATCCACCACTTTAGTTTTCTCTTTCATGGAGCTTTCCATGAAGAGTGTCTTGGCCTGCCATGATATTGTTGGAAAATTACCAGCATTCTCTTTCCCCCCATTTTGTTGTTAGAACAAATGGGATTATTTAGCATAGGGCTTCCTTCCCTGTTTGCATGCTAGATCTCTCACATTTCCTTTCTCTGCATTTATTGGATGATAATAAATGCCTTTAGTGCCCAGGTCATCAAAGCATCAGATCATGTGACCCAGAACTAGGAAGAAAGTTAAGTCTCCCCATAAAGAGGAGGAGACATCTTTAGTCTTTCTCTGTTCCCTTCTTTTGCACTCTCATGAATCCTACCCTATGCTGTCTGCAAGTTCTGCAACTATCCAGACAGGGTGGTGAGTGATACAATACCAGAGATTGTCCTCTAATTCTTTAGCTAGTCAAGATAGCAAACTCTCAATGTAAATGCAAATGAAGAAGTCATTAGTAAAGTTTTAAGTCTTTATTCAAGCTACCTGTGTCTGTTGTGTTAATTGGATCAAGCATTTTCAAGCCACGAGTTCTTAAACAGAAAAGGACTTTAACTCGCTTCCTCTGCATAATTCTGCTAATTAAGATTAAATCATAACCGGTTTAGTCTTATTTCCTACAAATATCAACCTAGAAATCAATTTCTTTGAACTGTTTTTAAGCAAGCACTTAAAATGGTTTATATATCCCGTAATCTCTAATCTTAACATATCCAGTTTCTTCCTTAAAATCCCATTACTTTCTATTATGCATTTATTCAGATTAAATATGGCTAGACATCTTGGATATTAGGGCTTGAAGTTTAATGAGCACAGGGTCAATTTTGTCTAACGTGGCTCTGGACATTTTTCTTGTGGCCATGTTTATGATGTTGTATAAATTACTCTCTGCTTACATTCTGACGCCAGAGATAATATTTATTTCCTCTTTTCTGGAATATGGTTTCCTTATAGACATTTAAATTGTTTGAATCCTGGAGACACAAATCTATGGCCCTTTTCTCACGGGGTGCAGAAATCGTGCCGCTACGATCCAGGCGGGTTTTCCCTTAATCCCCACTAACACGGACTGAAATTTTAGGAGCATTCTCACGGCTCCATAGAGAAAAGACTAGGCAGCATCAATGCATTCACACAATATTACCCTGGCCCACTCCCATAGGTGTCCTTTCCCCGTCCTGTCTGGCAGTGATTGGCTGTGCTCAATTTTTAAAAGAAACACTCTGAGCGTCATCATGGACGTCAGTACGCATGCGTGTCCCCTTACATCCTCCAACAAACCCCCCCCCGTCCCGCACCTTTCTTTGGAGCTGCCGTGGAGACATTTTCCCCCCTCTGTCTTTCTGCTTGCTTTCTGCTGTTTTGTGTATGGAGCACGAGCTACTGACGAACATTGCTGGGGTGCTAATTTCAGCCTTGATAGCAGCACTCGAAAGCACTGGGGGCGGTCTTGTCGCTTCTGCTGGCCAAGCCTAAATCCCTCCCTCTCTTCATCCCCCGCACGAATCAGTACGCACCGTCACTTTTTCACAAAAGGACGAGCGCAGATTGGAGGAAAAAAACCACATTTCTTCTGGTTTTTAAAAAGGGCACGCGAATGCTGGATGGTGGCTCCCCCGCGCGGATTGAGGTGAGAATCAAAAAAATTAAATGCGACCTGGTTCTCTCTAAGGTGAAAAAGGCCCCCGTTCGAGGTCGACCTGGGAAGATTTAATTACCCCGTGAGAAAAGGGCCTATTTCTTATTTTCAGTCCAAATTGCCATTTAGTTTAATTTTCAGCTTTTGAGCCCTGTGCTATCCATTTATCCCAGCATTTAGTTTCACTTTCAAGTATTTTGTCAATGGAGACTTCACTATAAATATTTACAATGCAAATTGTTTGTACTCACTGAAGTGTAATAAATCACCAACTTAGCAGGGCGTTTCTCCATCCCTATTCAGCATGGGCCATCCAAAGTCCTTCCATTGCAAATCTTTGCTTGAAGAAGTTTCTGTTTAGCTGACCTTACTGAATCTTTGTGATGCTTCAGCTTTGCAGTGGGAAATGTAGATTCTCTACCAGACGGCTCTGCAGTCAATTCCCAAGCTGAGAAGTTATCCAGGAGACTGAGTTTCTGCCCTTGTGGAATCCTTTTGTATCTTTATATGCTTAAAGTTAATAATAAACCTGCAAAGCTAGGAGCAGCATGTGTGTCATGCAACTAATGGTCAGCCATCTTTGCAAGAATTATTAATTTGGCATAATTGAGTGCTATCTACCAGTTTTCAACTCAAATACTTAACTTTGAAGAGATTAAAAGAAATGTTAATAGTCTTCTTAGAGCTCCACTGTTTGTAATACTTTGCTTGCATCAACAAACCTGAACACATCACCAATATATCCCATGTCTTCCCCATCCTTTGGTTCTTATAATCTCAGAAATGAACACTTTTCTTCTTTTTCCCAATAGTTGTTTGATATTTAGAAATGGCTGTCTCCTCCTATCTTCAATTTTCTGCTCAACAGTGAATAACTAGGTCTTTCTATATCACTGTAGTACAATTATACTATGAATTGCTTAGTAAAGCAAATCCTTGAAAAGAAGACATTTTCCCAGATTTCACATTTGTTGGTGGCATAAATGGAAAGAAAGGGATCTATTTTTGTATTTTTAAAAAAGAAGATGAAAAGAATTCTTCCCTTTTTAAAGTTTCTGAACTATTCTATGCAATTGTTACTAATTTTTTTTGGTACTTCTCTCATTATTATTTTAGATCATAATGTATAAGTGTGGTATTGGATAGCAGAACTACAATACTAAAATAGGAACATTCCTAAGAGCATAAATCTTACTTTATGCAGGGTGAAAAATGCATGACATTTTCCTTCACAGAGACCTTTTCTTTGTAGACTATGGTAGACCTTCAATAACCTCATCTAGCTTTCCTGCTTCCAGTCTGTGAGTTTCTATGACTTAATTTGTCAGTACAAATGTTCCTAGACTTTATATTTCAGAAGTTGTCTTGGCAAAGGAACTATTTTTCTCTAACTTAATAAATCTGCTTCCTAGCAAATGATTTTGATATATGGATTGTCTGGTCTTCAGGTGTCTTTTATTATGTCAGATTTTTATGGTGTATATGCTGTGGGAGGTAAGATAAGCTAAGCTTTTCTTGGGGTATTTTTAACCTTTCTTCACACCCTTACAGATGCTATATTTGTAACCAAATATGAACCATAAGAGCTAAGAAGAGTCATCCTGGATCAGATCAAAACCTATCTTATCTGGCATTGTGATCACAAAATGGCCAATCAATGGGAAGAGCACAGAAGTGCAATAGTACTCCTTTGCTTGTGTTTCCAGGAACTGTTATACAGAAGCATACTGTCTTTGATACTGGAGTGCATATATCCTTTAGGACTACGAGCCCTTGACATTCTTATTCTTGAAGAAATTGTCCTATCCCTCAAAATGTAAAGCCAATTTGAAGGCCATCGTGCCTGTAGGATTTTGGGAGTTGTAGTTTAAAAAGTAACTTTTCCAAGCTCTATTTCATATGTGTGCATAAATATGAAGATTGAGAGAGTATAAGAGAGGAGACAAAATCAAGAGCAAAGGAGCAGAAATCTTAAATAGCACTTGGAAAAGTTAGTTTTTTACTAAATTTCCCAGATTTCCTCTGCTAGCATGATCACTATCCATGGTGATGGGAATTGTTAGAGGCCTAATCCAAAATTTTATTATTCTAAGCTCTTATGTTAAATGTGAAGACCCAGGTTTGAATCAAGTGAGGTCAATAGTCCTTTATTTATAAAAAAAATGTTCTAACAAAAGATGCAGGTGTTCCTTGTAGTTTGTATTGATATATGCAAATTGTTTTTATCTCCTCTGCTGCTGCTGTGTGATTGTTTGCACCTTTCTTGCTATTACTTGATAGCCAGTGTGCCCAATCTGGCAGTCCACATGTGTTCTGGTGCACACTGCAAAAGACCTATGAATGAATTTTCTAATTTGAGTAGCTCTTGATATAATTATCAGAATTCCACAAGAATGACTGGATGGTGAAAATGCTTAGTATTTTCTTTGATTATGATTCTAAAGCACTGGCCAGTTCTATGCTGTGTCCAGTACTGAACCATGTGGTGGTATTTCTAGTTCATTTGAAAATTACAGGAACCAGAACACTGTTCTCTTCCGTTCTCCATTCCTTAAAAAATGTCAGTCCTGTCCAATGAATGGGGGTGGGGTGGGGTGCTGCATTAGTTGTAATGGCAGAGGAGGTAATGCTGCATTACGTAAAAAGAACACGCCAACAGTTTGTCTTGAAAAGCATTACAGGTTGAAAGAAAAAACTAGATTACCTAATCTTTGTCAGGCTAAAGATGTAGAACATTGCTATCTCTGCGTATATATCTGTGTCTTTGAATATCTCCTGATCAGTGTTGGAGGTGTTAGATATAAATAAAGCAGGAAGCTGAAGGTAGAGATTCTCTTAGAACAGCATTCAGAAGATTAGAGGCACTGAATCTCTTTAATCTCAAAAGACAAAGCACCTACTTGGAGAAGTCACATATGCTCAAACAATAATGCTATGGCTACCCCCCCCCCGCAAATGTACTTCATCTTCAAAAATGTGTTGGAGAAGAGAGGCTTTACACTTGTGTTTGCCTCATAATCTTCTTTGGATAACATCAGAATTATCCAAACACTGGCAGATTCAGTAGCTTAAGTAGCAACACCCAAACCTGCTCACATCTGGCAGTGGCAGATTAAACTAACACTTCATAATTGGTATTACAAAGCGGAGAGGTGCAATAATGCTATCTGTGCAATTCTGCACTATGGCTTGTTCATCAATTAACCCATGAATGCTTTAAAACTAATCCAAATTCTGTGGATGTCTGTACATCCATTTGTAACAGGAGTGTACAGCTGTCATGCTAAACATCTATCACATAACTTTATGCTGGTTCCCAAAGCAATAGTCTAAAATGCTGTATCTTCTATTGCTGTTGTTTTTGTGGGCCTCCTAGTCATTTCCATCTTATGGTTATCCTAAAGTGAACCTATCACGGTGCTTTTTTGGCAAAATTTGTTCAGAGGGGATTTGCCTTTATCTTCCTCTGAGGCTGAGAGACTGTGATTTGCCCAAGGTCACCCAGTGGGTTTCCATGGCTGAGTCAGAATTTGAACCCTTGGCCTCCAGAATCATAGTCCACTATACCGTGCAGGCCAACTAGATGCCCTATACTGAGAAATAAGATCTGGTAGGAAGATGTGATCCTCTCCTCTCTCCATCAACCAATATTGATCTGGAGCATTTTATTCAATCTATGAACGTCAATGAATAAGATATCTGTTGAGAATTATTTCTCAAGATTTGTACTTGTGTATTTTTCCAGCTAATCTTTCTGATACTTCATTGACCTGGCTTTTCCTTTGCTTAAATCCAACAATTTAATCCATTATTATTATCAGTGAAGAAACAGGATGCTGTGAGGAAAAGGATGTAGGGATGGAAGAGAAGATGTTGAAAATTATAAATGTAAATGCTGATATTTTTGAGGTGTTAGGATAACTCTGGTTAATATAAGCAAACTTAATACAATTAAGCAACTTTGGTGCTTTTATCATTCAAATTGAAGTTTAATGTAGATCTGGATTCAGAACTTGAACTCCTCCCAGAAACTTGAGATCTGTATATATTAGAAAACTGATATAATTTTATGATGAATGATTTTAGGATTTTTTGAGGGTTTTTTTTTGGGGGGGGGCAATTGTCTTCAATGGAAGCCATCCACAAACAGAAGAGCATTGGCATTAGTCTGTTTTTGTTAATGTGTGTCTTCAAGCCATTTAAGATTAATGGCGATCCTAAGGCAACTGTATCATGGGGCAACTGTCTCATGGGATTTGTTATCCAGAGACATAATTTCAGAGTGAGGCAGAAGAGATATGAGGACAATGTTGGTGTGGCAATGTTATATGTGTCATGCAGGAGGTTGAGCTTGGATCTATTTAAGCCATCTCCATGTTTCCTTAGTTTTTTTTCTTCCTTGCAGCTCAGAGGGGAAAGATTTCCAATGAAAGCACCTTGTTTGTCCAGGAAGTTCATGGCTGGAAGCACTTTGGCAGGTAAAAGGATTTTACAGCTCCCCCTACCCTTTTTTTGGTTGCAGTTCCTTATACTGCAAGTGTGCCTCTCTCTTCTGCTCCTTGTTGTCTGATAGAAGGTAATTTGAAATTTTAGATCCTTCTGATGTGGCTTAAGGATTAGGGTGGGAATGCCTCTCTTTTCTTTCAGGAAAAGGCCTTCACCCTAAATTGATACAGGCTTTAAGCCTGCTAACTTTGGAAAATTTTCCTTAGCAATCAGTTCCCCTTTGCTGATTTTTAAAAATCTGTTGGAATTAATAAATGAGACACAGTTCATTTTATTTATTTCTCTTTCTGTCTGAAAAGACCACACACTCCTTTATTATTTCATCTACTGTTATGGATAACTAGGCCTTAAAAGGCAACTGTTCTTTTATGCCTTTGTGACAAAACTATTTTCAATATCACAAACAGTCAAGGTACCAAAGAGAAACAACAGCAGCAACAACAAAGGATTTAGGGAGAAGTTTTAAGCGAGCTGTTACAATCTACCATGAAGCTAAACATGTCACATTATACGGCATCTGCACCATGTGAAACTTCCACCGGGAAATTATGGACATCTTGCTGATGCCCCAAATCAAGAAGAAGGGTGCCCCAAGTTGGATTTCACATACTGATTTTTGTGAAGTGAATTTTCTGTTTCATAATTGTGCTATTAGACCCTTCTTCATTATATGAACAGAGTTGTATTTACTTGGAAGATGGCAGCTCTCACTGGCAATTAGGGATGTAATTCTTCATTAACTTTCTTCTTGAAGGAAGCAACAAGTAATCTTAGCCATGTTCTTCCCATGATAAGAGTCTTAGCAAACTATGCAGTTTCTGAAGCCTATTCACAATTCAGGACCTATCTTGTTCAAAATTTACATGTAATTGTTTGCACAGAAAACAACATTTTCTGCACAGCAAACAACATTTTCTGTGCAAAAAACAATATTGCAGACAATGCTTTTTCCAGTGCAGAAAATGCTACTTTCTACGCAAAAAAACCACGTGAGGATTTTGCACAGAATAAGTCCTCAATTATTTTCTGTTTTCAATTATTTTCAATTATTTCAATTATTTTCAATTATTATTTTCTGTTTTCTATTTTCAATTATTTTCTATAAATTTTCTGTGCGTCTCACTGCTTCTTCTGCACAGGAAACACTAGTTCTATGCACAACTACTATTTTCTTGAGCTTGTTTGGAGGTTCTAGCAGGGGAGCGCAGCTATCGTATACCCTTGACCGAAGAACGGTACACTCCTTCTATCTGGGATGGTCGTCCTCTTCCACCGAGCGCGCAGCTTCGGGAGGGACGCACATGGAGCGGTGAGGGAGGAAGGGGACACCCGCCTAGCCAGCCAGATCAGCCGAATCAACCCTGGCGATCAATGGGGTGACAGATGTCGCAGCCAGATCGCCCTCACATCCACAACTACTATTTTCTGTGAAGAAAAGCTGTTTCTTGCACAGAAAATTCTGTTTCCTCTGCAAAACAAGCATGTACAAATTCTGTACAGAATAAGTCCCAAAATTGTGAAGATACTCATCAGACATAGGCCATATCTGCACTAGACTGTTATAGTGCTATTATTCCACTTTCAACATCTTATAGAATCCTGGGGTTTGCACTTTATGGAGGGCCTTTGAGGATTTAATAGGATGTTGAAAGTGGGATAATAGCGCTATAACAACCTAGTGCAGAAATGGCCCAAGGTTCTTCTCA